>VSDK01018247.1:19218-31796 GCA_009767595.1 Symbiodinium kawagutii
AAAGAGGCGTCTAAAACCTGTTTGTTGAATCTATATGTGACTTTCAAAACTGGACTGCGACCGCCTGAGACAGTCACAAATCAGCGGCATCGCGCAAGCCTCGTGCAGAGAGGATCTTGATCAGCAGCTCCACCTCCTGGAATGACAAGCAGCAACCTCTACACAGTAGGAATACTTTGCCACACTCTCGGGGCCACTACCATATCCATCAATTCCACTGAATGCATACATTGGGAGTACCAACAGTTCGCTGCTTGTGATCGTTTGGTCTCCCTGCGCGCTCCGAATTCAATGCCGTTGCAGGGCGTTCGGATCATGCCAGTGCAAAAGAGCCCAGAGCCCAAGAATCACAAAATCCTTCCCTGGTAGGGAAATCCATGGAATTTCAACAATCAAAAATCGCTATCCGCGCAACCGTTGTGGTACCCGCAACCCTTGTGTAAGACTTCAGGAAGGGCTTCAACCCTTTGGGAAAGCCTGCGGCATCTCCAGCGAAAAGACCCATCCATGGCGCAGCCACAGGGAAAACCACCTGCGACAACGAATCTGGGGAGCTTTTTGGCGACCAAAACAATCAGGGTCAAACCAAAATCAAAAAAAGGCTGGATAAGATTATGATGGAAGCAGTTGGGAGCTTATAATGGAGTGTTTATTGGAAGCTTATAATGGAGTCTTTATTGGAAGCTCACAATGAAAGCTGTAAACACTGCTTATCATGGAAGTTTAGAATGGAGGCAGTGTTTCATTGGAAGCTTCTCGGCTTCTCGATTTCCGCCCTTCCGATCCGTAGGGACAGTTTTCAACATCAGTGATTGCCTTTGTGACGCATCTCATTTGACCAGTGCTACTTGACTCACAACTAAAGAAATGAAATCCGACAATGTGGGTTGGAAAAATATTAACAGCTTGGCATGAGAAAAAGAGCTTGGAGAGCTTGGAGTGCCAAAGCAGCCCACCAGTTGATGCCTGGACTGGTCGGAAAGCCCTCAACTGGAACAGCAGCTCCAATGAAGATGTCTACAACTCGGGTTCGAAGCGACCATAGAATACGACTGCTTTCCAGGTACCAAAGAATACATGTACCAAAAAGGAAGAGCCTGAAAGTAGTGTGTTTCTGTTGAAGGCTTCCAAGTTCAGATGCATCTTCTAATCAAAGTTGCAGAGTCGTTTTGTCCATGCTCTGATGCATTGGCCAAAGATTGAAGACTTCCTGGGCTCAACTTGGCCTTGAAAGACAGCAAAAGCTTCAGGAAAAGCGTAGCACTACGTGAAGACTTATACTATGATAAATCCACTGCTGTTATGGTAAGATCATGTAAGATCCGATAATTTGGAAGGATAACATGGAAGCATAAGATGACTTCTGATTCTGAGGTATCTTTGAGAGCAAAGGCATCAATTCATCAAATCATGTTCAAATATATTATGGTACAAAGCACGGCCGCTCAATTTTGTCCAGAGTCAGAGTGTTCATCCCCGTTAGCTGGTTTCGCCATGCCAAAAAAAGAGAAAAAAAGAACTGCACAGCATCCCCCTCTAACGGGAGAGGATGTAATTGAACTTTGCCGAATCAACTTTGCAGAATCGGATAAAGATTTGCGTACACAAAGCACAAAGCTCATCCACTGGAGTGCCAATGGTACAATGAAGTAATGGAGCAAGTACGTTTTGCTGTGAGGCATTCAAGATCCTTGGTCTTGGAAGCCAACATTTTTTTGTGGATGAATGAAGGAATACAGTACTCAAGCGAATCAGATCTGCTGTGTTGACGCAATTATGCCATGTTCTTTCTTCCTGGGGTTGCTAGCGAATTACACATCCATCTGTATCTTGATGTTGTTGTTGGTGGTGGAAACCAGAACCTGTTTTCAAAGCATCAAAAGGCATGTCATGCTTGATGTTATGACATGACCGCATTTATACATATACATATTATGCTATAATATGTCTGATAAGTCTGGTACTGCCACAATTACAATGTACATGATGGTGCTCCTTGCACTATGTGGATAAAGCAGCGCCCCGGCGCATTTGAGCGCAGGAGCTTCCCCACTGGGTACAAAAACGCAGAGTACACGGCTCATCTCACTTGGCTAAAGCCCGCAGATCCACGGGTCTCGGTGGAGCAAACATAACGAAGGGATGAAGGGAGAATGACTGGAGCAAATGATCCGAAGGAAGCAACTCGTATTGAGATTGAAGGAGAAGAAAGTATGGAGTATCTTCGAATTATGCGTGGGATCTTGAGACCTGCGTTGCATGCGATTCTGGTGCTTCCGAAATGCACATTGGAAAAGCAGGCGTTGCTTATGTTGCTGAGGTGGCCAAACAGTTTAAAAATTCATCCCGTAGACATCCCATCCCTTGATGATCAACTGCTGCCTGAGTCTCCAGGATCTCTCCAATCATCTACCGGTGGGGCTCGCCAGTTTTGAGACATACCCATCTGGGGTGTCTCCCAAAAAAGCCGCTACCCCGCGCTTGGCTTTGGAGAGTGGAAGGTTGATAGATGATTTCCATCCAAATTTGTTGGAAATGCCCACTGTGAAACCATTCCTATCACCACCGGCACTCCCACCAATCACATGCTGAACATTCACAACATTGCCCGTAGTCTCTGAGCTTCACGCCGATTTGCTCAAGCGCGCACGCAGGCTGGCTTCGCCATTCATTCGAAACCTGAGCTGCTTTCGGGGTGACTTTTCTAGAACGCTTGCTTATAATGCCATGCCCGAAACGTGATCCAAAGTTAACAGTTCGTTTGCAAATGTTCAGGTTTACCATTCGATCGTTGTGATTGTGCGGTTTGATTTTTGAGTGATTGCCTGTTCACACACTTTCCGAACACCCCTATGCACAAAGAAACAAGCAAGTATTGATTGGCCCGAAAACCGGCTCATATGGCGGTAAGTAGTACTGGCTGTAAAATGTGAGGTAAGGCGTAATCGAAAGCAGCCCGGAACCTTTCCATTTTGGTGCATCTGCACCCATCAAAATTCCACGGTGCCAAAGTCGGAATACCAGATCCAACACATCCAATCGAACTAAAGTGAAATCCAGATGGCTCGCTGCTGAGAACGACACTTTTTCGTGTACACAGAAGCTGGATTTAGATCCAACTCCTTGAAAGGATGGCCCTGCAGATGGCGTTGCGTCTAGAGTGTTTGCGTGTCAAATGTAGCAGGTTTGTTATATTTCTTTATCACCATTTCGAACTCAAATCCTTTTGGCATCGGATTCTTCTAGTCTCTTGGCAGTTGCATGTTCCGAGTCCATTTCAGATTCCATGAGACGCCACCTCCGGGCTCTTCCTCTCTGCTGGGCAGTGGATGGAGCAACTCAACTTGGCAGCCTGGACACGAGCAGACCTCACCGTTGACTATTACCGCAGATTCGTCGAAAGATTCCAGTGCGGCTAGCACTATAGGAAAAGATTCTTCAGCTAATTAAACCTCTACCAACAGAATACTTATGAATCCTGGAAGATCTTGGAAGTATGGTAGCCATCTTGATGGCAGCATTCGCACAGCAAAACCGCCTCTCGACGACAGGTGTGGTCATACCTCCAGTGAAAATGTGAAATGAAAAGTTGCCAAAGATGAAAAGAATACAACAAAACAGATGAAGTTGAGATATGAGAAAAGAATGAAATGGAAATGAAATGGTTGCAAAAATCAAAAAATGGGGAAAGATCAAAGATCTTCGATCATGGCTGGGGGGGACCCCCAGATTGCATCTGGCAGCTGCGCCTGTCCCATCCATAACAACTCCGGGACGCATAGGTGCGCCCTGAGTATCGGACATGGGGCCGGGGAAACTGCCGTGGGATCCACTGCCAGGTTTGTATCTCAATCTCTTTGCGGCTGGGCATCAAAATGACCCCTCCAAATGCGTCATTCTTTGTAAACCGTGATACATTGTATCATCAATCTTTGTATCATCAAGATCATTCTGATACATTCTGCATAGAAGGTGATGTCTTGCAGTGGCATGTCGAGCCTGCTCGTAGCATGGTTGCATCATCGTCGGTGCTCAGTTCGCCAGCCTGAAAAATCCGCAAAAATTGCGTTCTTGGCCGGTTTCCTTTTCCAGTGCAATATAGTGTCTTCCTGGGGCATGGGTTGAGACCTAAAAAGCTTGCATCTTTCTGACAGTTACCTTTAAACGCTCAGGGACCAGGTCTCTCAGAATCTGTGTGATGCTACAAAGCACCCGTGTTTTGATTCATTTACAATGACGCTCCACAGAGCTCAATAACACCCAAATCTCACATCCTCCGCACTACCTGCCTCTCCAGCAATATCCTCTGGTTTCAGGGTTTGAGCCTTGGGATTAAGGCCAGGCACTCGGAAGACAAGGTCTACCATTTATAGCCTCGTGAACAGTCAAATTTGCCAAAGAATTCACATGATTCTCTGTCACTGAAAAAATACATCAACCACCACTGAAACCTTGCCACATGTCTTTTTCATTTTCCATGTGACCCAAGGCGGCTGCCGTGCGCCATCTTGCAACAATATGAAAGATTTTCCATGTTCCCGTTGGTCATCTTCTGCCTCAACCTGAGAAGTTTCCTGGGCGAAGTCATCTTCCCCAAATCTTCCCCTGTCCCAAGGTGAGGATCCAGCCATCACAGAGCCAGGGACTGATGCAGATCCACCTGGCTCTACAGGAGCAGCGGTCATTCAAGCAGCAACCAGACACGCCAAGAGAAAGACTCCAAAGAATCCAAGAAATCTCACAAGTTCAACTCGTCACCTCAAGTTCACCTCAAAATCACCTCAAGTTCACCTCTTCACCTCAAGTTCACCTCAAGTTCACCTCAAGTTCACCTCAAGTTCGCTTCAAGTTAGCTTCAAGTTCGCTTCAAGCTCATCAATGTCATAGTCATAGTGACAAATGTCATATGCTGAGATATGAGCTGGACTCTAGCTAGGCAAGCTGCCAGCTTCCTGTTGCTCAAGCGGTCCACAAACTGCTTCAAGACAGGTCAAGGATGGCGTAAGGTCTTCACGTTCTCATGAATCCGCGCAATGTTGCGGTTAAAACTCCGCTCGGATCGAAACTGCGGCAGCTGCAGACTGCAACTACTGCACTAGCTGGAACCCTGGCATCGAAGTCTTGAGTCTTGCTTTTGAGAAACCTGTGAGCCCTTTCAAAGTAGAACAAATAACCCCAATCCTGAGACCGAAAACCCCAATCCTGTGCATGTTTTCTGTCCAGTTTTGAGAACAGTACTGGAGCGAAAATGGTCCTGAGCTGCCGCACCATCTCATTGCTCCCTGCTGGTTTCCAGAGGCCTGTGTTGTTGCCTGGACAGAGAAACAACCTGCTGTGTTCGAAGCCTTCCAAATCGCACCATTGTCCTATCCAGCCTATTCATGACTTTGTGAACCGTTCGACTCGACTTCATATGCTCAGTCCTGAGACTATTTTGCATAAGCAAAAGCGGGTGCCATGATTGTTTGAGACCAGGGGCCAGGGTCAAAAAAACAGTTTCGTTGACAAAGATGCAGGGGACCACCTGCAGGAAGATGAAGAAAATTATCTCAATATTCATTCATATTCAGGCAGGCACATTAAAAAAACACGTGTTCTGATCACAAACAGATTAAAGGAAACCATGTTGATACGGCTGCTGATTGTTGCCATGACAATCATGATCAACATGATGATGATGATGATAATGATGTTGATGATGATGATGATGATGAAGATGATGAAGATGATGAAGATGAAGATGATGATGATGATGATGATGATGATGATGATGATGATGATGATGATGATGATGAAGATGATGAATATGATGATGATGATGATGATGATGATGATGATGATGATGATGATGATGATGATGATGATGATGATGATCGCAGCCCTGCAAGAGTGACCCCATGATTCCGTGATTGCTGCAAAATGAGGCTTATTGAAAGGAGGCAAAACGGAAGACTACCTCGGGGGTCCCCACGGCCATTTCCAAGTATCAAAGACCTTAGGGGAGACCAAACCTTGAGGGGATCCTTTCCACTGAAGAGGGGCTCCAGCGTAAAGCCAAATGATTTTTTCGCCAAATGGGCACCTCAGGGCACCATGGGGACACAACTTGGGCAGGTGCCACGGTCCATGTTGCTGCGGCCTTGCCGGTCACGGAGACCCAAATCAAAGCCCCAAGCCTTGGAAGGCCGTCCAACAGGACCCCTTCGGGTCCTTCCTTGAGGAGTTTCTGTTTTACAAGGAGATCAAATTCCACAATTTGAACATGTCTTTTTATCTTAAGTAATTGATATATAAATAGTGAGGAACATATTTTTACTTTTAAGTACAGTAATTTATAAATAATGGGGAATACACGTACGAGTACATCTGTCTTTCAAACAGTGAAATATGAAAAGAACACCGTGACTCTGACATTATAAAACAGCGGAACCCTACTGAGAGTAGAAACTCCCTGTGTACGTTTCAACCTCAAACGTAAATTCACCATAGCGGTTTGAACTATTATGTACAATACATCCTGCTTCCGCTACAAGGGGATCATCAAGACTTAAACCTGATCGCCATGGGCCTTCCCCAATGGCCAACCGCTGCACATCCAAGTCATCTCAAGATTTACTCAGTCCCCACATGTCATCAACTCTTCGCAGATAACTTCACCCAAGGGACAAGGCAAAACCCATTTTCTGCGATTCCAAAAAAGCACGTGGTTCCAAGGCGTCCCAAGCCATCAACTCCCTGAGATCCGGTCCTCTAAAAAACAGCAGTCCGGAGAAACCACGCCGCTGACACAATACCGAAGTGGACGCGTATCTCCTCAGCGACAGGCCAGCATGCAGTACACTTGAAAGGTAATGAGTCTGGACCTCTGGGCATGGTCGGAAATACAGTGAGGTGCTCAGAAGACAAGAGTGATTCTGTTTCGTCGAAAAATAGCAATTTTGGAGTTTGATTTATACTCTGATCCACAGGAATACCTGTCCCGAAGGTTTATGGCCTTCCTGTCACTTGATGATCAATCAGATCCTACGAGTGGCCTCGCACAGAAGGAGCCTCCTTCTTCCCAAGGAATCAACAACATTGTCAAACATGTTTTGTCATGCCAGGTTTACCCTTTTTCTGTCTGGCAGACTCATTTGGTTATTAAAAACTATTTTGAAACACATGTCTTAAGTCTTAAAAAATCTGCGCACTGTAATGCTTATTGTTAAACATCGACAGAAACAAACAACCAAATTCTGCAGGTGCGCTGTGCATCTCTGGCCTGGCTTCGGAGGCAGGACCAGCTTGGTAATCTGATCCTGAGAGCAATGATGAGGCAAGCAAATGGATGCCACAAATCATGGGATCCCCAAGCATCCCCAAGCATCCCCAAGCATCCCCAAGCATCCCAAAGCATCCCAAAGCATCCCACGCATCCCAAGCATCCCCAACCAACTATGGGAGTACATGATTAGTGGACAACCCCAGATCAATATTCAATATCTGGAGATGAATAAACTTTTTCCGTTGGTTTGCTTCCCATGTCAAATGTTGACCACAAGCCTCTCGGCGTGAGTGACATGAGAAGCTTCTCTTCAACGTGTGTAGCCACAGAACAAATTCGAACGAGAAAAAACAAGAAAAATCGTAAATAGGTCAGGAAGAAAAGAAGAAGAAAACACAAAGAAATACATAGAAATACTTCTGAATTCTTGCGCCAAGAACTTCCAAAACGGTTTCCCAAAAATCTGCTGGTTTTGAGGCTCCCACGTGGCGATGCACATCATGGTTGGCTGAGGCACCATTGCGTCGGACCTCAGCATGGCGAAGCGGCGCGGAACCTCGCCAACTCATCGAGGCGCCCAGCCTCATGTTTGCCCCACTTGTTGATGTTGCTATCCACGTTCCAATAGTCGCCGGAAAGCCACCTACACAGAGGCATAGGCGCAGGATGAGAATTCATGAAATGATCGAAATAATTCTTGGTGTTTCCTCATCAAGCAACTGGAAATGGCACAGCAAGAAAAACGTAGAAGAGTGAGTGAGCAGTCCCTTGGCCGAAGGTCTAGGAGAGGAGGGCTGGCTTCTCTGGGCCGCAAACAGGGTGCTGACCCCGTCGATTCGTTCAATGCCCCCAAATTTTGTTGCCTGCAGACACACACATCTTGTGACATACCATGGTTCGGGGTTTGCTTTGAAGCTTGGTTTGCTTCGATGCGCTGAGAAGAAAGAAACGACTCTGTTTGCTTCTCATCACTTCTTTGTTGGTTGAACTCAGTGAACTCGCAAGTTTCGCTGGAAAACAGCCCTTGGCAAGGACTCGTGCTGAGGTGAACAAAATCTCACATTGCTGCACCTTGACTTGACCCCAAAGTCTGGTGGGTTCTTTGTTGAAGTTCACTTCATGAAGCTCCTGAGGCAGGGGCAGGAGGGAAAAAAAACACAAAAGCCACATGCCAGGGTGAACCGGGGATATCAACTTGAGGCCAGGGGTAGGTGACGAAAGCTCGCATGGCAACTGACCTGACTGGAAGAACAAACACCGATAAAGCATGCATTTATTTTCGCGAAGAAAACCGCAACTGTAGCGCAGCAAAAACGGCCCTAGGGGGAATTTAGCCTAGCGAGGGGGTGGGCCAAAAGATTAATTATTCAATTATTTGTAAGTCTTGGAGGTCCTGTCCCTGCCAATTCACTTGCTAAAGCAAGAGCAAATTCAGCTAGCTGACGCTAGCTTTCGTGATGAAGGGAGGTACCAAAAGATCCACCAGATTTGGTCACTCTTGATTCGGAAATCAGCAATTGAGTAGCAAAGCCCTACGTCAAAAAAGTACAATGAGTGACGTTTGCAAACGATTCCCGCTGTCCAGGACTTGTTTTCTGAGTCAGTTGATGACAAACAAGGCAGAATGGAGATGACAATCACGGATAAGTTGGTATCGTGTGAAGAATGCCTGTGAAAAGTCCAAGTAGAATCCCAAACCTGGATATTTGCGTGGTGACTATTTCCCGAAGGATGATATATTTACTTATGCAGGTATAATATACATCACATAACAATATATATCTATACTGTAATTGTTCATTCATATTCATATACATGGTTAAAGGGTCATTTCCGGCGTTCTCCAAAACGGTGCGTTCTCCAAGGTTTGTTGCAGTGCATTATACTTGACTGAAATATATTAGGAGTTGCTGCTCCACAGGTTACTGTGCTACAACCACTGTGCTGTAGTTTCTGTGCTGCAGCTCTTGTACTGCTGTTCCTGTATTGCAGTCACATTGTTGCAGGCACTGTTCCGCAGTGCTGGGGTGCTGCTACTATGGTGCAGCTTTTGTGTGCCTGCTTGGTAGCAATTTTGATTGCAGCAATTAGTTTTTCTATGTGCTACAGTGTACGGGAAACACCGGAAGACATGCAACACAAAAATCATTTTTGTACTGCATGCTTTTACATAGATGTACGTACTGCACATAGTATACATGTACATAATGCAATCATCCTGATGATCCGATGACTGGATTGCAGCGAAGATCAATTATAACTTCAAAGAGTATAAAACGGCGTGAACCAACTTTTGCAGTCCTACCCGAACCCCTGATGATTACAACTCGATAATAGACCTTCAAGGTCACGACAAAATGTCCACTTCGAATCCAAAATCATCTATATTCACATATATTCAGACTTTTGTTGGTAGATTTCAAGCAACAATGTGTCCACATAGTTTCAATTCATTCTTCCCAAAAAAACAGTCAAATTCACCACTCTCAATGCAAAGGGATTCCGGCGGATCCTCATTTCGTGCAGCCACGGTATCCCGCCCCAATCTACTTCCACTGCCTCAATTGCTTCTCGGGGAATACGATCGTGGTGCGGGTTCTCTGGCAAGCCATTCTGCCTTACCACTGGAGAGACACAGTGAGAACCATTTCGTTGGGATTTCGAGAATGGGCTGAACCAAAAGAACCCAAGTACATCAGATTAAAGAATAAAGTTGAATAAAGTATCATGAACAGGAAAACATCAATAAAACAAATTTCTTTCGATGAAAGCTGGGATGGTCAAATCCCAAGTGCAGGGGAGCATGACCGCACCTGGGTGGCCATGGCCCGGTGGGTTTCTAATGTTTCCTGGTTCATCCCCATTGCTACAGTCATCTCCATGATGGTTTTCACTGGCAAGATCGAAGAACCTTGTATACCAATAACCTTCAAGTTTCAAGAGTACTCAAGGCCGCAGACCTCTGACAACAGAGAGGTGTGCTTTATCTTTTGATTCGATCTTTGAAGCGGACATGGCCAGGTTGGACATGGAGATTTCTCTGAATTTCTCAGGAGATCGCTTTCCATTGGACCGCGAAGCCGCTGCGATGCCCAGGTTGAACCTGGACGATGGCTGAACTCTGATCTGTTGAGGGTCGACATCCTGCTTTGTCAGGTCCTTCGCCTGGAAAAAACCTGAAGAGTGTTGAAGTTTAAGCCTTTTGAAGCATATTGAAGCGGCGATCAATTTGTGGATCGTTGCAAGAGTGAAACTACTGCTGCCCGGGCTGTGGCACATCTGAAAATGTTCGGTCACTAAGCCTCCGGGCCCCCCAGGGCCAGCAAGTGTGCCGCAGCCGTAAGACATGGTATTTTGAGCCAAACAGCTTAGGTTGTGAAAGCTTCGAGGCAGATTCATCATCTGGGTGTTTGCACAAGTTGTTCGTCTTCGTGGGACAAAGCAGCCGTGGCTCGGCTAGTTTAAAGTTCTGCTTACAAGTACTTTTTCACATCATCTGATTTTGCAGCCTTGGCACCTGCCAATTTTTCCCATGTGGATTCGCGGAATGGTAAGCCCAACACAATATTCCTAAATCCGCATATCACTTTCCAACGCTTGGGGCCTTTCCGAGAACACGTCTTCATCTTCTTGGAGCCCTGTGTCTCATTCCGAACTCTGAACCTTTTTTTAAAGACAGTCGAAGCACAAGGAATGCCCAATGCGACGCACGGAATGCCAAGGAAGAGCGAGAGCCTGAGTCAATAGGACGGAGCTTCATGGCATCATGGGCTCCATTGTCCACGGTGAAGACCAGTTCCATGTTTTGCAAACACAAATGGCTTTCTTCCCTCACAAAGCTCACGTCTTGAAATGGCTTTCTCCCTCAGAAACTCGGTTGGCATAGCGGCCACAAGGGCGGACTGCTTCTTTCGCAGCCGAAACAGGAGACAGAGCCAACCAAATGACTCCATCTCATTCCAGACATTGGTCCAGACAAAAATGGATGCAGCAAATTGACCAAACCTCACCGTAGAACTGATCCGAGGGCTTCGACCAATCTTCGCACTACCTATGGAACTCCAGCAAAAAACATGTTTTGCCGCTGAACTCCTAAAGCAAAAGTAATATACATATGTATATATATATATATGTATATATAGTGAAATTCAGAAAGACAGCAGTAGAGAGAAGCCACAGAAGCATTAGTAGAAGCCCTCTAACAACTCTGGAAGAAATGCTGGTGAGTCATTGCATGGGGCACTTAACACTGCTCCATGAAGGCGAGCTACATATGTACAGCCACCACACGAACCGAATGTCTGTTTCCCCAAAACGCATGGAGACCATGGGTTACCAACTTCAAACATTCGGAAGCAGACATTCAGAAAAGGTGTTGTTAGGTTGTTTCGGATGCAGGAGTTTCCGAATTCGGAGCGCTGTTGAGCACAAATTCTGCATCTGCAACAAGGATCGAATATGAAGCAAGTGAGAAGAGCCGCATAAAACATGCAAAAGATAACCAGATCTCAGACTCAAAGCACTCATAGCTTCACCATGGGTGATATTTGACCGATGAATAGTGCTCTGTGGGCTGCTTGAGTACCAGGCAGTGGGTCTAAATGACTAGGAAACCTTCGATGATGAGTGTGACAATCCCAGGCGTCCCACTCACATGGGGTGGCCTCAAAAAGACTGCAGCGCCGTGGAAAGCACTGAAGCCAGATATTCTAACTAATGGCATGAATGGGACATGATGACAATCGCAAAACCAAAAGCCTGGTTCTGCGATCAAAGGCAAACACGCTAAAGAGTTGGTTTCACCAGGTTGGCTCTTTAAAAGAACCATTTTCATGTACACTGCATATGAAGTATGCAAATATCCAGTAAATACACTTGTGAGTTCTGATCAACTGAGCACTGAGGGCTGGTGCTCCTGTCACTGCCGCACGCAGCAGGCCCTCTGCTTTGATGGCTCATCCTGATGGAACCCACAATCCGCTGAAAAAAACAAGAAAAAACAAGATTATAAGATATGATAAGTGTAAACTGTGTGCAATTTGCACAAGCAGAAGCAAGTCCTTCCAAAGGCTGAGTGAATGTGGGACGTACGGCTCATCCTGCTTGCAAATGTGATACCCCGAATCCAAAAAAGTGGTTCGGCTTGGCAGTTTGCCAAAACAGAGGTAGTCAGTGAGTTTCCATGGCCTAATTATAAACTCAAAGCCACTTCCCTGTAGCATTGCCAAATTAAGTCCCTTTCCTGCCGGCGGCGCTGTTTGATGACCATCTCTGCCAGTTTCAGGAATGGCTGAAACATCACAACCGGAAGGAC
>VSDK01018247.1:31857-61732 GCA_009767595.1 Symbiodinium kawagutii
AGGAATGCCTGAAACATCAAAACCGGAAGCAAAGCATAGCCTCAAAGAATGCAGGATGAAAGAATGCATCTTCACTTTGATCAAATCATCAAACTGCGGGACATTTGGGCTTGGGAATTGAGCGTTGATCCATGTTTGCAGCGCTGCTGATCAGGTGGTGCCTCGTTGACATTGTCACCGAACCAGGCACTGGTCTCCAAGAAAGGTATGCCATACCTGAACAAGGGAGAACAAGCATCAACATATGGCCACCAAAACAACTGGAACATACCCACTGAAAGAAACATGGATAAAACGAGCCGCAATCGAAACTGGGTTTTGACGCAGCACAGCTTGGGCCGTCCAAACAGCCTGGCGGACTAGGCCCCAGACTTGTCTGCCAGCTCTTGACCCCTGCTGATGGAGACGACAATGTCCTCAGAATCCGCCTGCGTACCCAACAGGACAAGGATGGGTACGAAAAGAAAGTGACAGGCATGAAAATGCAAAACAGGACTCCGGATCCTGAAGATGTATATAGTTGTGTTTACACTTTTCTACCACGTGCCATTTGAAACAAGTTGCCACAACAAGGCCTTGTTTCCTACAAGCACGCGCTGTACATCCTGAAAGACTCTCAAGCTGCTGCAGCGGCTGAGAACAACCAATGCACTTACACCGATTGATTCTCACTTTTAATCATTCACCATTTCAATTGAACCCCAAAGTCTAATTTGTGACTCTGGAAGGATGGAGCCAGCGGATAAAAAAGCAATCCTCAGAGTCACAGTCCTTGTCCGCATGCTTGGAGATCTGGTCGTTCCAACGTGCGATGTTCTGAAAGGATGCCTAAACGAAAAACGGCCAAAGGACTTGGGGGAGAGAGGTTGACTTTAGTGCCTCAAAGAACTTTGAATGAATCCTTCATTTTCTCTGGGGGCTAAGCATCAGAAGCACCAAAGAATGGAGGCTGAAACTGGAAGCTTCGACAGCTCGCAACTGTGTTTTTCTAGGGGTTGGCATGTTTGGTTCACATAGCATGGAGCATCACACCGTGACCATCCCACTGCCTCAGATGTGACATCATAAACCATCACAACGCCCATAGCGCTTCGGTAATACCTTGGTAGTCAAAACTAGACACAGGAAGAAGTGAGTGGCACTTCTCAAAGTCACTTCTTTCAGGAGTAACCTGCAAGCATACATATGCATACTATGCGTTTGCATGAAGCGTGTACTGCCAAGAAGGAAAGAGCTTTGAAAGATCTTTCCTTTAGCAGCTCTAGCAATTAGGACGATCATGGTCTAGTTCGCAGGAAACTCTACCAAGACAAAGAGGAATGGCTTGTCCATCAAAAAATCTAAGAATTCTGCTGCTGGGTGATAGTTTGAAATCGCTCTTGCCCAGCTGTATCCCAGATTTGCAGCTTGACCCGCTTTCCTGCCAAGAAAAATAACAGTAGTTTTGCTGTTCTGCGTCCTCTGTGCTGTGCTACCGAGCACAGCTACAGCTGGCAATGATTAAACCGTACTACGCTTCCCAGCCTCTCATCCAAAGCATTTTTGTCTTGAAGTCAACGCCTGCCGACGTTACCAAGGAACAGGGTCCGTCTCAGCAAACTGCAAATGCTGAGCCTGCCTAGTGTCGTAAGCTTGTCGGTCTTGACCGATTCGTCTACAAACTTCATAACCAGGGCGGTCTTTCCTACACCTCACATTCACCAGGTCCAAAGCTTTGAGAAAACTGCCCTCAAACTTTAAGGGTCGAGGAAAACATGGTCCAACAAGCCAAAGGAAGCTCTCAGCACGCAGCCCGAGTCACCAATCCTGAGCACTGAGACGCCACAGCAAGTACTGGTTACAAATGTTGTCGAAGATATCAATTGCTCGCCGAGGCACATCATGAGCTTCACAAACATATCACACGCCATTTTGCGGATGCTTCAAGGTCAGGTTTCAAAAGTCACTGATGTTTCGAGAGATTGGGCATCTCATGATTGTTTCATGGCTTTGCTTTGCAAAGATTAAGACAAGCTGCTTAAGCCAAAGCTTCGCAAAATGCAGGCTTTGGATTCGACAGCAGCGGCAAATGAGAAACCAAGGCTGATCTTTTTTAATCGCACTCTTCAGTTGTGGTCAAAGTGCAGATGGGAACGACTTGATTTCAGCTGCAAACATGATAAGTCTTTTTCCCCTGACTGCGGCTACAGGTCCAAGCGTCATACTTGCGACATCTGCGCATTCCCCATCTCTGGAAGCGGTCAATGACCATGTAGGTGAGTTGCAACCACTTCCTGGATTGCGGGAGGCGGCCACACAAGCAGCTTGTCATCCAGCACAAACCGCAGAATCCAGAACTGCCTTGGCCATAACCCTGGGAGCCTTGCGGGCCGTACCCCAATCAAATTGAGACTATAAAAGAGCTGCTGGGACAACTCTCTTGGACTGAGAGATTTTTACCGAAGCACACAGCACATTGATTTCCTTCACTGGGGCATTTCATCATGTATTCGTCACGCATCTGCAAACCCTTCTTGAAATACTCCAGCTGCTCCATTCCGGAGCATGTACCATGTTTTTTCCATTCATGACTCCAGAATTCCTCTTCCGACTCTCCATATTCTGGGCAAGAAGGCCATTTGCTTTCCATGTCGGCGTGAATGCTTTCCAAAAGTGTCGCATTGAATTCTGGACCTTCGCATTCATTTTTCCATTCTGGCCACAAACCATGCAGTGTCCAGGAGCTGGAACCCTTGCATTTTTGCAATTTGAGTTCGTAACACTCGCCCCCGGGATAAACGCATTGCACTGCTTGGCTGAAGCCAAGGCTCGAGAGACTGAAGATTGCCAAGAAACTGGAAAATGTCAGCACCATGGCAGGAGTCAAGCCTTTGATTTTTTGTACGTGTGCTTGGGCCAAATGCTTCCACGCAATCACTGCACCAAAAGGGGATCATCAAATTGGCTGCAGGATCCCAATCAGCCTTTTAACAAGAACAAGATAAAGACACATTTGCGCATGCGAATTGCGTATGCGACATGCGGATGCATTGCCACCTAAGCTGCCTGTACGAAAGACTATTAGCGCATCAAGGGAGATGAAATGAAGATCCAGACCCTCTCTCCTCAAAACCCTCCGTTACAAGACCAGAAAGCAAGTCAATGTCGGTCATCAAGATCTGGCGAATAGGACTGGTTTTAGTTGTTTTTTTTCATCTGCAGCGGCTGTCATCTGCATTTTCTTATCGAATCGAAACTATACTCACATTATCTGGATCTTGATCGCCCCAAACTACCCTTCGCTTAATGAAAAATTAGCCAAAACAGAACACCAAACCCTCTTTCTTTGCTGAAGAGTCATCGACGCGATACAGCAGGCAAGTTCACTCGTCATGATGCCACCATCTTTGCGAGCGCTTGGAAAGCTCCCGGATGAAAAGGCCACATGTTTTGTTGAAGTTTTCTATTTTTGTCGTTTGGTTCATCTGCTGTGAATAGAGTAGATGAAGAACACAGCCTTTATCTCCACAAAAATTTGTCGCTAAAAAATATGCTTCGGTGGTATCCCCAACAGCAGGTGCGATCTACCTTAAAAGTTTTTTTGTGACACAACCTCCTGGATCTTTTTGGAACCTTGCTCTAGGAACCTACACCTGAATCGCCTGCAACCTTCCGGACCCTTGATCTGTCAATTGCACAGGACCTTGCCTAAACCTTCCAGAAAGTTGATCTGCCAACTGCAATGGAACCTTTGTGTCGAACCTTGATCTGCCAACTGGACCGGAACTTTGCAGAACTTGTCAGAACCTTCCGAAGCTTGATCTGCCTTGAACTTGCCAGAACATTCCGGAACCTGCCAACTGCACAGGGATTTCACTCTGCCAAAACCTCGAGAAAACAGAAAACAAAAACCAATCAAACAAAAAACAAAAAACAAGACTGGACTGCAAGACCCATGGACTTAACAATTTTGGAACGTTGGAGTGTGACATGTTTTTTTGTTTTGTTTTGTTTTGTTGTGTTTTGTTTTGTTCCGTTGCGTTGCGTTGCGTTTTGTTTTGTTGTGTTTTGTTTTGTTTTGTTGTGTTTTGTTTTGTTGCGTTGCGTTTTGTTTTGTTTGGTTTGGTTTTGCTTTGCTTTGCTTTGTTTTGTTTTGTTTTGTTTTGTTTTGCTTTGTTTTGTTTTGTTTTGTTTTGCGTTTTTGTATGGATTTCATTTTGCCAAAATCTTGGGGGAAACCAAAAAAACAAAATAAAACAAAACTCCAGACCCCATGGGCACTTGAACATCAGATTCTAGACTTCTGATTTGCGCATGGGGTGTGCAATTTGGTTTTTGTTTAATTTTTTCACGGGCGTTGCTCTTTCCAAATTTGCAGAAACCACGAGAAACCATGACAATAACTCAATCAATAATTAGTAAATTAATTCACAACTATCTGTTATAGTTTTTAGTTCACACTCCTTTTTTGATATTTGAGTACATTTTTGTTTTTTGATATGAAAAATTGATCACTAGCATTCAGTAGTTCAATGCTGTTCCTCGAAATTGATGTCTACGATTTCGCGCAAATAGCAATGAATCATTGTACCCAACTATGAAATGCCTATTTCACCATAGCTTACATGAAAGCAACTCCTATAGCTATCCGTTGAAGCTCTGGTTCATATTGGACTAGAAGGAGAATAATAACTACCAAAATTCGTTCAAAATTTACTGGAATTTTGTTGTACCGTTAGATCATGATAGATTTTGAATTTAATAACACTTTCTATGGTTACTAGCTAGCAGCTGGTTACTAAATTTTTGTTTTTGTAAAAATGTTCATCAATAGTAATGTTGTTCATTCCCCACCTGTCAGGTGAGGGTTGTTAGATTTTATCAGAGCTGTCATGCCTCCTTCTCCTTCTCTTCTCTTTGTCTTCTCCTTCTCCTTCTCCGTCTCCTCCTGCTCAACCACGAGCATCCACGCCTAGTGGTCGTTGCCGGACCTCAACCACGAGCATCCACGTCTAGTGGTCGCTGCCGGACCTCAACAAAGACCATCCACGCCCAGTGGTCGCTGCCGGACCTCAACCACGACCACCCGCGGCCAGTGGTCGCGGCCGGAAGTGGTCGCTGCCGGCCCCCAACCAGGGCCACCCGCGGCCAGTGGTCGCTGCCGGACCTCAAGCACGACGTCCACGCCCAGTGGTCGCTGCCGGACCTCAACCGCGAGGAAAGAACGTCAGAAAGAATGTCAGAAGAAACGTCAGCAAGAATGTCAGAAAGAATGTCAGAAGAAATGTCAGAAAGAATATCAAAAGATATGTCAGATAGAATGTCAGAAGAAGTGTCAGCAAGAATGTCAGAAAGAATGTCAGAAGACATGTCAGAAAGACTGTCAGAAGATATGTCAGATAGAATGTCAAAGAAATGTCAGGATAGAAGTCAGAAGAAATGTCAGAAGATATGTCAGAAAGAAAGGCAGAAGAGATGTCAAAAAGAATGTCAAAAGATTTGCCAGAAAGAATATCAGAGAGAATGTCAGAAGATATGTCAGAAAGAATGTCAGAAGAGATGTCAGAAAGAATGTCAAAAGATATGCCAGAAATAATGTCAGAAAGAATGTCAGAAAATATGTTAGAAAGAATGTCAGAGAGAATGTCAGAAGATATGTCAGAAAGAAAGGCAGAAGAGATGTCAAAAAGAATGTCAAAAGATTTGCCAGAAAGAATATCAGAGAGAATGTCAGAAGATATGTCAGAAAGAATGGCAGAAAATATGTCAGAGAGAATGTCAAAAGATATGCCAGAAAGAATGTCCGACTAGAAAGTTGTCAGAAAGAACGTCAGAAGATGTGCCAGAAAGGATGTCAGAAAGAATGTCAAAAGGTATGCCAGAGAGAATGTCAGAAGATATGTCGGAAAGAATGTCAGAAGATATGTCGGAGAGAATGTCAGAAAGAATGTCATTCTAAATGTCGGAGAGAATGTCAAACAAAAGTGGAGTCAACAAAAAGGCGTTGAAATAACATAATAGGGATCACTCGGTTATAATTGGGTAAAAATTTTTCTACCATGGATAACATTAAGCATTATCGTACAACTACCTTCCATAACTGAGCTGTGACTAATTTACGACAAAAATGCAACAATAATTACCAAAATAATTGAAATTGAAACATAACCTGACTGATAATCAAAAATATGCATTTATTGATAGATTTTTACCTATCAACTGACAACGAAATATTTTAGATATAGATGTAAAATAAACAGTTAGCTATAATTTAATTGGCACTTGTCGGTGAAATGTCGATTAAATTTTTCCGTCGTTCGCAATTTGATTTTACATTTAGAAAGCTGGCCTTCATTTCAAATATGTACACATGAATTAAAAGCATTCAGTCAATAATTCACTGCTATTCACCAGTACGAAAAATTACTATGTTTTGTATATAGCAATAAATCAATATGGCTAAGTATGAAAAAGATAGTTTGCATGAAGTACGATCCAAAAAGTATCCATTACATTTGTGGTTGAAATGAAAATATAGCAAAGCTAGTAACCGACCTTCATACACTGCTTGGAATAAGATGTTTTTAAATTTCAATCGTTGCTAATATTTAACATAACTTTTGGCTCAAAATTCGATTGCATCAGCTCCTGTAACCTATTTAGAAAAGATATACCAACATCTGTCTACGTAGCGACCGCATGCACCCAATTGTAATCACCAAAATACCTCCCAATATTTTTTGACTTAAGTATGATCTTGATTTTGCCCAAAATATTTTTGATGAATTCTGTATTCATTAAATCTACCATAACTACTGGCTAACACCTAATTTGATTCATATCGGTTTGAAAGTAGCATGCCATAATTCAATACTATACACTAAAATTAATGCCTACCGCGGTGCGCAAATAGCGATGAATCATTGCAACAAACAAGGCAATGGCTATTCTATTCTATCTACATTGTATATAATGTTTTAAATGATAAGTCCAAATGAATTGAAACAATTGAAATTTCAAAAAATGCAATCCCACAGCGGCCAGCTCTCTACAAAAACTCGTCCACCCTGCTTTCAAAATACTTTTTTTTGTATGATGCACGACAAATCTCTGCTTTTCTTCACCTGCTTCCTTTGAAAACCATCCATTGAACTGCACTGATACCTTGACGTGAAAAACCTCACCATTTGGCGCGCTTGTGAGTGCGTTGCGGTGGGCGGCGCTTGTAGTTTGGTTGCGCTGGTGACTTTGGACTCCTTCTGGCTCGATCTTCATGGATTCGGCATCTTCTCGTTTTCATGGCGCGGATGTTGGAGTTCCATAACCTGGTGGCACCTGAAATAGCAATCATTGAAATAGCAATCAGCACAACGCTAATGGACAGAGAGCAGGCGAAAGAGCCAGGGGATCGCAAGGCGAAGAGGGTGGCGGCTTGACTTCTAAAGTTGCTCTTGTCTCAGTGGACGGAGCGCCCTTGCCTTTCGGCTCTGTGCTTGTGGCCCTCTGCCACTTGCGCTTTCCACTTGTCTGGCCTCTCAACATCGCTCGTTTCTAAGCGGACCGCTCTAGCCTCTCTCTCTCTCCTTCTGCTCAAACCAGTCCGGGTGGAGCGTTCGAGCTTTTGGTTGAAACTACGAACGTGGTAGATCTTCGATTCTTAAGTTAAGATTTTCTGCCAACGTCCTTCAATGGTTCGCGGCTCAACGTCGAGCAAGTTAACTTCTTCTTCCTTAAAGTCGTAGCTGCTCGTCTGAGTGGAGCGCTCCTGGCTGGATTTCTTCACCTCCTCGGAACGGAGTGGAGCACCCATACAAACCCCTTTCTCCAAGAACAGCCATTTCTCTTGCCATTAACTAGCCCTTTGGCCACGGGCGCACAACGCGTTGTGGTGCTGTTTACCTTGTGTTGTGACCCTATCGCTGGATCAGCGGGTGCAGCAATATTGTTTGGCTCTCACGGCTGGCGACTTCTTGCCATTATGATGCAAGAAATCC
Organism: Symbiodinium kawagutii; assembly: GCA_009767595.1. Lineage (NCBI taxonomy): Eukaryota > Dinophyceae > Suessiales > Symbiodiniaceae > Symbiodinium > Symbiodinium kawagutii. The sequence goes on from VSDK01018247.1 coordinate 39,831, forward strand.
AAAGGTTCTTCGTAGCTGATGGGCTAATCGGAATGACTCTTCCCAGTGGGTAGCTTGGAGGGCGTGGTCCACAGAAGTCACCACCTCCACCGCCTATGCCCCTAAGATCTCAAGTTCCCCCAGCTGCGCCAAGAACAGAGAGAGAACCGCAGACCCACTCCACTGCAGGCAGGCGAGAAGATCTGCTCCGGGATGAAGAAGCAAGCAGTGTCCGGGAGGATCCCTCCGAAGCTGGTGGCGGAGGTGAAGAAGGGAAGATTTCCATGCATCAGAAACGACCTTGAGAGGTTGGCAACACCTGGAAAGTTTGTCTGGAAGGTTCTCTTCGATTCTGCGGACAACGAGAGCTTCGTGAACGTGGACATCTCTGACTCTGATGAAAAGATCTGACATCGCAATACCTTCAATAAGGGACTGGAAAGAATCAGGGGTCGCTCCGACCACCACCGGCTTGGAGGAGAACGATCCGGCTGCCTTTGAAGAGAAGCTCTTTAAGAGGATCAGAGGGTTTCTCTTTGAGATGGCTCTCCCACAACCTGCTCACCTTCGAGACCCAGCATCTCTTACCCGTCAATCAAAAGCTACCAAGCTAAGGCTGCTTCAGCCCCATTGAATAACTCCACTCTTGCTTGCTGTGCTTGTCGGTGGAGCACCCCAGGTTGACTTCGGTGGCGAACCCAGGTCTTGAGAAGGTGGTCGCAGTTTCCTGGCTGGCATCGGCTTGGAAGCTGGAGTGCCCGTCGGCTGTCCGGGGTAAGTTTCACTTTCAGTATAGATGGATACTATGATTCCAAGCGTGATCTCGGGATGACCTCGGTTTGGTTCTTGGTTTGGGTCTGGTTTTTTCTGTTTGGCTTGGTTTCTGGTTTGTTTGTTTGTTTTTGCTTGGTTGCTGGTTTGGTGCTCTTGGTCATCCTGATATCTAATTGGTAATTTTCTAATCCCTTTGCAACCTTTCAGGACTCATAGTGACTTGCATTCCGCGTGCAATAGGCACTACCTGGAAAAAGAAAATCATAGGATTGACTGGGGGGAGCGCGTCCCCGCTGAGCGGCCCCGAAGCCTGCCACTGTAGCTGCTTTGCCCTCAAGCATTCATATTGCTCTCGAGTGATGGGATCCACCAAGCCGTAGCCAGCTTGAATTCCTCGGTCTTCTTGTCAAGCTCTTGAGGAAGATTGCGGAGGGCGTCTGGGTGGAGAAGACGGGCCTTCTGCCGGTAGGCGGGCAGCACGATCTTGTTGGCTGATCCGGGAGGAACTCCCATGAAGCTCCAAAAGTCCAGTGTCGGATGATCCCGCATCACATGCTGGAACGTGTGCAAGTTCGACATTCTCCGAGCTTCCTCCATGCCGCCAGCCCGCTCAGCGAACCTAACTTTCCTTGGAGCGGTGGTGGATGCTCGAAATCTAGAGCCCAGGCTATCGCGTTTGCTCTGTGAAGTGGACCGACCCAGGGTGGCACGTGATCCATGTGGCTGGGTTGGTTGGACGGGCTCTTCGGGGTCAACGTTCCCATCTTGAGTGGTTGGATCAACCGGGTGCCTGGCTTGCCTCTGGACCTAATTGGGCAGGGGGATGGTGTTGGATTGCAACATATTGGAGGAAACCCCTGACTGAGCAACATGATCTTCGTACAAGTAGGCGTGTACGGCGTCAGATGACCAACCTCCGAAACGCTTCAAGCGTTCTAGATCTCCCGTTGATGCATAGTAGGCTGTTGCTCCCCCCTTACGCAAAGAGTGACTGCCTGCTAGCTCACCCGGGAATCCTGCGGCTATGGCTGCTATCTTCGCCAGATGCGTAATGGCTTCACGGTCGAACGCCTCGCCCCCACTCAGTCTAAACAGTGGCGCCTCGAGTTCTGAAGTCTTCCATCTTTGAGGGTACACAGCCTGCAGCTCAGCGAGCGCCCGGACCGGGCAAAGGTCATCATCTGTCTTATGGTGGTACCTGGCTTGACCTCTCCCATACTGGTCGTTCTTTGCCGATCTAATTTGAACAACAACCTCATCAGCTTGTGCCCCTGAACACCGGTTCCCATTACAGTAGAACATGATATCAGCGGGGCGGATCGCCCGGTTCAATGGATCTGACCCATCGCTTTGAGGTAGCAGCTCACTAGCCCGAAGCATGAAGAACCAACCTGTGAGAAGTGCAGCTCTGATGACAACCTGATCTTTGGTGGGGAACCCGCTAGTTTTGAGATGCTTGACCAACCATCGCAACATGTTAGGGGTGACTGGGAGCTTCCTCAAGGGAGTGCCTTCCCACCTTTGGAGTCCTGCGATTGCCGCCCACAACCTTGGTTTCCCTATTAGAGGATCAGGATAACCAGCCGAAACATGGGCATATCGGATTGCAGACAACCGCTGACGAATGCCTCCAACTGAACGTCCCATCGTCTGGTGAAGGAAAACTGCGAAGCGAATGAGCCTCTGTTCATCCTTACCCTTCTCAGCCTTGGTTTCCCGGTCCAGAAATAGAGGGGTGTGTGCTCCCAAGTTGAACAGCGTCCACTGCTTCCAACCAGACGCATGGACCCTTTTTGGTGGAATCCGCAAGCTTAGACATGATTGCGTCCATGGCAAGGGTGCTCTTAACTCCCCAGAGAATGGTAAGTGTTTTCAGGCAAGGAACTTGCTTGGATTCCCTTTGGCTGGATCAGCCCCTCCAATGCTACCAACTGAGCTTTACTGCTCCCCTTCTTCCTGGGTGCCCCGGCTCTCCGAGTATCCTCGTTGTGGCAATGGGAGGGCATGATCAGTGTGGCAGGTTCCTTCCAAAAGGAGAGGTACAGTTTCCGAGAGAGTTCCACTGGTCGTGAGCAAGCTTCTCATCGGGGTCTAGAACATCTGGCTTACCATCTTGGGTAACAATTCCAAGAAGAGTGTGAGCTGCTTGCCAACCAATTTCGTGCACGGCTGCCTTGGAGAGTGCCTTCCGCAGGGGGCTGGTCGCTTGCATCTCCCAGACTTCCTTGCTAGCGAGTGGACGGATCGTCCCCGCTCCGTCTTCCAGCAAAGTGCCTCCTGGGATTCGGAGAGGATCTCGGTCCACAGGCAGTGCCTTTCACGCTGTGAACCAGGTCAGACAAACCAGCGTGATGATCCTTCACACGTCCAACCGGTTTAGGTAGCCATGGGTCTCCCATGGTTACGATCGTGGGCTCTCGAGTGAAGGTGAACCAGGAGGCTTCAGCTCAAAAGATCCTTGTGTGCCTCAGTCTTCAAAGGGAGCAACCAAACCCACCGCTTTCTGGCGAAGAAGCTTCCAATGCGTGAGGTTTGAACTTCTACCACCTTGGCTCGGCCAACCTTGCTTTGAAGCTGGTACAACGAATCTTGCATGGATTGTGAAGGGTGCTGAGAAGTGTCGAGAATCAGCCCTTTCAGATGCTGGGCCTTGTCAAGGCTTGCAATGATCACTCGGACCTCCTGTCCTTTGGGGTCTGTGCTCAACGATCCCGCCACCCAATGAGCATCTTCCAATGAAGTGCAAGATCCTTCTCCTCTCGTCCATCCAAGATGATAACTGCGATGCTTGTTCAAAGGAAGCTGGTAGAGTGGTCCATGGAAGGAACTTGCAGTGGAGGGCTCCCATGCTGGCGCTTTAGTTCCTCGGTTCGACAGCTGAGTGGCCAGCTTGGCCACATGCCCTTTTTCCATGGTTAGCCCAAGGGTGGGTCTGAGAGCGGTCATCTCTGACACCAAGGGGAGGAGCTCCCATCCTGCTGCAGCGATTTCGCTACGCACACCTGACTCATATTCCTTAGTGACCAAGTCTCTCAAGTGTGGCGTCTCCTCCAACGAACCTTGAACGGGAGAAACTTCCAGCAACGCAGGCCGTTCCCTTAAGGGAAGATGGGATCAACCCTGCATCCCAGCGCTGCGTGCCGGTGCCAAGATTGTCCCTATGGCCATGTGCGCTTGGGGACTTGGACCCCCAGAAGGATCTTCAGAGAAGACACATCGGAAGTTTACATGGACTGGAACTTCATCCTTGGGCCTTGCTGTTTTCAACTCGGAAATGTCCAGGGGTCGGTCCGACCCATCAACATGTCCCATTGAAGGGTGCTAGTCCCCTCCGTGCCATTGACTAGGCTTGCACAACAATATGCTCCAAGTTTGTGCGCAGCCGGGGGATTGGTCGCGCGAGCTGCTTGTGAGGAGTGGAACTGGTCCACACACCTTCACAAGCACCAAGCCTTCAGCGGGCTTTGGAACAATGTTAGAAGGACCTGCAAGTCCCACCATGTCGGGAGCTTGAATTCTGCTGATGCCAATTCCGACATGAAGAGGGAGGCATTGCCGTTCCTCCACGGTCTGCCCGTCTCCGAGGGGAACCCCCGTAGCTTGCGAGTCAAGCTTGTCTTCATGATCTTGGAACGGGATCGGATCAAGTTCAAACTTAGGGTCAAAGTGCAAGAAACCGTGCCCAACTGCCTCATCCCATGCAGGGTAAGAACTCTGCATCAGCCTTGTGCCCTGCCTTTAGTTCATGCTTCATGTCTTCCAGGTGCCGGGTGGCTTCCTCTGCTGATGAGGGGTGCCCTCTCTCCACGGCCTCTTCCAAACATTGGGTCAGGCTGCATGTCTCTCCACATGGGATTGAAGGTAGTCAGATGGTGCCTGCAATGGTTGGAACAACCCGCTTTCAAGGAGGGATTGCCACCTCCCCCAGCGGTCTTGTTCCTCAGCTGTAAGGTCCTCAACTTCAGAAGTCGCCTCCTCCTCATTTGGGTGGGAAGGAATTTCCTGAGTGATCAGGTCCTCTTACTGCCTCCTAAAGGTCTTCCTCAAGCTGAGTGACAGGGATCTGGAAGTCTTCTGGGACCTCCCATCTGTTGTTGCCGGCCTTTTCATCTGCTTCTGCCTTGGCCTTGCTCTTTGCCCTAGGCTTAGCTTCAGCCTTTGGCTTCATCTTGTCCGCTTTATCGGCTGCTGCTTGGGCCCTGAGCTGAGCTACTCGTCCATCTACCTCTTTCGGATCAATCTTGGGTCCACTCTTCAAGCCGCCCCTGCGTATCACATGCATGGCTACAGAGTACTCCAACTTAGCTAGCCCGGGTAGCGGTTCATGGGCGTGTTGGCATTTGTTCCCCTTCTGGCATCCCATGTGGGTGGCTGCGTCCCAACAAATCGGGTTCCCAGACTTAGTGTCTTTGGGTGCGATGGATCGAGCGGCTTCACTGGGTGTGAGCCGCTTGCCAGCGGGGTACGCTGCTTTACTGACGCCCGCGGTGGATGGAGCATCCTCGTTTCTCAGATTGAGACGTGGAGCTTTTCCAGTCTTCTGCTCTTCTTCATCGGTAGCTTCACCTGCGGCCTTTTTGGTCTTCAAAGTGTGGTCATGCAGTTGCTTGTGAAGCAATCGTGACATCTGACGGGAATTTCTGCTTGCAGACAATATTTTCTCTCTAGTGGTCCAAACAGGGTTACTCGTAACCCGGCCTGCCTCGCTATCCTTTCTCTCTCTTGCGGTTTTGGTTTTTCCCGTTGTCCTCCTGTCCTTCCTCCTTGCGATCTGGGAAACGTCGGGTTCCAAATGTTTGTTTGGATTAGCGGCGAAGGAAAAAGAAACAGCCACCAGGATTCACCAAAAACATCCTTTTTAAAAATTAAGAGTTCACTTTGCATGTTTCACGCTTTTTCTTGTTTGCACTTTCAGACATGTCGAACTGTAACAGTTGACTAAAGTGCAGTGATGACTTGTACAGTGTGAAATGATGTTTGTCCCCCCGTTGTTTGGCTTAAGGGTGCGGTGGGTGGGTTCCCTTCTCTTCACGCCTTGAATCTTAACTTGGTGTGTTTGTAGAATCGGGGAAATCTAGTAAGGTTTGCCAATGTGACTTCGGATCATGGACGGTGAGTCGAGTGAAGCTGAGATGGACCAGGGCCTGCGAGGCTTTCGGAAGCGCTGGGCACATAACTCAGTTTTCAATTCACCTTCAGCTGAATCTGGTATCGAACACATGGGTGAACTAATAGATGATGCAGATGCCTTCTTCGGTGCAGATGATTTTTCACTTGTTGCTCCTGACCTGGATGTTGCTAGTGGAGGGACACCTTTCGAAACAATCAGTCAAGCTGAACCTTTTGGTCCTGACCTCAGTGCTGAGCCAGTTTTCCCTTCACCTAAAGCAAAGGCTTCATCTTCAGGCATCGTCATGAGTGAATACTCGGAATCAGAGACTGCATGGAGATTCAGGGCTATCGAAACTGCAAACAAGCGTGCGAGAGTTTTCAGGACAAAACAGCCGTGGGAATCCTCACATTTGAATGGCGTTTTTCGACCTGCTGATCCTTTCCAGGGAACGATACTTGCTAGTGCACATCATAGCCTGATACCTACACAGATAGGGCTGCGCGATGTATTGGATACTCGAATTGGTACATCAGTGTCAACTACAAGTGAAAGGGTTATTCCAACGGTATCTGTCCTGTCTTTGAAGTATGCGAGAAAAGAATTGCCGGATGAGGATGTCAGGCGGGCTGCATTGGACAAGCTCAGGACATTGCTGGTACTTGATGTTAATGCAACTTCATTGGGGCGAAGCATTCAAATCATTGCCAATCGAACATCTTCTCCTGACCTCATTGAACAATCAGTGAGGGACTGTTTCAGGGCAAAGGCGTCATCAACCTTGCAGAAGAGGGCTTCCTCTTTATGGCGTCTGTCAAAGCTGCTTTTGGAACAGGGGGCTGAATCACCATTATGTTTCACAGAGGAGCAATTGTATGGATGCTTGTGTGAGTTACGGTCCAAACATGCTGGAGCAACATCGGCGCAACATGTGCTTCAGAAGGAACCCCTTCGAGTCAAGGATGTGTGGGCCTTGGAATTGCAGATGTTGACCTTGCGATCAAAAGACCAATGCATTCTGGGCCAACTACTATTTTGTATCCATGGTTGTTGTCGTTGGAAGGACTCTCAAAGGATCAAACGTGTTTCCCTCGAGCATGCAGAGGAAGAGGTATTGGTCTATTGTGAAGCAATCTCCTCCAAGACTTCCTTGACAGCAGAATCTCAAACCCGGTTCCTTCCCTATGTCGCTCTGGGTACTGGTGTGAGTTCAACAGACTGGGCATCACCCTGGTTGCAAGCGCGGCAAACGCAGTTCTTGGATGTAACAGATTTTTATCTACCGAGCTTCTCAGAACGTAGCAACGATTGGACTGACTCACCAATGAGCTCATCTGAGGCGACATGTTTTCTGAGGGACTGCCTTCTACAAGCTGAGGTGGATCATCGGGAACTTGCCAGGTTTGGGTCACATTCATGCAAGACGACTCTCCTCACATGGGCAGGCCGGTCCGTGATTGTGCCATTCAGTGCAACTGACAGGAGGCAGTTGGGTCACCACATGAAGCCTGGTACAAAATCCATTCTTACATACAGTCGCGAAGCATACACAACTCTCTATGGAAAGGTTCTTGCGATGTTTAAAACTATTCGTAATGGATCTTTCAATCCAGATTTGTCTGCGGTGATGCGAGTGGTGCAAGCAGCGCATGATGTGGTTGAAGAGCCGACCCCATTAGCTGCAGAAGAAGGTGAGCAGGACGTGCTGGAGGAGGACTCAGATTCCAGCTTGGGATCTGATGTGGACCTGATTGGACCATTGGAGCGAGGACAGGCTGGAACAACTCATAGAGTCGATGAATTCTCAGACGTACCTGCTGATTCTTTGGTGGTCCATCGAGTATCTGGCATAGTTCATGTGGCCAATGAAGATGGCTTCCTTGTGTGTGGCCGGAGACCTTCGATCAATTTCATGTCATATGCAGACTGTGAGAGTGATCACTCCAACCTTGAAGGTTGTGCGCAGTGTGTCAAGTCTCTCAAAACGAGAGCTGAACGGTCGTGACATCCCGAAATGGATGAGTGGAAAACATTTGACAACCAGTGCTTCAAACGAGCTTTAGCTTGAAGCCACGTCAATGACTGCACTCAATCTAGTCGGTAGTGTTGACACTGCATAGGCGCAACTTGAGGTATCGAGGTTGGAGTAAGATCAAACCAATTTCTCACGTCAACATGCATAAGGACATTTCGGTGAAACTTGGCAATTTTCCTCTTCCAGGGCTGCCGAAGGAAAATGTCAAATTTTCCGGGAAAATTCAGAGAAATTTTTCTCAATTTTCGGGAAAAATTGGGGGTTTTGGCCGAGGGATCCAAATTCCAGGCCGGACAGGAAATTTGCAAGTGAAACTAATTTCTCTCACTTAGTTCTTCTCTGCAGCTGTGAACTTTTCCAGAATGCAGAAATCACATGTGAGGAAACTTCATGGCATGCTTTCGCTTCCATGGTCTAACTCCTTTTTCCTAATAGTAGGTTTGACATCCAAAGAGGAGGCCGGAGAGACATGCCATCGTTCGGAAAATCATGGAAGACTTTTGTCGTGCATGTTTATTGGTGCAGCCTGCTTTCGATTGAGCCATGACTTCAGCTACCCTCGAGTCGGAAGCTGCATTCTCTGAACGAGCCAGTGCAATAGGGGTTGATGCAGGGACTATCTCAGCTTTGAAACAAGCGGGGTTTTCAACCTTTGGAACGTTTGCATTTGCCACTTCATACACGCCTCAGAGTCAAGATGAAACTCCTTTTAAGGATTTCCTGGTCAGGATCCTAGGCGGTGAACCTGATGATGCTTCTTTTGCAATGCTGCGAAGGTTGTTCTTTGAATCACACACCCTGGCGCTTTCGGACTTGAGGACTCGGGTTGAATCAACTGCTGACCCAAGTGCACCGGCCAGGAAATTACCCACGGCAGAGCGGGTGGCCAGGCAGGAAGCACAGCAGAAGAGCCTGAAAGGAATCATATTTGATCCTGACACAACACCATCTAATCAGCTGGTAGATCATTTCGTTGAGATGCTGGAGACTGGGGTGCTTACATATATCAAGCCTGAGTTATGCTGCAGTAGAGCACAGGAGGTCTCGGCAATCAAGAAAGATCCTGCAGTGTCGACAGATGCACAAGGGCTTTTGAAGTTGGGGTCAAAGCAAGTTGAGACATCATGTGATGCTAGCACAGAGCTGAAACTGCGGGCTGCATGGCAACGGAGGAGCTTGGCCATGGACTTAGCTGAGCTTGCAACATACACCACGGTTGAAACATGGGTGCAATACCTCTTTGCTCAGCTCATCAAAGAACAGCCGAAAGGTTTCTCTAAGATTTCATTGCAGCAAGTGCTTGACTGTGACAAGAAGCTTTTCGTGCTAGCCTCGCATCAGACAATGGGTAAGTTGCGAGCACCTCCTACAGACCCAAAGCCCTTGGATGTGGCAATTGATGCATTGAAGAGCTCTTCAGAAGTGTTGCAATATTTGACTCCATTGCCATCATCCAGGCCTCCACCAGCACCTGTGCCAGGGCAGGAAAGACCGCCAAAGAGCCAGAAAACAGCAGCAGCTCCCAAGCAAGGCGGGAAGACTTTGGCCTCAGGATCAAAATTTCAGTTGCCAGAAGGTTGCGTGAGGCATGATGATGAGAACGGACCCCTTTGCTTTCTGTGGCAGCAGGGCAAGTGTAAGTTCAAGGGCCCCCCAGGGAAGAGATGTTCTCGAGGGTATCACAAGTGTTACAAGGCCGGATGCTTCCGTTTGAAGCCTTATCACTTGTGCACCCATTCAGACTGACTCCCGAATACAGTTTCACCTCCAGAGCGCACAGATCCTCCGTTATGTGTCGAATTGTTTGCGGGCAGAGCTTCATCGTCGCGTGCATTAATTGATGCAGGTTTCAGTGTCGTCAGTGTGGGCCATCAAGTGGACTCACCTTATGCCCCGATAGCACAGTTGGATCTTACTACAACTTCTGGAGTTCAAATCCTTTGGGATATATTGAAAGCACCGAACCTTTTCTCAATTCATCTTGGCTTGCCTTGCGGAACGGCAAGTCGTGCGCGTGAGCGTCCTCTAAGCCCAGAACTGCTGGCACGTGGTGTGCCACAACCTCCTCCCTTGCGGTCTGCGCAGCATCCACTTGGAGTTCCCAATCTATCACAGCGTAACCAGCAGAAGGTGGATAGTGCAAACCAATTGTATGCGTTGGCCTTGAAAGTTATCATCTTCGCCATGTTGCATAATGTGATCGTTAGCATTGAAAATCCTGCTTCGAGTTGGTTGTGGTCAGCTTTAATTGCATTGTTGCTGCAACACCATTCACCTTCTGAGAGGACACTCTACAATCAGCTGGTCATGGTCCTTTTCCATGCTTGTTGCCACGGGTCACAACGCAAGAAGAGTACAGGTTGGCTATCAACTCCAACAGTGTTTGCCAAGCTAGAAGCTACATGTGATGGCACCCACGAGCATCTTCCTTTTGGAGTTTACTGGGCCCAGGGGCGATGGAACTTTGACACTGCCTCTGAACGTGTCTACCCTCGTGAATTAGCGCAGAGGGCAGCGGGTTGCCTTGTGGAAGCTGCAAGACAACGTGGCCTCAGAGTGGAACGTCCTGTTCGATTGCATGACCAATCCACAGCTTCTCATGGTAGACAATCGAAGCGTCATAAGCCTTTGGTTCCTGAGTTCCATCATTTTCAATCCTTGCCTCGAAACGCTGTTCTGCCGGCCAACTGCAAAGTGCTGCCTCCTAATTTAGGGGGTAAGGAATCGGAGGAGACAGCCGAGACATCCAAGAATTTGAGGGATACAGTGAAAATCGGGTTCTACCACACCCCGAAACAATTCCTAAGCCTGGCAGGGACAGTGACTCATCCAATTGATTCTGCAAACCACTTGGAGCCTCCCACTCGCTATGCCCTGGACTTCGTTCTGAAATACCCTGAAGAGGTCGTTAAAGTGGAACGCAAGAAGAACCTGTTGCACGCTAAGCTGATGGCTAGGAAACTCGACCAAGAAGAACGAGCTTTGCATGATAGCTTGGAACCTCACATGCAACATGTCCTGGAAGGCAAGCGCTTGTTGCTGTGGAAAGAACTGCTTGTAAAGTATGGTTATGATGACATGGCAGTTTGCGAGTTTATGCAAAAGGGGGTACCTTTAGTGGGACAACATGACATCCCTGATTGCTATCCGATTCAGATCAGACCTGCAACCATGACCGGGGAAGACTTGAATCGCTCAGCGGTGTGGCGCCGAAAAGCTATGTTGGGCCGTGCGCGGGGGGAACTGAATCTGGATCACGTGTCTCACCTGGAGGAAACTTGTGCAGAAGAAGTGAATGCCGGCTTTGTGGAGGGACCTTTCAGCACGGAAGCCGAAGTTTCGCATAGGCTGGGGAGAGACGATTGGTCGCTTATCAGAATATTCGTTTTGGTCCAGGGTGCTGAGATGAAATTGCGGCCCATTGATGACTGCTTGGAATCCCAGCTGAATTCAGCGTACACTTCGCATTCCTACCTTAAGCTGCAGGATCTTGACTATGTTACAGGGCTTGCACTTCAGGTGGCCGAGGCTTCATCGAGTGGGGGCCAGCGACATGGATCGGGTGCGTGGTTGGGAAAATGCTTGGATTTATCTAAAGCCTACAAACAACTTCCGATCCTTCCAGCCCATCGACACTTTGGTGTGATCTTCTTTCATGATGCAAAGGGGAATCCAAAGTTTTACATTTCGAATGCACTTATGTTTGGAGCAACGGCAGCGGTGTACTCTTTCAATCGGGTTAGCAGAAGCTTGTGGTTCTTACTCAACCGGATGCTGGTCATACCTTCTGGAGTTTTCTATGATGATTTCCCTTTGCTTTCGCCGAGGGAGTCGGCTTGCGATGCTGATAGCGCGGCTAGTGAGTTGCTGGATCTTTTGGGTTGGAGACACGCCCGAACCGGTCCAAAAGGAAAACCCTTCGAACCGACCTTTGCAGTGTTGGGAGCATCTCTGGATCTTTCTCGTGTCCGTGAAGGTGTGGTCACCCTGAGCAACAAAGAGGGTCGCATCGATCGCTTGGTGGAGCAGCTTAGTTCTGTAAAGGAACGAGGCAAGATGACCGTACACGAAGCACAGATCTTACATGGGTTGTTGCGGTACTCAGTTGGATTTTTCGCTGGGCGCCATATGCATCAGGTTTGTGCGGAATTGATCCAACTGGGAGGTTGCGTGGACAAGAGACAACTAACTTCCTTTGTGGACTACACCATTGCCACTCTTTCGCAGTGCCGCCCTCGGTCTTTGAAATGTGGGGTTGAGAAGCGACCAGTACTCATCTTCACAGATGGCTCTTGGGACAACGGCGTAGGTGGAATTGGAACAGTCTTGATTGACACAGCCAACAACTACAGAGTGGTCCTCAGTGGAACTATCTCTCAACAGTTGCTGGAACATTGGAAGACCCTGGTTGGAGAACAGCTTGTATGTCAGATAGAACTGTTTGTTGTGCTTTGGACAAGGTGGAGGTTTCGTGACTTACTCTGCCAGAGACGATCCCTTTGGTGGATTGATAATGAGTCTGCCAGATATGGACTCATCAAAGGGGTAAGCCCAAGCCTTTCCATGCAGAGGATGCTTCGTGAGTTCTACATCATGGATACAGCTTTCCCAACTTTCAGCTGGTTTGAACGTGTTGCCAGTGCCTCGAACATTGCTGATGCACCGTCACGACAGGACCCTGAGACGGCATGCAAACTTCTTGGCCTTCATGAATGGGAGAGAATCGAAATCCCCACTGACCTAGTTGAGAAGCTCTTCAAAGATGGCTGGTGAGTAAAGGGGGAAGGAATCGGACCAGCCTTTATGCACAAACATTGTGTAACTGGAATGGTCTTTCTGTTAAACAGATGTGTCGATTCCCAGTGTTAACCTCTCTTGATTTGGAACCAGTCTTTCACCGCAAATCAAGCAGACGAATCTCCCCTGACTCACGCTTCGTGTCCAAAACAGCTGACAGCCGTTGAGTGAAGCCGACTGACAGATTTGCAGATTTTTCATTTGAGAATTTTTCCATGTAATCCTGCTTGACCTTTTTCCCTTCTCTCCTTTAACTTCCCGATTGCCTAGGAGTAAAGGATAAGGGGGACTTTATAATATAACCGCTTAGTAAGAGAGTTGATATAAGTGTGGCAGGCTTTGGTCCAAATAGGAGAAAGGTTAAGAGGCCGTCTTCAAGATCTGGGAAACGTCGGGTTCCAAATGTTTGTTTGGATTAGCGGCGAAGGAAAAAGAAACAGCCACCAGGATTCACCAAAAACATCCTTTTTAAAAATTAAGAGTTCACTTTGCATGTTTCACGCTTTTTCTTGTTTGCACTTTCAGACATGTCGAACTGTAACAGTTGACTAAAGTGCAGTGATGATTTGTACAGTGTGAAATGATGTTTGTCCCCCCGTTGTTTGGCTTAAGGGTGCGGTGGGTGGGTTCCCTTCTCTTCACGCCTTGAATCTTAACTTGGTGTGTTTGTCCCGCCCTACCCAACCCTGACTATACGGGGAAGGAATCGGACCAGCCTTTATGCGCAAACATTGTGTAACTGGAATGGTCTTTCTGTTAAACAGATGTGTCGATTCCCAGTGTTAACCTCTCTTGATTTGGAACCAGTCTTTCACCGCAAATCAAGCAGACGAATCTCCCCTGACTCACGCTTCGTGTCCAAAACAGCTGACAGCCGTTGAGTGAAGCCGACTGACAGATTTGCAGATTTTTCATTTGAGAATTTTTCCATGTAATCCTGCTTGACCTTTTTCCCTTCTCTCCTTTAACTTCCCGATTGCCTAGGAGTAAAGGATAAGGGGGACTTTATAATATAACCGCTTAGTAAGAGAGTTGATATAAGTGTGGCAGGCTTTGGTCCAAATAGGAGAAGTTCCTGTCTTGGGACAACAACTGTTTGGTAATACCCGGCAGGATCTGCCAAATCCCAAATTCGAGGGAATTGGAAATTGGACGAACCGTCCTGCCCTGGCGCCAAAGCAAACAGTTTTATGTCTTCAAGCCTCGGATTCTCTGTTCCCAAAGCAGCGCAGATTTTTCTTCTGCTCTCTCGAAGCTCCTCACACCAGGCTGCCACAAGTTCCTCGTAGAGCTCGATGCAGTATGTTGCAGGGAAGGCATGATCATCCTCCTCATGGGCCTCTTTGAGAGCTGCAATGCAGTCCATCCTCTCTTGGATGTGCTCTGCCCCATAGCAGGCTCCGAACACCCTGATGGAGTTTTCTGCATACCGCGACCAAGTGTTGAACACATTCGGCGGCTTGAGACGAACCTTGATCTTTGAGTCGGTTGAGGGGGTCCAGGCGTCGACTTGCTCGGATCGAGCGGTCACGCAGTCGGAGGCATGGAGTGTGTACCCCTCTTTACCTCCCCACCGCAGTCCAGCTATCCCGAGTAGCGCTCGGTTGGTCATGAGGATGGGCCATTTGATCAAGTGGAGCATGTGGCGAGCATGTTGCGCAACCCTCTTCCCTGCATGGAACAGTTCCTTCCCGTAGACACCTGGGGCTACTTCTACAGTCAAGGTTCCACAACCTCTGGCGAGAAAGACGTCCATCTTTTCAGCTTCCCGTATGGAGGACAAACTGCTTTTTGTGAGGTTTTTATCGTCGTCCTGTGCTTTGCGAAGCCCATCGATGGCGTGGATGATGCGATCTGCCGCCTTGGTGTTTGTCAATCCTCCCTCTGGGAGGACCTCCCCATAAGATGCACCAACTCGATTTGCCAAGAAGGGGTTATGAGCCGAGGCTGGACGAATCAAACCACTTCCTCCTCCTTGCTTGGTGGGGAACAATTGGCTGGAAGACTGCTGCTTGCTCAAGAAAGGATTCGAGGGTCTTTGCTGCGCCGGCTGGATCAGCCCAGGGGTGTTCGCTGGCTGAGAAGAAGTCGTGATCAGCTCGGCTGCGGTGGATGGAACCTTATTGAGTTCTTGGCGAGCTGTTTCCGAGGGTGGTGACAGCTGCACCAACCCTGGGGGTGGTCCTACTCTACCCATAGCCCCATGAGCGACCAATCGTTCTGGATCGACATCAAAGGCAGTAGCTATGGTCTGGATCAGACCCTCATCTCTGGCCTCTTCGTCGTGTTGCTTGAGCGCTTCCAATGCGCCCTGGAAATTCTCTTGACTGACCTCGCCGAGATCTGGAAAAGCTGGAAGA
The DNA here is from genome assembly GCA_009767595.1 of Symbiodinium kawagutii. NCBI lineage: Eukaryota > Dinophyceae > Suessiales > Symbiodiniaceae > Symbiodinium > Symbiodinium kawagutii. Next base: position 54,886 of record VSDK01018247.1, read on the forward strand.
AGTGGGGCCGGGTCGGCCACTGGCGCTGATACACCGGGTCGCGGTGGGGTCATGAAATCCTTTTCCTCTCCTTGATGGCTCTCTGCTTGAGCATAAGCCTCGGCATGGGGGAGGATCTCCCTAGCTCGCTTACTCCTCCAGGTTTGGCGCTCGGCTTGTGTCCATACAGGGTCTCTGTTCGTGATTTCGCTTTCCCAGATGCTAAGCAAAGCTGCCTGTTCTTCAGTGATTCTGCTAACTAGGATGGAGATACCTCGGCCCACTTCGTCTTCGTGCCCATTCTGGAGAAAACCTTGGGCCCAACCTCGGTTGACCCGACCAGTGCCGTTATCAGATGGAGCGTTCAAGATCGCCTCAGCCTTGACGCACACTTATAGAGAGGAGCTCTCCGCTTCTCCCTTCTTCTGCAGTTCCTTCAATGGTGCCGAAGAATACCAGCCATCTTGGCGCAGACCCAGGCCGTTGGAAACACTGAGGACGGATTTTAACCAAGCGCGGACCTTGTTCAAGTTTTCCTTCAACGTGTCTTTGTACCTGGCTCTGTGGTTCTGCTGAGGCGGAACGCCTCTTACGAGGCGTGCTAGGAGCGACTTTGATTGTTGATGGGGTGCCAGGAGGAACTCCTTCTGCGTCTGATTGGTCAGTGATAGCTGAGGACTCAACCTCACCTTTCCAAGCGACTCGGCGTGGCCTAACTTGGGTGCCAACGTCAGTGAGATGTTTGGCGCAGAGAGGAACTCCCTGTTTGGCGCCCTCAACCTTCTCATAGCAGGTCTGGACGCTGCACTTTCGACCGTTACAGGCGGCTACATACAGCTGTCGGTGATGATCGCGTAGCTTCACTGTAGCCCGATTCTTGACGTCAGACAAGACTCGATCACTCTCCAAGAGTCGCGCATTTATGCCGCTTGCTTGATCTGTACATGGGTCGGTGGCGAGTGCCCTGATCTTACCCCCGTGATCTAAGCCTACCAAGACTGCTTCACGCGGATCCTCTATCTGCTCAGCTTCCGACTCTGATTCTGGGTCCAAGGCCCGAAAGGTGGGACCCTCTTGGATGACGCGAACGGGAGGAGCTCCCCCGACCAGCCCCCCGAGGATGAAACACCCAGACAGGTAGTAGATCGCGACCGCAATACCTTTTCCCACACGCTTGCAGAATCGAGCTAACAGCACAATCGCCCTACGGGTGGACCACTCTGAGTAAGCTCCCAGATCAACCAAAGCGTTAGCGTCAACGGCTGCGTAGGCTTTACAGTGCAGCCCTGGGGTGGGCATGAGTTCGAATGGGCAGGAATGATCCCGGCACAGATGAACCCTCCCGAGCTTCTGCCTCAGTGGTCGGGAGGTAGCTCCCCTCACTTCTCGCATCCGGCTTCAGGCGAGCAATGTGAGAGTCTAAGATGACTGCTGCATCATTGGGTTTTCTTTCAGATCCTCGTCCTTTGACCTGTCTCTGATAGAATTCGGAATCCACCTGTTCACTGGAGGCTGGACCTCGGATGCATAGCTTGTGGTAGGATCTACCTGGATTCACTTCTGGGAGGAGCTCCCCGACCTCTTGAGCAGCTGCACGTGTCTGTCGGCAACAGCATCGGCAGAATGCAAAGCATGGTCTCAGCATGACCCACAAGAGGTATAACACGGTTGCCGTGAACCCCAGTAAGAAAGTCATCAAAATGCTCCATGCCATGAGTGGCCAAAAGTCTCCGCAAGCCCAGAGTCCGAGTTGATCCAGAAAATAAAGTCCCCAGCCACCAGTAGAATGTAACGTCCCTGGATGTGATGGGGTACTGAACCAGGCTGGTCCGATCCAAGAATGGATATCCCAGTGAAAAACGGAATACCCCCAGAAACGAGCCCAGCCCTGTGTAGATGTTCCTTCACCATCGCCGTCATCTCCTACCCCTTCGCTAAGAAGTGGGGGTGGAGCACCCAACGTAGTCTCATCAAAATTCGGAACCCATAGCCATGAAAAATCCAGAACCCCAACAGTTCCAGCGCTCACAGCCAAGGTGACCGACACCACCCATGGCAAGGGTGACATGTGACACTTCAGGTCTTTTGTAAACAGCGGGGAAACAACTTGAGCCATTACGGCGCATGGTAACAACCCGCTAACCCTACGTTCTACCGAGCACACGAATGAATGATAAATGTTTGTTTGTTTTGAAAAAAACGATTTCTTGGTGTTTTTGCGGCTCCAGTGACACGATGATAGAGGCTCGGTGTAGCAATGAACAGTGCCACTTTTTTCTTGATCAATTTTTGTTGTTGTTTTTCATGTTCTGTTTTCTGTTTGCTGTTCAGGTTTTTCGCTGAAAATTGGAAAAATCATTGTTTTCTACTAAAGGTTTTTTGCTCCTGCTGCATTCATGTTGTCCTTTGCTTCCACTTGTCTGTTTTCTGCCCGCTTGGTTTCCCTAGTTCCATCCTCTTCTCCCTCCGTGGATGCTGTCAGAAGGCGTTACAATGTGGGGTTATCCTGTCCAATAGTTCTCGGCTGTTGTGAATGTCTCAATTGTTTTTGATCCAGAACTCAACGGGGCACTGGCAGCATTAGCATGATTTTTCTCACCCCTGAACCCACTCAATTGGTTCTACTTGGTTGCCACATGCTTTGTCGTTGCAGCTCGGTGTTTTCACCCGTGTGCATGATTGAAACTGACCAGGTTTAAACAATGGAACATGATTTTGCAATCCCAGCAGGCAAAAACAGGAAGGTGCCTCATAGAGTAGCGTTGTGAGTTCCATGATGCGCAGGACCGTAGCTTTCGGCGATGTTGTCTGCTGTCATGCTACTTTGTTTGTGTCTGCTATTGAGCTTTGTCGCGGAGCATATGTAAAATGCTACATGATCAACAGGTTTCACCGGCTACAAGGATTAAAAATGCTACATGATCAACAGGTTTAAGCAGCTTAAAGGCCTGAAATGCTTAAATGTTTTTTTTGTTTTTGGCCCTTGTTGGTTCTATTTTTTGTGCTTACTTACCTTACTCATTGCCTGTGTTGAACCGTGACTCAAGCCGTCAGCTTGCAGAGCGCATTGTGAGGGAATACATAAATAGCAAATAACAATGGTCATGTTAGATTGTCAATGCAAACCCTCATAAACAGTTCATGTTTCCGGCCAATTATTTGTGTGTCTATTCATCATTCAATATTATTGTATTGACCGTGGAGTGGTTGAAATTAATTGTTGGGACTGGCATACGACAATGTTTGATGAAAGTTCAAACTTTGGAGCTGGAGGCTGTCCATCATGAGGCAGCGTGGACGAGTATTGCATTTGATCATGTAGGAGCGTCGACAGTGATTCGAAAGTTTTTGTTGGGACCGATTATGGGAGCAAATGTATTGACTTGGCTTGGTTTTGCTGGGGTTTCTTCAGAGTGTAGAGGGGGTCAGCAACCGGAATATACGTTGAATACAACCAGGGATGATGTGGACGACGCTGGTGCGCCGGGCACACGGCTGGCTGCAGAGAAAATTAGTTTTGGCAGCCTGAGAGTTTTTGAGACAAATCCATATCTTCAGCAAGTCGCATGTGTTTCAAGATGGGTCATCCACTCACTGCCGTTTGTGAGCAATATTTGACGGTGCTAAGCCGTATTTCGACAGAAACTTAGTAAATACGGCTCAAAGCCTCAACGAAGGCAGCTGCCGCTTAGTTTCAAAAAGGCAGCTGCCACTCCTGTCTCATCTACTCAAATTTCCACACTTTGAGGTGCACTGATATTTTACACTAAGTGTTATTGTCTCCATAGCCGAGATAGAGGTTAATCGAAGTTGACAAAGTAGACCACACAAGAAATGTCTCAAACAACATTTTGCCGCAATGGTCCAAAAACCTGGTTCAAACCAAATCCATGCCAGTTTTCCATTCCAGATGCAACTCCCATCTGAAGTGAACCGTGCAATTCAGCAGCCAACGTGCACTCGTGCTTGTTTCTGAAATATCTGACAGACAAAAGGAACCCAGAAAGCTAAGATTTTTCTCATTTTTTCCGCTATTTGCTATCATTCCGACGTCATGGCACTTCTGCGAAGCTTGATGGAGCCTTACGTGCTACAATGCCACAGAAGTTTCCATCGAGCTGGGTGTGACCGCCACTGAAATTACAGTCCGCTTGAGGCCAAGACGCATTCCAAGGAAAGGATCCATCATGGCTGGACACCAAGCCATTGAGTCTTTGATGTTTGTTCTTAAGGAGGTTTTGCAGGCGATTGATATCAGTTTGTTGGGTTTGTAGTTTTTTGTTGCAAATCTCTGCGAGGTATTTCCAGGGAACCGCTGCTGAGAAATGTTGCGTGAGTGATGAAACTTCTGAATCTGTGTGGTTTGGCAATGCTCAGGAACTCATTTGCACGAGGCTCAGATCTGAAAATTGAGCGAGCTCCCAATCCAGGGAAACATGCAAATGAGCCCTGTCAGAACACAATCAAACAGGTTGAAGCGTGTGTAAACAGGCTTTTTGGTGTTTCTTCATCTGCAAATGACTTGTTTTTTCTCAGGTGGCAATTGTCACTTCAAGATTGACACTAAAGAGGGGATGCAGCTTTTCCTGAGGCAGAAACCGCAGCTTACACGCAACATGCGCACTTCGTACTGTGGGCTAATCTCTACATGATGTGGCTCATGCGACGGTAGATCTTTGATCACTCCACTGCTACATCTCTTCTACAATTGCTCACTGTTCATCAGATCTCATCTCTGCCGCAAAAGGCGCTTGTTGCTGATAACTGCGAACAATACGTCTTGACCTTTCACATTAAATTGTTTATTTCCTTGCTTTTATTGAGTCAACCTTTTGTTGTTATTCTCGGTGTTTTCTGTTGTTGCTACAAACATGCTGAGTTCCAGCATCATTGAGTAGAGTTCGGAGGTTTTGAATGTTTCAGAAGAAAGCCACAGTCGCAAAAAACTGCTTTAGCAGCTATTTGCAGTTGCGTTCCAGAACTGATGGTCCCGGAATGATGTTCTGCATGGGTTCCGGGAAAGAGGTTCACCCCGTTTTTCTCTTGCAAAGAGAGAGAGAGAGAGATATATATATATATATATCCGATGTAGCTGGGTTGCTGGAGGCGGCATATGCCCGATGCCTCTGTGGCAGCAAGGACAGGGTAGTTGCCACATAATTTTCACATTCTCAATTGCACCGACAGATTGGATGCATGCTTAGGGTTGTCTCAGAGTAGTCATTGTTTTCTAGCTACGGCACGAAAAGGACAATCTCCAAGCAGGGTGATCCATCCCTGCGAGTGAGCAACTTGTAAGTTAAGATCTTTGGACCTTGTCTTGAGTTACGATTTGACTTGTTCCCATACAGCTTCAAGCAGAGTGGGAAGCAAAAGCCTGTATGCAAAGGCTACGTCTAGAAATGTAGAAATGCATACACAGGACTCAGGACACTCGTGAACTGGCTCTGTCAAACAATAATGCCACATACATTTGACGTCATGGACATGCCACATGCCTGGAGGACCAGCTTAAACAGCTTCCCTTGGGGCAACAGAAAACAAGTTGGAATCTATGATGTTGGCCTCAGCCTTAGCCTCGCACCCCAGCGCTGATTCAAAAGAACCCTGCTGTGAGCCTGAGCTCGAGTCTTGAATTCATGTCGTGCTAAATGCTGTTTGTTTTTTTGTATCTCAAGAGAATCATGACAATGTTTATCAGTTTTTTTGGTCATTTTGTCTTCACTTCGGCTGCCAGGCAGAATCGCGCCTCCATCTCGACAGGCAGCATGTTGGTTTTCTTAAATTGTGGCCTTGTCTCCCCATATTGCCTCGGAAATTCTGCGTGTTCCAAGAAATTCTATTTGAGGTTAGCGGGTGTAGATTCTTGTCCATTTCTTTGTGGTGAGTCGGTGAGAGAGTCATTTTCACATTTCAACTGAGCGCACTTGCAAATGCGGAGGTTTTCATTTTTTCTGCATTTGTTTGGCCTTCAATAAGTCCGACATTCAGGTGCGGGAAGTTTTGATGGGTGGCAAGATTGGCTGCGTGGCTCCTAGAACTCCTTCTTGAGACTTGAGCTGCCAGGGCAGAGAACACAAAGGACACCATCCACAGGATTGAATGCATTAATTCTTGCTCTCACCGATGTTTCTTGCTAAGCATGTGCTTCTCTTTACAAAGGCACACATATGTTGAATGATACATGTATGTAAATGTCACTCAGACCTGCGTGCAATGTAATGTAATGTAATGAAATGAAATGAAATGAAATGTACTGTATGGTAATGTATGGTAATGTATGGTAATGTATGGTAATGTATGGCGATGTATGGTAATGTATGGTAATGTATGGTAATGTATGGTAATGTACGGTAATGTATGGTAATGTATGGTACTGTATGGTCATGTATGGTAATGTACGGTAATGTATGGTAATGTATCGTAATGTATGGCAATGTATGGTAATGTATGGTAATGTCCGGTAATGTATGGTAATGTATGGTAATGTATGGTATGTATGGTATGTATGGTATGTACTGAATGTACGGTATGTAGGGTATGTACGGTATGAACGGTATGTATGGTATGTATGGTATGGTATGGTATGGCATGGCATGGCATGGCATGGCATGGTACGGTACGGTACGGTATGGCATGGTATGGTATGCATGTCGTTAATGTATGTATGTATGTATGTAAGTATGTATGTATGTATGTATGTATGTATGTATGTATGTATGTATGTATGTATGTAAGTAAGTAAGTAAGTATGTATGTATGTATGTATGTATGTAAGTAAGTAAGTAAGTAAGTAAGTAAGTAAGTAAGTAAGTAAGTAAGTAAGTAAGTAAGTAAGTAAGTAAGTAAGTAAGTAAGTAAGTAAGTA
>VSDK01018247.1:61764-72378 GCA_009767595.1 Symbiodinium kawagutii
TGTATGTATGTATGTATGTATGTATGTATGTATGTATGTATGTATGTATGTATGTATGTATGTATGTATGTATGTATGTATGTAATTAATGCACGCATGGTATGGTGTGGTATAGTGTGGTATGGTATGGTCTGGTGTGGTGTGGTATGGACGGGGGGTGTGGTATGGTGTGGTGTGGTATTGCATGGTATGGCATGGCATGGCATGGTATGGTCTGGTACAGTACGGTATGGTGTACAGTACGGTATGGTACGGTATGCTTCGCTATGCTACGCTACGCTTTGCTTTGCTCTGCTATTCTATGCTATCTAGGTATCTATGTGTATCTATGTTTATATATGTGTAGCAAAATTGTTTTGCATATGTATATGTGTACGTATCTGGTTCTGCGTATGTATATACAACTATTCATATAGTGCCTGGTTGACTAGTCACGATGTTGGTTGCGATGCTTCTTGGGTAAGGTCCGCGATGTGGTGCAGTGGCATGGCGAGTCACCACCTAAAGACAGGGCTGTGGGATCGAAAACCCCGAAATCATTCAAGAGTGCGTGTTGCAAACTGACAACTGGAACTATTGTGCATTGAATGTGTTTGCAACATGTTGAGCTCAGGCAATGTGGCTAGACATTCCAAGTTTGTTTGCAAACTAAAGGTATGGACAAATCAGAGTCATGCCTGCGCGTAGGATCTATGTCTTTCTGTCCTAAGGCCATGCGGTAAACATCATCTGATGTATCGCACTCTGTCAATGTAGACCCTGAACTCCGCAGTGAAGGTGACCAAGGAACTTTGATCATTCCGAGTGTTTCACATGGCGATGTCCAAAACTTGGACCTGCTTTCGATTTCAAAGAAAATCAGGGTCCGCTGCTCTGCATCTGTTTGGGAGGGAAGCATGATGTCAAAACCAGGTCGCTACTGAGCCATGCTGTTGTCAAAGTGCTTGCTTCTTGCAGCAGCCCTGTTTTTTTTCTGGTTCATTTGGCACAAGTGGCTCAAGCCAGTTCGTTTCGTCTACACTTTTTCTGGTTCTGTTGATGGCAAGGTGTGTTGTTTGTATAGCATTGTGTTGTGTTCTATTCCGATGTCATGCAATCTCGAGCAATACATTGAATGTGATGTGGTGTCAAGGAGGCATGCACTTACGCCTATGAGTATATGTAAATTGTAAGTAGGTAAGTACGCGATTGCATGGTTCCGAATTACCAATGTGATGAAAAGGAATGTAGTGTAATGTATTGCAATCCTGTGTCATGCAATGCAATCAGTGACTGCATGCACCTGTATGAGTGTCAATGCATAACTTGTGTTGCTCTAGATATGTATGAATGGGTACATATCTATATATACACATATATATATACATATATATATATATACACGCTTATGTATCTCATATCCAATATCTGCCTGTATATATACATATATATATATATACATATATATATTTACATACATATATACGCCTTATAGATAGGCATGCCGATGCATATGTACTCTCTTGAATGGCGGTTTGCGACGCAGACCACCGGCACTTTCATCAAAACTATTTCGGAGTTTGGTGATTTTAGGCGGTTGGTGTATGTATGGTTGAATCGGGTGACTTCAGGGTCTTGCATTTTTTGGATCTCAGGGGTCTTTTGGATTGATGAGTTAAGGATAGTTCCGGTGATCTCAGGCTGTGTTAGAACAAAGTCTACAGATACATCCATTTCGTTGATTGGATTTCCCTTGAAACCATCCATCTTGCCTCTTGGAGCCTGGTTGGCCCTGTACTGCAGATAACTTGGACGAAGTTCGCCGCAAACCGCACCTATTAGACCACCAATGAGCGCTCAAGCAGCATTTGACCAACCTTATGTTCCCCCAAGCAATTTGTTTTTTACAGGTGTGTAACAAGATGTTGCATCAATTCTCTACCTCGGAACCTTTCTCTCAGAATCTTGATAGTCTCTTGACACATGTCAGTTAAGAGCTCGACAGACTTCATGAGAAACTATCGAAATCGACTTTGTTAGCTCTTCGAACTACCTAGTTTTGCACCACTCCAACTCTCATACAACCCAGCTGAATGCTGCAAGCGGCAAAAATTGCACCTTTTGGTTCTCACTACTGGTGCTTCAAAGGTTCTTACCCAAACAGTTCTCTTGAGCGCTCCCTTTCCATCCTCAAGAAGCGCTACTGTAGTCGCAACTATGATACTTTCTCCTTTTTAAAATTCACGGAAGTTGGTCCCATGTTGGATCCCATGTTGGCGCCAACTTAAAAAAAGCATATGCGCATGGTATATATATATATATGTAATATACATAAATAGGTGGTATGTGCAATATATTTCATATATATATATATATTTGTCGTACTTGCAGGCCCTTCACACGGGCGATATGCATACATAGAGAAATTATCATATTGGTAGCGCACAGGGTTAGGTTCTGGAGTTCTTCAGTTGTGTATAGGAAGCACATAGATGGTTTTGGAAAGGGATACAGCGGGATACAGGTATCATGTAGGTGACGGAGAAGTATACTTGCGTTTGATGGAGGTAAGCTGTATGCAGGTGAAATATCATGAGCTTGTCCCGAGGTAGCACTTACATTCAGATGCTGACGCACCCTCCGCCTGTCTGCAGGTCTAGGTCGTGGTGTAGAGCTACCGTAGAGTGTACATCAACAGGTATCATGTAGGCAACTTAGCTGTGAAGCTCAAGGTGTCAACCCCAAAATGGGATTGGGGACTATTTGACCAGATATATCGATAGAAGGACAGACGGACAGACCCATAGGCATCTATCTCTCTCTCTCTCTCTATTGAGAAAAAAAATCAATGAATCTATCTATCTATCTATCTATCTGTCTGTCTGTCTGTCTATCTATCTATCTATCTATCTATCGATCTATCTAAATATATATATATATATGTGTAAATGTGAGTATATACATATATGACATGTATGCGTACATGAGAGTACATATTGATACCGTAGTAATTTGTAAATTGAGGGTGTGGAAAAAGGCCAGCTTTGTGTTTATTAGGATGTCTGCAATGGCTCCGGCACGCAGAGCTCTCGTTGCATGTGCAGTTCCTTCTTCAGCACTAGGAGATCGAATCTTAAATAGCCTTTCTTTGTCTACGTGTTGAATGCGCGAAGCCGATGTTTGCCGATGCCTTCGATTTCGAAATAATCTCACTTAAAGAAAGAAGACTTGGCGACTGCCGCAAAAACGAGGCTTTGACTGCTGCCAAGCATATGTTTTCACAGCCTTCTCAGGCTGGATTCCTGGGTTGGGCTCCGGAGTTCTATGCTTTTCAATGCCAAATTAGAGAAAATCAGTTGAATTCAGTTGCTTTTGCGGCACAGAAGATTCTGTATTTGTAGATAGACATAGATTTGTGAATATATATATGTATATATATATATATGTGTATGTTATGTTATGCAATGTAATGTAATGGAATGCAATGGAATGCAATGGAATGCAATGGAATGTAATGTAATGTAATGTAATGTACTGTAATGTCATGTCATGTCATGTCATGTCATGTCATGTCATGTCATGTCATGCATGTATGTATGTATGTATGTATGTATGTATGTATGTATGTAAATCTTGATTATATATTAAATGTATACATGCATACATATATAGATATATACATATACAGATGCAATGCCACACACATACATGTATACATATATATATATATATATACATGTATGTACATGTATTCAGACAGACATGTTCTGTGAATATGCAAATGTATGTATGTAGATAAACATATCTACATATATATATATATATCTACACACATTGTACGGGTTTCTGTTTCTGTTTGCCATGCTATGGCTCCACGATCTCTCATGATTTTTAATTGAGTGAAGAAGATTTCAACCATTGTTGTGGTCCCTTGCAGAAGGAAGGGCCTCAAAGTGGCTTGGCTTCACAGAGAAAGCATCCGTTGGAAATCCAAAGTTCTGGGTTCAAGCACGCTCTCTGGACATTCTCTTGCCATGCAGAAGCTAGTTCTGATCCTCATCGCTGGGTGCTGTGCCCAGCAGCCAGGGAAGAAGCCGGAAGGCAGTCCCACGATTGCAGTGACGGAGTGCAGCAGCAATGGCTGCAGCACCAAGGACCACAAGCTGGTCCTGGATGCCAATTGGCGATGGATCCACAACGAAAAGATGAAGAACTGCTACACTGGAAACACATGGGACACTGAAGGTAGTTGCCCAGATCCAAAGACTTGCGCTGAGAACTGCATTCTTGAAGGAGTGAATGCTGGACAATACAAGAATACCTATGGCGTCACAGCAGTTCCAGGCGAATACTCCGAGTGAAACAAGAGAGATCAAGAAATCACACTTTTGGTTTCTCAACATTTTGACGAGCGTGTGAACAAAAGTACACATCATGAACCTTACAGTACGTGATCAAGCTCAAAGGGTTTTGATCCGTGACTAGTTGGCAACGCCGTTTTCTCCCAGGATGTGGAAGTTGAGCCAAAGCATTGTTGTTTTGTAGAAAACCTTTGTTTCAATGGATCTCAGTCAACCTTTATCAAAACTCTATGGGTCTATCGGCCAAAGATTTTAGCCTTCGTTCCATCCCATGTCAGAAATCTGGGTCAAGCAAGACCACCAAAGGGGACAGTTTTTTTTGTAAATGCAATTGGAACATTGCAAGCAGATCTGCTTAAAAGCAATGCTGTTGGCTGGAGCAGGTGGAGTCAAGCTGGACTTTGTCACTGGTTCCAATGTCGGATCTCGTCTCTTCTTACTGGAGGATGATGAAAATTACAAGCTCTTCAATTTGAAGAATCGAGAGTTTGCTTTGGATGTGGATTCATCGACCGTGCAATGTGGGATGAACGGTGCGATGTACTTTGTGGAAATGGCAGCCAACGGAGGTAAAGGCCTGGGAGCGAACAACGCTGGTGCAAGGTTTGGAACTGGCTATTGTGACGCGCAATGTCCTCATGAGACTCTGATGAATTTCTTGGTGCAATCATTGTCTATGGGGTCATTGTTGAGCCACACCCCAAACACCGCACTGTGCGTAGAGATGAGATATTGTGGTGCTGACAATGAATCATCATGACAATTTGTTAGACTTGATTCCGCAACACCTGGGACACGATTCAGTGGTCAAAAAAAGCTTTCTTCATGGCACACCAATCATTCGCCGAGCGCTGAAATGGGCTCGTCAGTCTTTTTTCCAAATTCAAGATTCTGAATCAACAGGTTGAACTGCAAAATTCACATGTCATATCAAATAATATGATCCATGTTTTCTCATGTGAAATTCACCCTTGCATTTTTTCGAAGCCAAGGATGTGAAGTTCATCAATGGCCAGGCCAACACCAAGGATTGGAAGCCGCATCCCAAAGACTTCAGCAACACCATGGGTTTGGGCCACTACGGCGCATGCTGTGCTGAGATGGACATTTGGGAGGCCAACAACGTGGCCACTGCATACACACCGCACCCCTGTGACATCGACACAACAGGACAGTACATGTGTGAAGGCATTGAATGCGGTGACAATGACAGCGGGGAACGCTACAAGGGACTTTGTGACAAAGATGGCTGTGACATCAACCCCTTCCGGAATGGCAATGAAAGCTTCTATGGCCAGGGACTAGGATTTGCCGTGGACTCCTCAAGACCCATGAGAGTGGTCACTCAATTCCTCACCACCAATGGTCGAGATGACGGAGATTTGTCAGAAATTCGTCGCTTCTATGTGCAGGATGGAATTGCCATTGCGAGCCCACCCATTATGATTCTCCCAGACGAACCCGACTCAATTACGGACGAGATGTGTGAGAACATCCAGGACAGCATTCAATTCAACCTTGCAGACATTCCAGTACGCATATCTGACTTTGACACAAGCACTCAACACATAGTCTACTGTAAATCTAGATGTAGGTGTACTGTAAATCTGGATGTAGGTGTACTGTACTAGGGGGCTTTAGCCAAGTCAAAGGATGAAAATGATGAAAACCACCGTTCTTTGTCGGGGAACAAGGGCTTGAATACGGCGTCAAATCTGCCCTCAAGGACTTCTTTGGAAACCCAAATGACTTCAAGATCAAAGGAGGGAACCAAGCCATGGGAGAGTCTCTGGGGCGCGGCCATGTTGCTGCTTTCTCGTTGTGGGATGACATCGATGTGCACATGATGTGGCTGGATTCTTGCTATCCAACTGATGAGCCATGCACGAAGCCAGGCGTGCGCCGTGGAACATGCCCCGGGGGTGACCAAAGTTCACCTCAGGAAGTGAGGGCGAGGCATCCCTCATCCTATGTGACATTTGCCAATGTTTCCTTCGGAGAGATTGGTACTACTCAGTCAGTTTATCCCAGGCGCCCAAGTACTTCAAGCTCGAGCTCAACCGAAGGCTCCACAAGATCTACATCCCTCAGCGCAACTTCAGGTGCCCCAACCACCAGTGCAACGACGACAACAACAGCGGGCAGCACAGCCAGCACAACAACCATCACTAGCACAAGTGCTTGTGCCTCCAAGTGGAAGCAGTGTGGAGGTGAGAACCATGATGGCCCGACATGTTGCGAGGCTGGACTCGTCTGCAAATATCAGAACAAGGAGTACTCGCAATGCGTGCCAAGTGACTCCACAGGCTCTACCACTGTCCCGAGCACATCTTCTTCACCCACTACCTCCCAGGGTGGGTGTGCTGGTGAATGGGAACAGTGTGGTGGTAAGAACCATGATGGTCCAACCTGCTGCAAAGCGGGCTACTTTTGCAAGTTTCAAGATGAGTGGTACTCCCAGTGTATGCGAAGAAGGAGCTCAGGGCGACAGAAGTTTTTGGGGCTGATCCAGTCTGCTTCAAAGCTGAATCGCGAGGAGTTGTGATGGCTCAGAAATCAGAATTTGTTTTGCAAATCTTGGCGTATTTGTATGTTGCCCTGTACAGTACAGCTTGGTAAATTGTAGCTCGAGCCTTTTGCTTTTGAAGTGCAGGTTCTTTAAGATTCAAATGAACTTGAAGGACTTGCAGTCAATGTATAGTACAGCAATCAATACTTCACGCAGCTCATTCCTCACGTGCAGCGAAAGTACAAACTGCAAAGTCGTGTCGAGATGAGACACGGCCTGAAATCCACAAGGCCGTCAAAGCAAAAAAACTGAAGAAACCCAGTGCATCATGCTGTGCATCATGCTGTCCATCATGCTGTGCGTCATACAGTGCATCATACATATATGTATATATATATATATATTTATATGTGTATATATATATAGGTCTAGTGCCTGGTTGACTGGTCACGATGTTGCTTGCGATGCTTCTTTGGGAAGGTCCTCGATGCGGTGCAGTGGAATGGCGAGCCACCACCTAAAGACACGGCTGTGGGATCGAACATGCCAAAATAATTCAAGAGTGCGTGTTGCAAACTGACAACTGGAACTATTGTGCGGTGAATGTGTTTGTAACATGCTAAGCTCAGGCAATGTGGCTAGACATTCCAAGTTTGTTTGCAAACTAAAGGTATGGACAAATCAGAATCATGCCTGCGCGTAGGATCTACGTCTTTCTGTCCTAAGGCCATGCGGTAAACATCATCTGATGTATCGCACTCTGTCAATGTAGACCCTGAACTCCGCAGTGAAGGTGACCAAGGAACTTTGATCATTCCGAGTGTTTCACATACTTTGATCATTCCGAGTGTTTCACATGGCGATGTCCAAAACTTGCACCTGCTTTCAATTTCAAAGAAAACCAGGGTCCACTGCTCTGCATTTGTTTGAGAGGGGAGCATGATGTCAAAACCAGGTCGCTACTGAGCCATGCTGTTGTCAAAGTGCTTGCTTCTTGCAACAGCTCTGCTTTTGATTCTGGTTCATTTGGCACTCCTGGCTCAAGCCAGTTCGTTTCGTCTACACTTTTTCTGGTTTTGTTGTTTGTATTGCATTGTGTTGTATTCTATTCCGGAGTCATGCAATCTCGAGCAATACATTGAATATGATGCTGTCTCAAGGAGGCATGCACTTGCGTCTGTAAGTATATGTGAATTGCAAGTAGGTAAGTAAGCAATTGCATGGTTAGGAATTACTAATGTGATGAAAAGTAATGTAGCGTAATGTGTTGCAATCCTGCGTCATGTAATGCAATCAATGAACGGGTGCACCTGTATGAGTGTCAATGCACAACTTGCGCTACTCTAGATATGTATAAATACGTATAAATAAATAAATAAATAAATAAATAAATAAATAAATGAATAAATAAATAAATAAATAAATAAATAAATACATATATATATATATATTTATTTATTTACTTATTTATATACACATACGCAGACACATACATATGTATCTCATATCCAAAACGTGCCTGTATCTACGTATATATACATATATACCCCTTATAGATAGGCATGCCGATGCAAATGTATTTTCTTGAATGGAGGTTTGCGACGCAGACCACCGGCACTGTCATCAAAACCATTTTGGGGTTTGGTGATTTTAGGGGGTTGGTGTATGTATGGTTGAATCGGGTGATTTCAGGGTCTTGCATTTTTTGGATCTCAGGGGTGCTTTGTGGATTGATGAGTTAGGGATAGTTCGGGTGATTTCAAGCTGTCTTAGAACAAAGTCTACAGATGCACCCATTTCGTTGATTGGATTTCCCTCTAAACCATCCATCTTGCCTCTTGGAGCCTGGTAGGCCCTGTACTGGAGATAGCTTGGACGAAGTTCGCCGCAAACCGCACCTATTAGACCACCAATGAGCGCTCAAACAGCATTTGACCAACCTTATGTTCCCCCTAGCAATTCGTTTTTCTTAAAGGTGTGTAAGAAGATGTTGCATCAATTCTCTACCTCGGAACCTTTCTCTCAGAATCTTGATAGTCTCTTGACACATGTCAGAAAAGAGCTCTTCGAACTACCTAGTTTTGCACCACTCCAACCCTCATACAACCCAGCAGAATGCTGCAAGCGGCAAAAATTGCACCTTTTGGTTCTCACCACTGGTGCTTCCAAAGGGTTCTTACCCAAAAGTTCTCTTGAGCGCCCTCTTTTCATCCTCAAGAAGCGCTACTGTAGTCGCAACTATGATGCTTTACCCTTTGGAAATTCACGGAAGTTGGTCCCATATTGGATCCCATGTTGGCGCCAACTTAAAAGAAGCATATGCGCATGGTATGTATATATATATAATATACACAAATAGGTGGTATGTGCAATATATTTCATATGTATATATATATATATATTTGTCGTACTTGCAGGCCCTTCACACGGGCGATATGCATACATAGAGAAATTATCATATTGGTAGCGCACAGGGTTAGGTTCTGGAGTTCTTCAGTTGTGTATAGGAAGCACATAGATGGTTTTGGAAAGGGATACAGCGGGATACAGGTATTATGTAGGTGACGGAGAAGTATACTTGCGTTTGATGGAGGTAAGCTGTATGCAGGTGAAATATGATGAGCTTGTCCCGAGGTAGCACTTACATTCAGATGCTGACGCACCCTCCGCCTGTCTGCAGGTCTAGGTCGTGGTGTAGAGCTACCGTAGAGTGTACATCAACAGGTATCATGTAGGCAACTTAGCTGTGAAGCTCAGGGTGTCAACCCCAAAATGGGATTGGGGACTATTTGACCAGATATATCGATAGAAGGACAGACGGACAGACCCATAGGCATCTATCTCTCTCTCTCTCTATTGAGAAAAAAATCAATGAATGAATCTATCTATCTATCTATCTCTCTGTCTGTCTGTCTGTCTGTCTGTCTGTCTATCTATCTATCTATCTATCTATCTATCTATCTATCTATCTATCTATCTATCTATCTATCTAAATATATATGTGTAAATGTGAGTATATACATATATGACATGTATGCGTACATGAGAGTATATATTGATACCGTAGTAATTTGTAAATTGAGGGTGTGGAAAAAGGCCAGCTTTGTGTTTATTACGATGTCTGCAATGGCTCCGGCACGCAGAGCTCTCGTTGCATGTGCAGTTCCTTCTTCAGCACTAGGAGATCGGATCTTAAATAGCCTTTCTTTGTCTGCGTGTTGAATGCGCGAAGCCGATGTTTGCCGATGTCTTCGATTTCGAAATAATCTCACTTAAAGAAAGAAGACTTGGCGACTGCCGCAAAAACGAGGCTTTGACTGCTGCCAAGCATATGTTTTCACAGCCTTCTCAGGCTGGATTCCTGGGTTGGGCTCCGGAGCTCTATGCTTTTCAATGCCAAATTAGAGAAAATCAGTTGAATTCAGTTGCCTTTGCGGCACAGAAGATTCTGTATATGTAGATAGACATAGATTTGTGAATATATGTATATATATATATATGTATGTAATGTAATGTAATGTCATGTAATGTAATGTAATGTAATGTAATGTAATGTAATGCAATGGAATGCAATGGAATGCAATGGAATGCAATGTAATGTAATGTAACGTAATGTACTGTACTGTACTGTAATGTCATGTCATGTCATGTCAGTATGTCAGTATGTCAGTATGTCAGTATGTCAGTATGTCAGTATGTATGTATGTATGTATGTATGTATGTATGTATGTATGTATGTATGTATGTATGTATGTATGTATGTAT
>VSDK01018247.1:73557-96921 GCA_009767595.1 Symbiodinium kawagutii
GTATATATATATATACATGTATGTACATGTATTCAGACAGACATGTTTTGTGAATATGCAAATGTATGTATGTAGATAAACATATATATATATATATATCTACACACATTGTACGGGTTTCTGTTTCTGTTTGCCATGCTGTGGCTCTACGATCTCTCATGATTTTTGGTTGAGTGAAGAAGATTTCAACCATTGTTGTGGTCCCTTGCAGAAGGAAGGGCCTCAAAGTGGCTTGGCTTCACAGAGAAAGCATCCGTTGGAAATCCAAAGTTCTGGGTTCAAGCACGCTCTCTGGACATTCTCTTGCCATGCAGAAGCTAGTTCTGATCCTCATCGCTGGGTGCTGTGCCCAGCAGCCAGGGAAGAAGCCGGAAGGCAGTCCCACGATTGCAGTGACGGAGTGCAGCAGCAATGGCTGCAGCACCAAGGACCACAAGCTGGTCCTGGATGCCAATTGGCGATGGATCCACAACGAAAAGATGAAGAACTGCTACACTGGAAACACATGGGACACTGAAGGTAGTTGCCCAGATCCAAAGACTTGCGCTGAGAACTGCATTCTTGAAGGAGTGAATGCTGGACAATACAAGAATACCTATGGCGTCACAGCAGTTCCAGGCGAATACTCCGAGTGAAACAAGAGAGATCAAGAAATCACACTTTTGGTTTCTCAACATTTTGACGAGCGTGTGAACAAAAGTACACATCATGAACCTTACAGTACGTGATCAAGCTCAAAGGGTTTTGATCCGTGACTAGTTGGCAACGCCGTTTTCTCCCAGGATGTGGAGGTTGAGCCAAAGCATTGTTGTTTTGTAGAAAACCTTTGTTTCAATGGATCTCAGTCAACCTTTATCAAAACTCTATGGGTCTATCGGCCAAAGATTTTAGCCTTCGTTCCATCCCATGTCAGAAATCTGGGTCAAGCAAGACCACCAAAGGGGACAGTTTTTTTTTGTAAATGCAATTGGAACATTGCAAGCAGATCTGCTTAAAAGCAATGCTGTTGGCTGGAACAGGTGGAGTCAAGCTGGACTTTGTCACTGGTTCCAATGTCGGATCTCGTCTCTTCTTACTGGAGGATGATGAAAATTACAAGCTCTTCAATTTGAAGAATCGAGAGTTTGCTTTGGATGTGGATTCATCGACCGTGCAATGTGGGATGAACGGTGCGATGTACTTTGTGGAAATGGCAGCCAACGGAGGTAAAGGCCTGGGAGCGAACAACGCTGGTGCAAGGTTTGGAACTGGCTATTGCGACGCGCAATGTCCTCACGAGACTCTGATGAATTTCTTGGTGCAATCATTGTCTACGGGGTCATTGTTGAGCCACACCCCAAACACCGCACTGTGCGTAGAGATGAGATATTGTGGTGCTGACAATGAATCATCATGACAATCCGTTAGACTTGATTCCGCAACACCTGGGACACGATTCAGTGGTCAAAAAAGGCTTTCTTCATGGCACATCAATCATTCGCCAAGCGCTGAAATGGGCTCGTCAGTCTTTTTTCCAAATTCAAGATTCTGAATCAACAGGTTGAACTGCAAAATTCGCATCTCATATTAAATAATATGATCCATGTTTTCTCATGTGAAATTCATCCTTGCATTTTTTCGAAGCCAAGGATGTGAAGTTCATCAATGGCCAGGCCAACACCAAGGATTGGAAGCCGCATCCCAAAGACTTCAGCAACACCATGGGTTTGGGCCACTACGGCGCATGCTGTGCTGAGATGGACATTTGGGAGGCCAACAACGTGGCCACTGCATACACACCGCACCCCTGTGACATCGACACAACAGGACAGTACATGTGTGAAGGCATTGAATGCGGTGACAATGACAGCGGGGAACGCTACAAGGGACTTTGTGACAAAGATGGCTGTGACATCAACCCCTTCCGGAATGGCAATGAAAGCTTCTATGGCCATGGACTAGGATTTGCTGTGGACTCCTCAAGACCGATGAGAGTGGTCACTCAATTCCTCACCACCAATGGTCGAGATGACGGAGATTTGTCAGAAATTCGTCGCTTCTATGTGCAGGATGGAATTGCCATTGCGAGCCCACCCATTATGATTCTCCGAGATGAACCCGACTCAATTACGGACGAGATGTGTGAGAACATCCAGGACAGCATTCAATTCAACCTTGCAGACATTCCAGTATATACGGATATCTGACTTTGACACAAGCACTCATCATAGTCTACTGTAAATCTGGATGTAGGTGTACTGTACTAGGGGGCTTTAGCCAAGTCAAAGGATGAAAATGATGAAAACCACCGTTCTTTGTCGGGGAACAAGGGCTTGAATACGGCGTCAAATCTGCCCTCAAGGACTTCTTTGGAAACCCCAATGACTTCAAGATCAAAGGAGGGAACCAAGCCATGGGAGAGTCTCTGGGGCGCGGCCATGTTGCTGCTTTCTCGTTGTGGGATGACATCGATGTGCACATGATGTGGCTGGATTCTTGCTATCCAACTGATGAGCCATGCACGAAGCCAGGCGTGCGCCGTGGAACATGCCCCGGGGGTGACCAAAGTTCACCTCAGGAAGTGAGGGCGAGGCATCCCTCATCCTATGTGACATTTGCCAATGTTTCCTTCGGAGAGATTGGTACTACTCAGTCAGTTTATCCCAGGCGCCCAAGTACTTCAAGCTCGAGCTCAACCGAAGGCTCCACAAGATCTACATCCCTCAGCGCAACTTCAGGTGCCCCAACCACCAGTGCAACGACGACAACAACAGCGGGCAGCACAGCCAGCACAACAACCATCACTAGCACAAGTGCTTGTGCCTCCAAGTGGAAGCAGTGTGGAGGTGAGAACCATGATGGCCCGACATGTTGCGAGGCTGGACTCGTCTGCGAATATCAGGACAAGTGGTACTCACAATGCGTGCCAAGTGACTCCACAGGCTCTACCACTGTCCCGAGCACATCTTCTTCACCCACTACCTCCCAGGGTGGGTGTGCTGGTGAATGGGAACAGTGTGGTGGTAAGAACCATGATGGTCCAACCTGCTGCGAAGTGGGCTACTTTTGCAAGTTTCAAGATGAGTGGTACTCCCAGTGTATGCGAAGAAGGAGCTCAGGGCGACAGAAGTTTTTGGGGCTGATCCAGTCTGCTTCAAAGCTGAATCGCGAGGAGTTGTGATGGCTCAGAAATCAGAATTTGTTTTGCAAATCTTGACGTATTTGTATGTTGCCCTGTACAGTACAGCTTGGTGAATTGTAGCTCGAGCCTTTTGCTTTTGAAGTGCAGGTTCTTTAAGATTCAAATGAACTTGAAGGACTTGCAGTCAATGTATAGTACAGCAATCAATACTTCACGCAGCTCATTCCTCACGTGCAGCGAAAGTACAAACTGCAAAGTCGTGTCGAGATGAGACACATCCACAAGGCCGTCAAAGCAAAAAACTGAAGGAACCCAATTCATCATGCTGTGCATGCATTTTCAAGGAGAGGCCACGGCTCCTTGACCTGTGAGCCTCTGTGAGCTGTTTGCATTTCGCCAGGGCTTTGCAGCTCGTGCCTTGCGCATGGACTCCGTCCCTTCTCAGAATGCTCATAATGCCTACCAAGCGAAGGTGCGACCGCAGGTTGCCATAAAGCCTGTTTGAACATCTAAAACAGAAACAGTCTTGACAGTCTCGTCTCAAGTGCACTGGACATCACTGAACTTCTCACAGGTTTTTGATGAGAAGTCCGACTTCTTCGCCTCTGCTACTGCCACGCCGCCGAACGTTGTCCCGCGCTTGCAGCGAATTGCTGCGAGTTGCCGTCTTTCGCAGAAGCGCCTTGGCCGCAGGGAGAAAGAGAAGAATCTTCAGAAATCTTCTGGAGGATGATGACTCACTTGCTCACTGCCTGTGCAAAATCGGCCTTCCAATACCTTGCAAATGCCACGTATTCACACCTGTAGAGGCATTGAAGGCAGTGAATGCTAGCGAAATGTCCAAGACTGGCAAGTCTACAATTGAGGTCGACGTTGCTGGATGTTGGCACGGGCACAGGCTCAAGGGTGCAGGGGTTCTTCAACTCGCGTCCACCATTTTCACTTGCTCAGCCGCCAGCGGTGTTTTTTAAAACTGACTTGTAATAAAAATTGCTACCATAAGCACCACATAACTGCCACTGAAATTATGAGTTGTGAAACAGATGTAGCCTTGCTAGTGCTTAGGCATTGTCAAGAAACTCAAAAATGAATTCGTTTTTCAATGCTTTTTGGTTGGAATTTGCAGTCATTGAAACTTTGGATGCCTTTGGCAGGTGCACTTTTGCCCTTCTTTAAGGAGTCCGGTGGAGACCTTGCCAAAGTCACAGGGGTTGATCTCTCTGATGGGATGCTGCGCTTCGCACGAGAGCGACCTTTGGTGACAAAATGTGGTCTTTTCTTTTCACATGTAGACTATGTATGTCTATATTATTTCGACATATAGAGCCTATACATGTCTATATTGTACATGGACGTATAATTTCAGTCGATTAGTTTAAAAACATAGATGAAACTATATCCACTTGTTTTTGAGTTGACTTTACCACCAACTGATGGACTTGGTTGACTGGAGAGTCGCAATTGCTCTCGCTTAGGTTTCCCACAGGTGAAATTTGTGCAAGACGACGTACTTCAGTTCCGCGGAGGGCCCTTTGATCGTGTTGAGCCTGGGTTGCAAATGAGGAAAGGCAAGGGAGCTTAGGGAGCTGGAGATGGTTGGGCCTTCATGGTTGCGATCCCATATTTTTGGTTCCGTGTTTGCGAAGCCTTTATGTAGCGATAGCCGCAAGTCGAGCAATGGAGTTGGTGATCAAGCGATCAGAAACTACTTGTGCTTGATTGATGCCCAGTTTACCGGGATGATTGGTGTCCTTGATTGGTGTTTCTACCAATCAATTTCAAGAAGCAATTCAGTTTGTGACCAGCGAATTGATTGAGGTCTTCAATGCTTGCTTCGGAAATCTCTATGACCCTGTGGCGGTCTTGACGCATGTTGCCCGCGATCTCTTGTCAGTTGGCGGACTTGTAGTGAGGCACTCAGAAGAACAGTGCGTCTGATTTCCTGTGGCTTGTGCTTTGTCGAGTTCGTGTTTCGCACCTGCAAAGGTCATTAGCCATCCCCTGGGGCGAGCCTGGTTGCGAACTCTCCAGGAAAAAGATCCACAGATGGCTGGCGCCTTGGGACCCAGCCGTACAAGGAGTCCAGTATCGACATGCCAATGGTCAGCATAAGAGTTGCACATGACGTGCAAACCGCAAGCTGTGTGGGCTTTGTTTTGCCAAAGGGACGCGGATGGTCAGCTGCCTGAGGTTTTGCATGACCTCCCAGGAAAGCAAGAGCTGAAGCAAATTCTTGCAGAGGCATTGGTCGTCTGAGTCAAATCCTTTTGATTTCACTGAGAGGGTACAAGTGACGGAGCACCTCTGTCACTTCCTTTAGACTTGCTCCTTGGTGGACACAAACAAACAGCATTTCTTGATTGAGCCTGTGAAATCTTTGTGATTTTTTGTGTATATTTGTAAGTGCACATACATACATCATCAAACATCAATGCATAGGCTCCATGGGTGAACTCGTCAATTGCACATTATTCCGGTCTGCGGCAACACAAATCCACCAGGTGCCAGAACTGGCTCTGGAGTCTCTCGAGGATGAAGCAGACTACT
Organism: Symbiodinium kawagutii; assembly: GCA_009767595.1. Classification (NCBI taxonomy): domain Eukaryota; class Dinophyceae; order Suessiales; family Symbiodiniaceae; genus Symbiodinium; species Symbiodinium kawagutii. The sequence continues at coordinate 79,226 of VSDK01018247.1, forward strand.
ATTGCCTTGTGCTAAAGAGGCGCTAAGGTCGTGAATGGAACCACAACCTTGTGGCATCTCACAGCAAGACTTGAAAATCGATGAGATCAAGCTGACTGAAGCGATGTTGGGATGTTACCTGATGATAGAGCTTTGCCAATGGCCAAAGAGCCATGGCACTGGGACTAGCTTCGGAGGAGTTCCAAACAGGCTTTAGCAGATAGACGTGTTTGAAATTCCGCTGTAAAAAGCCGCGCGTGCTGCTGGCTGTTTTTTGAATCAGCGGACAGTCCTTGATCCACACTGAAGCGACTGAAGCCCATCCACTTTTTGTCGAATGCCAAGTCGCCCACCGTTTTTATTTGCTTGGAGCAATCGTGGAGACCTGGGTGGAGACATGAAGTCCCTAGCTTGAGGCCTGCAGATGGGAATGTTTTTCGTGAGTACCAATGAAAAAACTCAATAAGGGATCCTTTTTGGGGGATTTTCGAAGGACGCAAATGATCATAAAACTTATTTGTCTTTTAAAAGAACCTAGGTGTATGTCCATAGACGCATGTGTCAAATTCAAACGATATAGTTTTCTTGATGATGATATGTCTATGAGGTTCAAATTTGTAGGTTTGCTGACTCGTTTCAGGTTGCTCTCGAGCCGGTTGCTCTGTCTGGTGCGCTCCTTGCTTCGCAGGTGCTGTTGGAATATATCATGTATATAGTATGTATATATAAGTAATGGATATAGTATGTGTATGTATATATATATATATATATGTAGATGTTAAATCATTTTCATTTGTTGTGGATGCACCAGGTACCGAACCTTCAGTCGGGCAAGCTCAGAAACAAGATCTTCAATGGAAACTGTCAAGACTTGGCCCTGTAGTAGTTCGGTTCCCACTCAGGACGAGGAATTGCAACTTCGTTCGCCAGAAAGTGATGCCATTAAAGCAGATTTCGAGCTAGCTCTGCTCATGTCCAAGGTCGACCAAGTCATGGCCAACGACGCCAAGTCTGCTGCCAAATTGGGGGCAGCAAATTTCCTCAATTTTTGCCTTTGCTTCACAGTAGCCGACTAGGATCACGCGTAGATTTTCCTTTGATTTGCTTATTCTGAACCTTGAAAATGTCCTCTCACAACTTCAGGGCAAGGATGTGGCATGTCAGGGTGAGTGTCAAAGTGTTTTCTGCCCAAAACAGAACCACAATATGAATAGCTCCAGTACTCAGGATGACAGGAAATCATGGCACTGGAACAATTTCACCTTTACCAGCCAGCAGCTTGACAACATGTCCTTTGCAAATTATATTTGCTTCCCATTTCATTCCCAGATTCCCTGTCTTCAGACCCTGCAGCAATGCTCTGGTTGGAATTTGGATCCTTTGTGTCTACGCTATTGCCAGTTTCCGTGTTATAAGCACAGATTTTGTTGGATTGTTTATGGTAATGGTACTGGGCAGATTTCGGATGTTTTCTGCACTCATATCCTTGCAGAGTGTATTTGAGCAACCTTAGAAGTTGAATTGCGAATATGCAAAGATTTGCAAACACAAAATCTTCATATATGATTACGTAGTATGAGTTTAAATATAAATATAAATAGATAAATATATAGGGACCCATGACCCATGCCTGGGGGGGGGGAGGGGGGGCAAGGAACACTGGACCATATATATATATACATACATTATATGTTATGGGTCTTAGTTTTTCAAATGTTCCGGTTTCACTTCAGACCGCCTGTGCCGACTGGCTTGGACACCATTCTGGCGACAGCCATCGGGACAGTATCGCTCTCAGCAGCTCAAAAGAAAACCTGGAAAGTTTATCAGTATAATATCAAACGTGCTCAAATACATTTGCTCCTTTATCTCCTCCTCTTTAGACTTGCAGGTCGGGAAGAGGTACTTGTTTAGAGAAGCCTCCGCTCGGACAATGTATACAGTGTACCATCCTCTTGTGTCACGAAGCCACAATGTGACACCTTAGATGCCAAGTTTAAGCAGCTTAAGCAGCTTCCCAAGCTTCAGGCTGCTGTAGTGTCTTGGCTTTGCTCTGGACACAATGGCCTCATCTTGATCCTGGCCTTGTGCAGCGGTTTGGTGCGCCGAAACGCTTGAAGACCACTTGAGCCCACGATTTGAGCGAGTCATCTTTTGGACAATGAAAGACTTGTGAAATGGTATATATATATATATATATATATGTAAATTTCCTGAAGTTTTGCATGACTCCCACAGCTGTGGTATTGCACAGTCCAGCATCCCATTGCAGTGGATTCTGCTGGACTCAACGAAGATCTACAATGCCGTTTGGGCCAAGAAGGACGTAATAGCTGAGTCCTTTTGAGATTTTTCGTGACCACTTCGCCAATCTCAGTTTGTGCTGAGTTATCTGACACCTCTTTCTTTGGAATGTCCTTTCACCAGGACTGCGAACTGATAGTCTCCGTCAGTCAAATGCCAAAGCGTCTGGCTGCCAGAGGGAATGCCTCACATGGGAAGTTTGGACTCATCACTCGATAGTGAGACAAGCAAAAGTGATCCAACATGTCATGTACTGTATATTTGTTTGTTGCGTTGCTGTGCGGAGACTGAGGCCGTCTTACACATGTTTGTTCCATTTGCAGGAAACCGTGCGACTACAAAGAAGTTGCTGAACACTGGACAGATCAAATCAGGCTGAAAGTGTTGACGTTGCCCCGCAGTACGTGGCTGCAGCTTTCCGCAAATCGCTCACTTTTCAACGAGTCAGCACCTCAGGCCACAGAGTTTGCCAAATCCAAAAGCATCCAACTTTGCCTTCGTTGCATGTCAGCTTTTGACGAGAGGGTGCTACCAACTAATAGCACAACCTCCCACAGGTTGGAGTTGTTAGAGGAAAGCTCGTTGCATGGCTAAGGAATTTGGAGTCCTGGTAGCATGCCGAACGAGCTTCAGGAGGTTGAGCGCTTTGCAGCCACCATCGGTGAGCCAGACTTGCTTAGAAGTCTCTCAGGGATAGCAGAACAGAAAGAACTGTGAGAACACTGAGATTAGAGAAGAAGAGTCTGCTTTTCCGAAAGAGATCTGCTTTGAGATCTGATAATTCAAGTCTTACTAGCGAGGCTCAAGCCACAGAGCAAAGCTGTGCAACGGTATTCAGATAGCAGAAATGCCCCAAGTTTTCAAATGCTGTGCTTCTCGTTGTTCAAACTATTCCACTAGCAAAGCCATGCAAAGCTCCTCTAGACAAGGGATCAAAATGGCAGCCACCTTTCTAGCAGGATTCCATCCATTCAGAACTTCAAAGAGTCGTTCTCAATCGTCTAAAGAAGCATTGAATCATTGCACTGTCTTGCAGCTCTCAAGTTGCAACGGTCCCGCATGGGTGCAGCAGGTTCTCAAGTGAGGTCTAGACCCAGTCCAGACATGGTGACAGCATGTTGCATCGCACGCAAAGGAAATTTCCGGACAGGGCCTTCACTCGCTTCACTGAGCGGCAAGATGGAACTAATGAGACTTCCTGAGGCTCTGGAAGGGTTGGAAGAGACAAGCACCGATGATGAGAGACGCTTTTCAGTCCCAAGGCGCAGAATGAAGGTCACCTGGAGGGATCGATTCTTAGAGGACAGATATGAGATCCCTGAAAGCGGTGATGAGTGGAGGGATGCACGCAAGTCCGAAGATATAAATTTCTCTGAACTTCCGGAGGTTGGGGTTGCGAGAAAGATGACCTTCAACAAAGAAGCAGCGAGTTCAACGAGCTCTGCTCGGCAACGCGCTGCTCGCAAGAAGGGTAAGGAAAGCGAGCACTCGCCACCGCAGGAAGACGCTGTTGAAGGCACCCCGGATTGATCCTATGCCCGGTGCCCCAAAGGGGAGCGGCAGAAAAACTCAAGGCATCTTTTAGTGGAGAAGTCATCCCAAAAGGGGATGATTTGAAGTGCCCAAAGTGGCCACATTGAGATAGTTCAGGCTAGTGGTAAGGTCAATGTGTACAGAGTCCGAAGAACAGAGCTACACAATCTGCCAATTTGTGCTGGGAAATGAACGGGAACGCTTCCTCTTGCGTCTAAGAATAATGCCACATCAGTTTCTTTACAAATTTTGCACATGTCTCAGCAAAAAGTGTTGGTCTTTGTTGCTTCGTTGAAGATCTTCCTTTCACAACCACGACGTGCCCTTGGGGGGCTGACGTGCCAGGCAAGCTCCCTCTACCAGCGACTTTAGCCGAAAGTCCACAGCGCTTGGAGCGTCCCTTGGCGCGAGATGAAGCTCAACCTTTGCTGCGGCAGTGGAGAGCCTTGCTGAGGCTACAAGCTTGCTTTGTTGAGCGCAGTCGAGAGCCTTTACAGGCCGGGAATAGGACCATGGAATCACTGTTTGATGCTAGAAAGCATTCCAATCTGTTCCAGTCACATGTCATATATTTTTCACATATTTCTGTTTGCTGTTCGAAGCTTCCAAAACTTTGAGGGACAAGAAGAAGCCCTTCCTTGGAGAGGCCAAGTCAATGAAGTTAAACAATCCGATCAGCAGAACATGGAGTAGCACATGTAAGACTGGGCAAGTGGACAGAAAGCCGGAGACAAGTTGAATAACTTGAATCTTGCTCCAAACCTGGCAACCTGGTGTCAGCACTTCTCCATTTAGCTTGAGATGTGAGAACGTGTGAGAATATGTGAGAGCATGTTTCTGAAGGATTTGACTTGCATGAATCAGCTGCGGTGCATGTCTCGATTCGCTCAGTTGAAACAACTGCTGAAGCCTTCACAGCAGTGGCAGAATCCGGAGCTGCGTGCTGCTGCAACGGCGGGGTGGCTGTGTGTGTTGGCAGCCCACCTGGTTAGACTCTCAAGCACAGGTATATGCAAAATATGTCTAGGGTACGGGTTTAAGTCTGTGGTTGAGTCTAAGGGCTGATGAGACAGAATGAGACATAATGACATAATGAGACATGTGATTTCCGATCTTAGCCATGCTTTTCGTGCCTCGCTGCACAGGTCTGTGCTTTGGACTCTTCGCGCTACTTTGTTGTGCCGCCTTTCGCCGGCGATCCCCCCTGCATTCTCCTGCGACAACCCCCACCAGGCGAGAGCTATGCTTTCAGTGGACGGGTCTCATGGGGAGGACCTTGATGCATCGTAGCACGGGAGCTTTTTGAAAGATCAGATACCTCAAAGGTCCTGAAAGAAATCAGAAATCCGACATCTCTTGTACCTCAATGTTTAGATTCTGTCAAGTGTGTTCACTGGTGAGTTGTCGACTTTGCCAGGTTTTGACGAGTGGTATTATGGTCTTCCAGTTGACAATCTTCAGCCAACAGTCGAAGAAGAAACTACGAGGTGCATGTACTCATAGAATCATTGCTAGCCAAAGTGTGGCCTGAGAAAGGCATTTCTATCTTTTTCTTGACTCAAGAATGATGACGTGGATGAAGCACTGTAGGTTTTCCTCCTGGCCAGGAAACTGGAAGAGACAATTGGCAATGCGCGTGCTCTAAGCATGCGCGAGGTGATTGATAGCTTCTACAAAGATTGCATTGAGCCCACTCTTCCGGAGGTGTGGGGAAAGATGGTATATGATTCTCGGTCTTCTACGGGGAAAAACGAACAGAGCTAGAGCACTATGAGAAATATCACCTGTGCGTCTAGTGCCCAAAATGATTGAAGTGTTGGATATATTGCACGTGGCGGCCTGCTCGGAGCATGCAGATATGTTCCAACACGCTTGAATGATCAGCTGGAAGCCGTGCTGCAACCAGCAGGTCCAGCAGCGTTTGCGCTCGCACGGGTGGACTTACACAGAATCTCAGCAGGCAGTACTGCTTTACGTCCCTTGCTCAGAGCGGAATCAGACGAGACAGAAGTCCCTTTGTCTCAGATTAGGGGATTGGAGACAGGAAGGTAAATATACTAAATATACAAATCTTCATGTTTTCCAGTCTGTTTTGTGTTCAAGACTCTTGCCTTGCACGAAATCACTTTTTCCATACTTTTACTATATGTGTACTGTATTGATACATACATGCATGCATACATACATACATACATACATACATACATACATACATACATACATACATACATACATACATACATACATACATACATACATACAGAAATCACTTTATTCTTTGTGTACTTTTTTGATACATACATGCATACATACATACATACATACATACATACATACATACATACATACATACATACATATATATATATATATACACAAATACATACATATATATATATACATAAATATGTACATATATATATATATACAAATATGTATATAAATATATACATACGATGCCTATGTGCATATACACCTATGCGACAGGGCGCACCCATCCATTCCTTCCTATGATTCTATTTTTTCTCGGTTCAGACTATGTACACACCCAACACTTTTCATGTCGCACACTTGCTGGGCCATTCATGGAAGTGACACAAAATGAAACCCATTCTACAACGGCCGTCCGAGCCCTGTCAATGTCGTATTACGTGTGTCCTTTCTGACTCAACAATCAACCGAGAAGCTCTCTTTTCCCATGTGTCCACAGCTCCGTTATGTTTTTTTCCTGCACAGACTACACAAGTATCATATAAAAACCTTGGTTTGCTTCCATTTGGAGTCTGATTCCTTAGGAAAAGATCCTTTCATACACCACATCCAGCTTCAATGCCACTTCACATCTTTGTCTTGTTTTGCTGCTTTGATTCTGTTCTTTCTCTAATCTTGCCTTTCTGTCCCTTGCCTTTTGCTCCTTCCTTCTCAGGTTCCTTCTATAGTTTTCAATTTGTCTTTGGTCTGATCCTAGTCTTTCTACTGTAAGTTGTTTCCTTACAAAGTGCCTGACAAGGACAGGAATGATCGGTTTTCATGTTGACCAAATGATGACGGGAAATGCTTGCAATCTGGATTTCCCACTTGGGGTATATGCCAAGGCATTCTCGTGTTTTTGACTCCGCGGCTTCGCCAAGGCCTGCCAAAAGTTCACCTATGAGGTTTGCAAACCAACATGCCGCAAGCCTGTTGTGATTCTGCTGAAGGACCAGAGATGCAGCCGACTGGTGCTTTGTAAACATGCCGGACATGATATGAATCTACGACTGAGAAACCGGCCACGGACGCCATCACGAATTGGTTGTCGTGGGATCACATGAGAAACAGTGAGAAACCGCATTTCATATATTACTATATCATCTGTTTCTTGAGCCATGAACTTGCTCGAACGTTGATCGCGGAGGAACCTCCCAACAGCTTCTGTGGCTGGTTCGATGGGATTGGCGTGGTTCCAAAGGCGCTGCGGATGCGATGCTGCAAGCAATTTGATACGACGATATGATGCAACATGATGTTTCAATGATGTAACTTAACATATGGAATTCAATGAATTTCTAATGCTTCATGTTTCATTGAAGATGCTGCATCCTGTAATGAAGGATATCTTGCGCGGAAGTTCATTGCAGCTTAGTCAATTGCAAAATTGGTAAAAAGAGAACATGTGATGACCAGCAGTTGGCAATCTTCTCTCTGAAGTGGAGGCTGTCAGGGAGGCAATCATCCAATGCCACCATTGAAATTGCAGCTCAGTGCCAGGCATCTGCTGAAATGGAATTTGGCCTCAAGTCCCTCCTGGCTGCAGGTTTGGAAGTGAAGATTGAAGAAGTGATGCTTGAGGATCTTGAGGTCTAGTTGCATTGTTGTGTTGTGATTATGATCTTATTTTTTTCACAGGGTCACTCTTGCTGTTGCTCCTCTTCTTCTTCTTCTTCTTCTTCTTCTTCTTCTTCTTCTTCTTGCAGTGGCGTGGGCGGTGGCGGCGATGGTGGTGGTGGTGGTGGTGGTGGTGGTGGTGGTGGTGGTGGTGGTGACACTTATATCTTTGCAATATTGATTTTCCTCTTCAAAAAACTGTTTGAGTCTCAACCCGTGGCAAGTTTTAGCAGTGCCACCAGACACAATATGACACAGTAAGAACATGTTACAACTAAGAAATTTCACATAATATAGTTTCCCAGCAACACTTTACATCAACTACAGTTTGTGCAGTGTTTGAAACTGACCATTGATGCAACCAGTACATTCGATCTGAATCTTTAGCTTGCTCACAGAGCTTCAGGCCTGACACCACCTTTACGTGGCGGTGTGGCTGGTGCTGCTGTGATTCTTCAGGAGCATTGCCCTAAAAGCCTCGGTGGCTCGACACGACCTTTGGGCACTTCGCATAGGGAAGACATGGGAAGACACTGAAGACCCTTGAAGATCTGCCTCAGTTTGACATTTGGGTATGGGTCAATATTGATCAACCAACTAATGAGGGATTTCCACCAACAATAATAATGATGGGGAACCAAGGGTACGGGGTTTTGACTCACAGCCATTTGAACATTTGGCTTTGCTCTTGGCATAGTTGACCCGGTCGAATCAATTCATTTGTGGATTTAAGGTGAGTTGCGAGCTTTGCTTCGAGTCTTTTTGAAGAAAGGCGGCTGAGTGGGAAGCGGAGACCGATCAATGCACATCGACACGCAACAAACAAAGTGAAAAATAACCATGCACAATTGACAGTACCCATCAATACTCTGTCCTACTTTCCACCAATTCGGTGGAATAAGATGATAAGATGATCACTTCAAGCTCGAAGAGGTAGTGTCCATGACTGCGTTACCTTTCATCTACTCCCAGTATTGGCTTTCGAAGCCGCGGGTAAGAAAGTCTGCAAAACAGAAGATTCCTCTCGCTGGGTATCCACACAAGGACGGGGCTCGTGGTGACAGGCCTTCTTCGCTACGATGGTGATGAGCTCGTGCCCTCGAAGTATTTGGAGAAAGAGCTCCGCAATATTCAGGCGAGATGTTGATAGGGATGGATAGGATGAATCGGGAGTAATTGCAGAGTTTCGAAGGTGTGCCTTTTCTATCCTCTTCTTTCAGTCTTTTTCCAGACCGTTGTCTCAATATTTTCTCCTCTTTGACTTCCTGGTCTACATGCGGATGTATCTAGATGCTGTAGACTTGCACTTCGCTCTGGCGACTTGCCCTTCAAAACCTATTCCCTTGCAGGAAGTGATGTTAGGGCAGTGAGTGATCAGCTGTAATCAGAGATGCAAAATTTCTTGGCAGGTCACCCCTCGGACACCTGAGCGAAGGAAGGCTCGAATTTATTGCAACATCTGAGCGATGAAAGCAGTCCCGAACATCAGCCTCCACTGCTGAGATACTTACAAAGATACTTCCTAAGAAATTTACTAAACTACTCACTAAGATACCTATGTACTAAGATACTTTCTGTAATTAAGTTTAAGTAGGTATTGTTTAGTCCGCGTCCTAGTCTTTAGGCAGTTGACGCAGCGAGGGAGATTGCAATCTGGGTAGTCTCTGGAAAATATAGCACACCTCGGAATGCTGTTTTGCAATTGAAGCAAGCCAAAGGGAACACACCTTTCTGGAGACTCCATGATAGAAGGATCGAACGACCGAAGGAGAAGCTCTTCGGTCCAGTTAGTTTCTCGTTGTGGGCACAGACACTGCCGTTAAGGCAGTGTCCGCTAGTATCGGTCGGGTCCAGCTTCTGTGTTGGATCCGGGCGAAAAGATTCCCAGTTTCTGATGGGGAGCGCAGAGTTGCATAACGCTCTGTTGACAGAAGCCTGGAAGAACAGTGTAATCAAAAAGAGAGCTTCAGGCCTTCAGAGACAGCAATTGTTGATGTTCTGTTGTTGATTGCATGATGATATTCACACTTCGAAAAATGCCCATTTCAATGTGTTGCTTGAGGTCCCAAGCTGCCAGCAAAATGGTTCGGCTTATCGCTGATCCTACAGGTGGCGGGGAACGACTTCCATGGATTCCATGGCACTTTTTCTGTAGTGGCAGCCCTGTAGGAAGGGAAGTTGGAGAAGTTAGTGCATCAAATCATTTGATTTTCTTTTTTCAGTGATTTTATTTTTATCAGTCATATCCATTCCAATCTTTGTCATCATTTCTTTGCAGTCCAGCGGCCTCCTTGCACAGCTGCTATTTGGATGGACAGTCATTTCAGGCAGGGCACAGGTGCTCGAAATGGATGGCCGCCATGGCACTTGATGCCCACTTCCGACTGCTTGCCACGAGGCTGTACTCTCTTCTTCTACTACGCAGGTTGCGATTTTGCGTGCCATTTGTCAGATCCTTGACATACCATGTACTGTTCAAGGTGTGCTTGGAAGCATCTAAAACTTTTACTCTCGCCATCCTATCATTCGGAGAAGATATGCTGATCCTATCTTTTCTTGAAACTTCAAGCGCTGCCTTTGGTTGAACAAGCAATGTGCACCAAGGTTTTTCTACAGTGGAAGCGTAATTGTGAAGTCCTTAGCTTTAGCTGTTGGCTGAGGGTTGTCGCAAACGGCTGACTGCGTCTTTCCACTTGTTTGGCACGAAATTCAAACTGCAATCAATTATACAACCTGGAAAGACCTGGCTGAGTAGGCAAAGTTTAACGAAGTAGTGCAAAGAGAGGCGCCAAGAGCGCACTAGTCAGTAGCCCTGACGCCTAATGCGAAGCAAACGTACCGGAAATGCTACCGTGGCAGTCTTTTCCAAACAGGCTGCAGGTGGCAGATGTAAAAGGCATTCTTGATCAGAGTGAAACTTTGCAAAGAAAATTCATCACACAAATGTTGAACATGTAACTTTATTCACGGCAAAACTCGCAGCCTCAGAACTTCCGAAGCTTGAAACACTTGACCAGCCCTCCTAGGCGAAGGGTTTTCTGCGGGAACTTGTGGGCAGGTTTGCTTGCATCAGCATGTCCTGCCACTCCCAACACATTTGCATGAAGCATCATGAAGCTATGCTTTTTCTCGCCAAAAATAAGGACAATAGCACCACAACTTTGCCCACGCTGGCTATGGCTGGCCTTGTCCTCTTCTTTGCGCCTCGACAAAGGGAGAGTGTCCAGATCAGATGGTCAATGGTGTTTGCCTTCACAGGAGCTGGAGCAGACACCAGTCCTTTACAGAGCCAGTGAATAAGTAGCTGGGAACGCTTCACACATATTTGCACGCAGCCAAGGTGCTGAGTGGGAATGGTAGTTCCTTGGGCTACATGGACCTGGGTAGGTGCCCTGCTTGCAGTCAAGTCAAGTTGGTTTTCTCCGTATGAGCATGACAGCAAGTGTAGTTCAAGCAGTCTACTGCGCAGTAGTTAGCCCTGTTGCAGATGGGGTGGCCTCTTTTGGGTGCTGGTGTCTGGCATTGCAGGCAGAATCGGTAGGGTGCCTTGCGGGGCTTCTGGCAAAATCCAAGTGATCCAAGACTGGGAATTCATTTTCCGGCTTTCATTCCTCTGGGGCAGTGCTACTTGGAAATGGTAACTAGTGACTCGAAGGAATGGATACAAGCTGTGGTATTTCTGCTGATGGGCTGATGGTGAAATGGACTTTGCCCCGCACATTCAGCAGTGGTCCAAGTTGGAAGCAGGATTTGCATATGATTTGCATGATTCCACGGTGAAGTCAGAACGTTGCGGCCACACATCTTCCTGTCACAGGCATTGCTTTCGGCTATTTCTTTCTGCACTTCCTGGGAGTACCTCGGCTAGCAGCCTGCCATGCTGTTGTCGCACCGCTGCTCCGCCCTTGGGCGAGGTCAAGAAAGCAGACCAGAAAGGGGATGAGACCACACCTCTAACGTTCTGTGCTGAGCGATCCTGGTGAGCCTAGCATAGCCTTTCTAGGTCCGTCACTCTTCTTTTTGAACAGAAGGGGTCCATCTCTTGTTGAAAGGAGACATTGATATAGAAGTAAGCTGCATTTGACTGACATGTTTTTCCTTCTTCATTTTAATCGTCTCATTTTCCATCAATTTGCTGTCTTATTCTCCACCGTTGCAAAATTTTGCCCCAGCACATCTTGAAGACTGAAGCTTGACCTGAGGAAAGGGGCAGGCCGGGAAGAGCTTGGGTTCGGAGCTCTTGCTGTAAACAAGAGTCAAATTGGCGTGTTTCCTGACTGTGGTGTCTCCAGAGGTCACGCGCAGTTGTCTAAAACTGGAAAAGACAAGACTGTGATCGGTTCATTCACGAGCAACTCAGCAGAATTTCCTAAGTCCTTCGTACCATCTGAACTGGAAGGAGCTGAGTCCAGTCCAAGTGCTGGACCCTGAGTGAAGCAGCCCCTTTCTTGGACGACTGTCCAGAAAAGAAAACAACTGCGACAATTGAGAAGACGAACACCATACGAACAATCAAAACCACTACAGTTACGTGCAATTTCGCTGGAACCCGAGAATATCGGTTCATCCTGACGATTTCACGGCAAGCAGCCGGCTTGCCCCAGCGGCCTCAACAGTTGTGAAGCTCAGCCATCGCGGTGAAAAAGTCTTGCATGTCAGTGACAAGGTGTGACAAAGTTGAGTTCCTGGCTTCTTTCATGGCTTTGAAGAATTCGCCTTTGGAGGATCTTTTTGGGATCTTCGTCATGATGCACCTGCCCGAAGATTCTGATGCCCCAGAACATGTTCAGACATCCTATGATGAGATCTGGCAAAAAGGATTCAAATTGGATCCGAACATCTCTTGAACACATGGAAACTCAACAAATCAGATGTGGTCTGAGAACAGAATAGAGAAACTGCGTGAAGTAATTTCATGGAGCAAACACGAGTCACAAGAGCAGCATTAGATTCACTCGAGACATTTCAGACAAGGGATCAAACACAACAAATCAGGTGCAACATAGCAACCATTTTACAAATTTTGCCCAGTGCATTCGAATTTTGCCCAGTGCGTTCGTGAGCAATGAAAGTTGTCCCTCGTCTTCATTGTGACCTGAGAAGCAGAATCGATCGATTTCAAGGTCCGCTTTCTTAGGCGCAGTTAAAACTTTATTTTCATCTAGAAGCTTATGGAAGCTTATCTGTACCTTTATCGCAATAGATGTATGGATGCCCACTGTTGACATCCTCTTGCCTCTCCATGCCACACCAGACTTTTGCTCATCTGAGAAGTGTGGAACTGAGACACCCTGCTCTGATCTGCTCGACTTCAAGGGTAAGACCTTGGTTCTTCCCGGTGCAGGAGGCCCGCCGCACCTCTTGTCCTTGAAGCTGTCCACTGAGTCTACTGTACTTTCAAAGATAGACTTAGCGTTGTTTTTGTTCCTGTTCCACATGTTTCATTTTTTTGGACTCCTGAGGTGGGCCATATATGAACATGCTGGGCATGCAGCATGTTACATGCTTGGCACATGCTTAGCATGCTTGTGTTTGAGAGATTTCCACAGTCTTTGGAGGCATTGCTAACCTCGGTGAACTTTGTGCAGATGCGCTCATCGCAACATATGGCCTCCAGAGAGTGGCTATTGTATCTTGGTCGACAACGTTCAAAAAGATCAAGAGGGCACACAGCTTTGGGAAATGTAGGTATCACCTCCAACATTTGCTAGGCTTGAAAGACAAGGGTAGATCCAATTCTATTCACAGTTTGTTCAGGTGCAGGTCCCCTGTAAAGACTGTATGCTTCGGATGCTTCTGCCTTTGTTTGTGGCCAGTGGATTGCTAGGGGCGGAGCTTGGGGGGTCTCCATTCTGTCCCCTTTGTCTCCCAGTTGCTTCCAAGTTGCTTCCCGTCTTTGGTACAGAACAGATTTCGCTCTCCATTCTCCTGTTTGTCTCCAAGTCCTTTCTGATCTTTAAAGCGCTGGAGCAGAGGACTTAGGATCTATCCGGTTCTTTCTATTCTTTTCGGTCTTGGGAAGGATCTGTGGCTATCCTTCAGTCTCCCCGCTGTTAAGACTCTTGATTTGCATCATCGCGCATTTTTGTGTTTCGATTATCTACGATACCCGATTTGATACATAATCGGCTATTTGTGTCCTGCATGTAAGGCGCTTAATTGCAAGCAGAAGGGCTCCTGCCTTTGTAGTACTCTTACTGCACGCGCTTTTGGTTTTGAATAGTTCATTCTTCGAGGATTTGACTGCAGACAAACAGTTGCCGGAGCCAACCGGATGCCTTCCTACTGAGCAAGCAGTATTGTAAAATGTGATCCAATGCTTTTAAGCATAGATGATGTGAGTCTGTTGTGCGAATGCAGATCATTTCGAACTGTTTTTTGGGAGAACGGTAAGAAGCTGCATGCTGGAATTGTGGAACAAGTGATTTAGACAGTGCCTCCGAACCAGCACTGATTTGAGGTCGAGAGCAGGCACCTTTTGCCTGTAGCAATGGTCAATGCCTTCAGCAGAGAGTCACCAGCACTCACTACTGCGGCTGAGATCTACCAGGACTGCAACATGTGGGTCTTTTCAAAGCCAAGTCTCACTATGACTCACTCTTTTCAGCTAAGTTTCCCAGCAAAAGCAGTGAGGTGAGGCTTAAGGAAAACGACCGAGACTTGGGTTCTGGATGGTTCTGGTGAGTTTAAACCTTCGACTGGTTGCATCAGGTTCTGGATATTTTCTTCACTTGGTTAACGCAGGTTTCTGGCGTTTTGGAACGGTTCAGAGAACCTTAGGAGGACTTATTCGTGGTTAGTTCAGAAAAGACAGATTTGGAAGTTGACAGATTCAGATGTGGTCCATACGGTTGTAGAAGGTTCTATTCTTTCCAGAGCAGGTTGGGCATGGCCGGTCTGTTTTGGCAATGTTTGTGTGGTTGTGCCTAGCTTTTGAGGTTTTTTTAAACGTGTTTTTGAATTACAGGGTTGGCATGGTTGCACTGGGTTTCCAACTTTTCCCATAGCGCTCAAAAGTTCGTTCGCAAAGTTCCGGGACCCTGATTCTGACTTGGTGCTTAGATCTGCCTGAAGGATCATTTCCTTCCAACTGATAGATGTTCCGTGGGAGCCGCGCAGTGTTTCCAGCAGGTTCTTATGCTTATGACGGTTCTGAGAAGCTGATGTGCTTGTGGTGTTCCGGAGCGTCGCAGAGATTAAGATGGATGTTGCAATTTTCTCAAGTTGTTTTTGCATCTCGCGTGGGCATTCAATTGTCACAACGAAACGAGCGGAAAGTGATGGAAAGTGACCCAATGGAGATTGCTCAAACCTTCTCTAGCTGCTTATGACCATGGTACTCAACTAAGCAATTGAATTGCAGTGGGCACCAACTCTGCAGGCTCCGCTTGGTGGAGCTTCCCTTATTGTGCTGCAATTGCGGTCTGGTGCAGTGGAAGGAAGAAGGTGGGCCTTTGCGCAGGAGAGGCATTTCATTTGGGGGAAGGGCTCGTGAAGCCAAGCACAACAAGCACGATGGATGCATCCAGGAGCTGTTGCATTGGGCGAAGGATGCAGGAGCCAGCAGCTTAGATTTCCACATCGTGCCGCCTTGAGATGTTGGAGCCTTGGAGTCATACTGAGTCATACCATTTTGTCCTGTTCCATGTCCATGATGTATCATGATGTTACTTTTCGTAACAACTGTAGCAGGTGCTTGGTTGAACTGAAGCTCGAGTGTTTGTAAGTGTGCTTCTTTCTTGCAACCTGTTTTGGTTGTTTTGATACCTTCCCCACCTCTAGGTCGCATCCGTCTTGCTGCTAGCCTCCTGCTCCGCCCATGCCGCTTGCCAGTGATATCACGTTAAAGGGAATGTGTCATATGTCGTTCTTGTGTGTGGCTGCTACTCCTATTTGCTGTGACATTAGGCAAGAGAAGGACAGATATGATACACGTGCTTGCGCTAACAAAATGTAGCCTTTGACTGAGATTGAAAGACGAAGAAGATGATGATGAAGAAGAAGAAGCATATGAAGAAGAAACAGAACCAGAAGAGATGCACGTCACACGTATCATACTTCACATACGCAAATCTACTCAGAGGATGATTTCGACTGGGAAATACATGCATTAAATGACATTTAGCCACCTAGCAGCCTTAGCATTTCTGTACTTGAGAAACGCGGTGGCACTGCAGGTGAAAGGCGATGCTGATCTCTCTGAAGCATCGCCTTTACGGGCGCTGGCAGCAGGAACCACCAGCCTTCCAGAGCTGCTGCCTTTGGGGCATGGGCTCAGTCCCTTGACGCTGGACACCCCTGTGCCACCCGCCACCCTACGCCTACGGTAAAAGTGTCGGCTTAACTTAGCTTCCTTGAAATCCACGAGGAATTGCATTGAGAGACAGTCCTGTGAAATCGAAATCCCAACAATCCTCTTGGAAGCATCACCACGTATTTTTGAAATCTGATGTCTTTACATGTGTATATATATATATATATATATAAATATACATACATACATACATACATAATATGCATATATTGATATGTTTTGGGAGCCTTTCGGTCCCAATCGATCCCAGTGGCTTGTGGAGCTCTGCGAGCTCTGCCCTTGTACCAAGGTGATGCTGAACTCGCCGATGGCCCTGGCACTGCTTCAGCTGCACGTCAACTTCTCCGCGGCAGTGGTCTTGCGCGGCCGCTGTTGGAGGTTTGCAGGGCTCCTGATGATTTGGAGACTGAGATAGTATGGAGACAATATGGAGATAATATGGATGATTAATACGGAGATAATGTGACGATGTGGTCATGTGTAATCCGTGAGAGATTGAGGATGTCAGTGGCTCAGTAACTTAGGTGAGAGTCGGGAACAAATGATGGAATTGTTGAGGAATGTGAACTTTTTTTTGGGGGCAGGTTGCAGCTCAACCTTCGTCTCCAACCTTTGCACCACCATCACGGGTGGCGCCCGGTGTGGAGCTTGAGACCACTCCAAAGCCATGCAAAGATCAAGCTTGTCTTAGACCCTGAGAGGAGCTATTCTTGCAAGTGGTCTTAACTACAACAGAAGACTTGTGTGGTCTGACTTCCCCCACTGTTATTGAATCTCAGGCAGGTTTCAATTTTGTTGGTCTGGCTCGCTCTTGCACCCATGACAGTTTGGAGGGAAATGAAGGCTTTATGACCTTGGAAATGATGCTGCAGATATCATGATCTTTCCATCTAAATGCTTCCTGCATCTTGGCAGTAGCGCAGTCAGTTCATCATCCACTTGAGGTGTCTGCTGCATTTGCGGCTTCACGAACGAGGTGTCTTGGCCAAAGGTCAACACTTTCCTTGACAAATCAATCTTTCAGAAGGAACATTTGCGATTTTCTCGGGTACGTAGTTCCACACCTGATCCTCAAAAGCCAGCATATCAGTAAACCTGGAATGGTTTTCCAAGCAATCTAAAGCTCCCTTCCTTTTTCTTCATTGCAACAGTGAGTTCTGGTATCACCTGCTCTCCAACACCAAAACAGTTAGACCAAAGTGAGTCTCGGAATCACATTAGGCAGCTAGATAAATCCATTCTATCAAGATTAGACTTGATAAATCCATTCCTTAGGTATCTTAAGTTAAGTCTAAAGTCTCATGTACATACATATACATACATAAATATATGTATATATATATATATCTTTCTGAATGCCTTGACCAAGACCTTGGACTGGCGACTGCCTGAGAAGCTGCTGGATGCAACTGTTGCTCGTCAAGCCCTCGGGTCTGTCCATGGCTCCGATGCTGACCGCACTAGGCCACTGCGCGCCGGAAGTTTCCAAAGAGTTTAGCCCGAAGGATCCTGAAGGTATGGAAAAGCCACAAGGCGCCTATAGGAAAACGGAGTTGGTTGAGATGAAGCGATGGTGCGGATGTTTGCTGCTGATTGCTGATTGATGGTTGCTGATTGCTGATTGCTGATTGATGGTTGCTGATTGCTGATTGCTGATTAATGGTTGCTGCTGCTGCTGCTGCTGCTGCTGCTGCTGACG
>VSDK01018247.1:96935-109052 GCA_009767595.1 Symbiodinium kawagutii
CTGCTGCCGACGACGACGACGACGACGACGACGACGACGACGACGATGATGGATGGCATGTTGCCACTGAACCGTCCAAAAGCTTGGCGGAGCCCCACTTTTTTGCCAATTCTCGCCATACACACGACGTGATTTTTGCAACAGTGGCGTGAGCATCTGAACTCCAAAAATGGGAGTCCCCAAAAGGTCCTTACAAGGAGTTGAGCATTCGATGACCTTTCATGTCATGAATCCACGGTTCGCGAAAGTTCGATTTTTCGAATTTGCGAAAAAAAATGTTTCCGGCGTTGCGAAAATTACTGTAATTGTATTGTATTGTAACAACACATATCTTTAAGTGCCAGTCCAAACTCTTGAGTGATACTACGTTCCCGTCTGCGAAGATCAATCCAAGGCAATGCAAGCCCTGATGGATTCCCAACCTTTAAAACATCTCGTGAAAATTTGGCGAAAGTTTCGCGTGGGTTGGGGCGAAAGCATGGATAGCAAAGCAAGCCCTCCTATTAAGCGAAAACTGTTCCCGGATCCTCAGATGGACCCACGTTGGGTTCGGGGCTCCATGAAAGAGATGCTTCACTTCGGTGGGGATGAGAGGTGCTAGGCGCAAGAAGGCTCGCAGATGCGTCATGTGCAATGTTGAGACACTGGCGGCGTGGAAGACCATCTCTTTTTCCGCAGGATGGGTATTCTCAACCGACCGCAAAAATGTCATTTTAGCAGGTCAGGTCAATCAGGTCAACCATCAATAAATCCGAAAACATGTACATGGGTTTCACGTTCCCGCCACAAATTGTAATGCTATTGGGGATGATAGCACTTGAGATTATTTTTTGGCGAAGAAAGGCCATTCCAGGACCAAGGAATTTTAATCAACACCCAGGTCTCGCGGCTTTCAGTTTCCGCGATTTTGATTTGCAACTGTGCTTTGCGCCACAACTGCATGCATTTTTTGGATGATTTGAATGCGAAAGACGTTACGAGACTTTCACTTGCAAACTTGCTTCTCGCCACAGCGTTTGACCGTCCCCGAGCAGAAAACTACATTTCGCGCGATTCCTATCAGTCACGCACATGCATCTGGGATCTTATCCACTATTTGTTCTGATAGACTGCCTGCTTGCAACTTTCCGCAAGTTGGACGTTTGACTTCCAAATTTGATTAAATTGAATATTACATAGCCACATTAGAGATATAGAAATATTCATGTCTAAAGATTCAATTACGTATGAAATTAAAACAGATTCCATTGTATACACACGGTCATTCATCAAGAGCTCATGGTGACGGTTTGGCTGACAGAGTTCACCACTTAGACCTGTCGCTGCCCAAAACATCACTGGTGCGGCCACCATCCTGGCTGTTGGCACAGCAGGCGCAAGGGAGACGCTGAGGGTCGTCCAAACGCTATCAGTTGTCTTGTTTTATTCCGCCTCCAACCTTCAGCGAAGGCGCAGATGGCGCCTCCTTCAGAGAATCTTCAACTCTGGTAGCCTCAGAAGCTGCTCACAGGCTGCCCACAGCTCACAGGCTGACAATCTACCGGAGATGAAAAGTTTTTAGCAAAGGCAGCCACGCAGCCCGTTGCAGGGCCTTGCATTGTCGAATCACCTGTGTGCCCTTTTTGGAGCCCGGTTCCACAAAACAGCTTCAGATTACCTCGTAAGAAGATCATACAGGCGGCTTGAATGGTTTGATTGAATGCAAACTCAGACAGGAGTCTTGATCTCTCTGCAGCTCTTGGGCTTTCAGTTTTTGCTTCCCCCATTTTCATGACATTAATAAGAGCATTTGTACCGGTGCATGGCCAAAGAGCTAATTGTCGTGCGCTTGGTGCTGGACACACCGCCTGAAACTGTGGCGGCGGCCCTGGACAAGGCTTGGAACCCTGACTCAGAGACTGGAGGTTTTGGATACAGTAAACTGAGTGAAAGACTTTATCATTTGTAAATGAGTTAAACATTTGTAAACTGAGTTTACTGTGTTGGAAAAAAGCTTCCAGGACTTCCAGGACTTATCTCGGCTTTGTCAAAAGCTTGGTGTCAGGCACTGTTGCATGGACAGCCTGGCTTGCTGAAGCAGGAGGCCCTGGGTAGGGCAGTATTGGCTTTCACAGAATGGAGTTTTCCCAAAGTCCGTGTTAGACCTGGGGAAAAACTGGGTACTTCTCATTCTTTGAATATTATATAATCATATGTATGTATATGTATATATATATATATTTACATATTAGATTTTATTTGCAGTTTTTTTTTCATTTTGTGTATCTCTCGTCAAAGTGCCCTTGTAGGCCCTGCCCTTGCCAGATCCCATCTCCGTGGATTGGCAAGAATTCATCAGGCGTGATTTTACAGCACAATGAGTTGCTGTCGCAGAGTCTGCTTCTCTGTGCGAGGCACGATTGCAAATTCTCTCTCGAAAATCTTCAGTCTGGAGCAGAGTTCCTTGGGTGAAAAATGTTTTTTTTGGAGGGCAAGAAGTTGCTTGACTATGATGCTGCAGTTCAGACAAGTTCGGCTTAGACAAAATGTTTGTTTCATGTTTCTCGTAGAGAATGAATTGCAACATTTGCAGGATGTCTTTCGATGGCTCACACAGATTCGGTTGACACTGACTAGACTCTTCTAACATCTTCTAACATCTTCTAACATCTTCTAACCTTGCAAGCCTTGCAAGCTGTTGTCTCTCAATGGGGTCCAGCACACTTGTTGGACGAAAGGTCAGTGGAAAGATTTTCCTGCTCTCTTGGCTTGCGACCGCTCACACAGGAGGACAAGCAGCTTGGCAGAACAGCGCGTTCCCAAAGACCTTTTCCCAACGAACAGAACGGCTGCTTCCGCATGCAGAAATTCCTCGCAACGGCAGTGAGTGTCAAACTCAGGATGTCATCTATACCCCTGGGCCACTTTGATGATTCTGCCTTCAAAGTGACTCTGGCAAAGAGGCGACCTTCCACTCTGCAGCAAGTCGACTTGTGAGCTGGCAGCCATTCAACTTCTTTGTACCCTCTGGTGAGGTATCCCTCGCATGTACGCGTGTTGGGCCGTTGGACCTCAACATTCGAGGATGATGCTGCACATGGTTTCTTTGTGAAAGTGGCCGCAGCCCCATCAGCTTGTGCTTCTGTGGCTGTTTCCACCATCTCAACTTCAGAGCCAATCCTAAATCTAATTCAGTTCACTTCAATCCAGCTTTCGGCACGGAGATGAACATTTGCATCTCAGGATCTCTTGCCCCACGCAGCTCCTGATCAAGATGCACTTGTTTTAAGTCAGATTTGCGAGGCCAGGATATTGCATGCTTTCGAATGAACAAAAGAATCGATTTCAAAAAGAGTCTTTATGATCTTCATGATTCTTTATGATTCTTTCAGTACTTTAGCCTCTAGAAACAAACCAAATCACAAAAGCTGTGTCCAGCAGATGGTCAGCTTTAGCTACTTTATTTTTGGGGGTTTGGGGGGTGGTTGGTGGGCCAATGACGTGCTATCTCACATCGTCCAACTCCCCAGGCTCCCCCACAGGAATAAAGTCATTCCACAACGCAAGGGAACAAGAAGCGTGCCTCAGAGCATACCAAGAAAATACCGAGCGCAAGGAAAACACACCAGCAGCATAGAGACAGGAACAAGAACACACCGAAAGCATACCAGAAGCATACCAGACGCTTACAGAAATTAACGCGAATGATACAGACGGAACAGGAAACATATCACAAAGATCCAAGATAATTGACACGAGAAGCGTGCCAGCGGCATAAACACAGGAAAATACTTCATTCAAAGGACAAGCATGCAAAATCACACAGTGCCTTTCTCCCAACTTAGATTTCGCTCGCACTCCTTGGCTTCAAGTAGTCGTACATCTACTTTCTTCGGCTCAAATTCATTGCTTCCCAGTTGGGCAGGTTGGGGCCTTTCAACAGCCGAGGTGAAGCGGACATCAAGCGGATCCGAGCTGACAAGGCCCCAGAAGCACGACTGTTGGAAAATCGTTGACGGATTTTGGAGAATTTCTGTCAGCAAATTCATATGAAAGCTTTTGAAAGCTCTTGAAAACTGCGAGTTTCACGCTTTTGCCGCTTTTGCTGAATCATGATTCAGACTCTATCCAAATTGAGGGGAAGACATGAGAAGCCGAACAGTTGTATTGCAAGTGAGGAGACTTTTATGTGATGGATTCGTGAAGCAAACGCGGCACAAAGATATGAACGACCACGAAGTTCGATCTCTGAGGACAGGAGCTTCACAAGCAGTGGAAGTAAAGCCCATTGGAATTTGAAGACAATTATATGCAATGATTCAATATGCTTCAATGGTCTTATTCTTTACATTGGGATGAAGAAGCTGGGCTTTTGGATGCAAGGCTTCATGTCTTCATGCTTGAGATCGAGGCTCGAGTTTCCTGGCAGCAGTACCCTTTAGACTTTAGTTCGCATAGGGAGCACTGCTAAGGCGTGGGCCTCTTGTCATGGCTTCCCTCTGATCGAGATTTGGCGTGGCCTCCGTGAAGATTATGCTTGGGCATTCAAAGGTGCCAGTGTTGCTGCCTGGCCAACGTACGGAAATGCAATGAATGCTTAGCTCAAATGCAGAGGCATGATGACGATTTTTCAACTTTCGAGTTCGGTCTGCTTGGGTCAAGTAGGGATCCAAGACTACAAGAAAGGCTTAGAACATCTTTTGAAAAACATGAGATCTCTGTAGCAATGCCAGCAGTTTTCGTTCAGTGGTTGTGGCAGGTGCAGAGAATTCTGTGGCAGCATATCGCTTTGGATCCGGGCATGCTGGCCCTGCATCACGTGAGGTCTGGCCTCTCTACGATACAGGTGGCTTTGAATGCGAGTGATATTTTCGATATTTTTCGACGATGTCCTTCACGCAATTGTCTTTTCTTGTTTGCAAACAAAACGTGCAGTGGCTTGTGAAAACAACAGTGCAAGGGTTGAACAGTGGGAGTGTGATTTTCATCAGGTCGTGCACAAAGTCTGTCAGAGGGTCTTGCTGAAGCCCTTGAGAGATGGTCGCAGACAGCAGGTAGCCCAGAGAGAGCTATGCTGCAAGGTGCATTGCAAGAAGGTTCCTTGGACGGCATTGAGATTGAGCCTAGTAAGTAGTTTACTTTGGGATGCATCAAGATCGTCTCCGCAAAGCAGGCTTTACGACAGTGCACAAAATACAGAATCTCAGGCAATGTTGATGTGGAGGCTTTTGCTGCGCTCTTGGCCGCTTTGCAAAACCTCGGACCCGTTGGTTGCGAGAACGAACTATTGCAATGGACGTTCCATGCACACTAGACAGTCAGTGCAGTGCTGGTACACATTGGATATGAGATAGTGTAATACAGTGTGTACATATTCACAGAATGACTATGTTGAGATTAATACGATATCTACCGATGCTACTTAAGAGTCTTTATTGGCTATCGCTCTTAAACATCAGTACTACTACTACTACTACTACTACTACTACTACTACTACTACTACTACTATTATTACTACTACTACTACTTTTTGCACAGGCGTGATTGTATTACTAATGAATACAGAGAGCATAATCAGAACTATTTTGTATTGACCAATACCATACGATATCAGTATAACAAGCATATAGTTGATAAGGGTTTTGTTCATAGTAAAATATTACAGATAAGAACTGAGAGCCTTTGTTTATTTCTCAAATATCAATCTTTGATATAATTCCATCTTAGATCATCTTAGTATGTATATATATATATGTATATACATATGTAAACTACCATTATCAAACATCAACATTGGTATTTATTGACAAAAAACAATGGTTTTACCAAACATATATCCAACGTCGTGATTGGTAGTGATTAGTATTTCTTGTATTAGAGGCTCCCAGGGAATATTTGTTCCTATTTATACACCTGGGTTTCAGACCCCCTCTAAAACACAAAGTATTGTACATGACAATGTTTTACAAACATTCATAATTAATCAACAAGTACTCCCCCCTTGGAAGCCGTTCTGGATCTCATGAAGGGTTTTTCTTTTATCAGAAAAGATAATGAAATATGGATGTTTACAATCTTTTCTTCCAAAACAATGGCAAAACAAGATTTGAAAATAAAAACAGCAAAAATACATCCCCTGGGAACCTCCAACCCAGGAAAGGAGAGTTTTGCTTGTTAATCAAAATATTATGTTTTAGATATAGCCAGTATTAGTTATAATCTAGTAATTATGATGTTAGATGATGTTGATATTTTTCAAGCACAATATTTTAGGACTAGTGTAACCACAAGTAAGCATCATAGTATTGACATTTTATAACGGTGGTTTATAAAGACTCCACATGGTTCTGTATGATTTTTGATGCTGAAGTAGCTCTTTCTGATTAGATAGTAAAAATAGTGATGCTGAATACTACTTGCTAATGAAACTTAATCATGATTTGTCTTTATTGTATCTGTTGATGTCTGACAATAATGATCTTTTTTAAATTTTAGTTATTACTTATAGTATTACTGTTCTAATTAAGTCAACAGTTGCCATAATAATAGCGATGCTAAATGATTATACATTGCATATTTACTGTAGTTGCGATATGTGGCCCTTAATCTTAATTGTATATTCTTTAAATCCTCTTAAACTCTAACCTATTGAATTACTGTATTGCGATTTGATTACGGCCTATCTGTACGAATATGACTACTGTATTTGATTATCCCTTTTTATTTCTTGTTTACATATACAAACAATTTATTACTATTGTGTATTATCTAATCATGTACTATTGGTCTATTTGATTCTAACCTATTAGATATGGCTTATTTAATTGTCGTTTTCGAAGTGGGCCCAAAGACTTCGAGGGCCGGGAGCCCCAGGTCCAGGAACCCAAAAACCAAAAACAAACAAAAAGCAAAAAGAACAAAACAATATTCTGCAAACTGGTTTGGAGATTATTGTTTTTTGTTTTTTCACCAGCAGCAACATTTTGCTATGGGGTCTTAAGCCCAGATCAGCTCTGGTGCGATCCGGTGCAGCTTCATCAGCAGATTCCGGACCAAGTTCCGGAGGGTTCCGGTGCAGATACCTGATGATGTTCTGAAGCTCGGGCGCGGATATATAGGATTCCGGTGCAGGTAGTCAATGAGGTTCCAGAGGGTCAGGTGTAAATGCGTGGTGAGGTTCTGGTGCAGAAACTAGGTGAGGTTGGTGGAGATAAGATACCCGGTCAGGTCTTGAGGGTTCTGGTGAAGGGTTCCGGTGAAGGATTCCGGTGAAGGGTTCCAATGATGGTGAAGTGTTCTGGTGACAGGTTCCGGTGAAGGGTTTCAGTGCCGATGCATACTGATGTTCCGAATGCTTCTGGCGCAGATAGCTGATGAGGTTCCGGAGTGTGATTTTCGGAGGGTTCCGATGCAGATGCTTGTTGGGGTTGAGGAGAATCCTTGAGAAGATAGTTGATCAGGTTCCGGAGGGTTCCGGTGCACACACCTGGTGAGGTTCCGAAAGGTTTCCGTGCAGATAGCTGATGAGGTTCCGGAGGGTTCAGGATCAGAAACATGGCCGAGTTCTGGAGGGTGCGGATTTGCGATTAGGTTGCGGAGGGAGCTATCATGCTGTTGGGGATAGTACTCGGGTTATTGTTTTTCTTGTTTGGTTTGTTTGTCTTTTTGGTTCTGGAATCAATGCAAGACAAGATGTTTTTGAACAAAGGTGTCTTTGTAAACATGTTATGTTGATGCATCAGGGATGTGAAGGGAGATCAATGCCTTTGCAGAACATTTTCCATTGAAATAAGCAATGAGGGCAACCAACCCTAATCAAAATATCCTTGGGGCCCGGGAAACGCACCGAACGAACCCTTGTAGGCAATATGTATATATATATATAGAAAACTCTTCATTCTACTGTACATCTTGGGGCGACATTTTTCTCAAGCGCACTTTTAATGTTGTCTCTGCCGTGTTTCTGCTGTTTGGCCATTCCAGGATCGTGTCTGCCGCCGTGCAGATGCCTCTGCTGACATCTTCCGGCGTTTTGTTGATCTCGGCTCTGGTCGCGGAATGGCTGTGGGGACGCTTACTCCAACGCCAAAGTGCACTTGCATAGCTCTCAAGTAGTGTAGGTCATTGTGAGTATGACGTTTTGCTGTTTAGATCATCAGGACTGTAAACTTTGTACACGCCCAGTGATGATCTAACTGTAAATGGTCAACTAATAGTCATCCAACTGTAAACTGTGTTTTTACAGCCGCGAGGTCTTTACTGCCCATGCTTTGTTTCCATTTCGACAGTGTGTAGGCCAGAGCCCTAGTGGGACTTGTCAGCTTTCCTGTTGCCGAATCGTTTTTGTGGTTAACCAGGTTTGCAACTCATCCTTGGTATTGGTGGCAGCATATTTATGTATATGTATATATATTTATATACACACACACATTCTTATATAGATTTATTCAAATTCTGGTTTGTGCTTTGCTGGCATAGCAACTGTCCAGTGAGTGTAGCATTCAATACCACTGCACAGCAAACTGCCAAGGAGCGGCAGAAGTGATACGTGTTGACAGATGTGAGCTGTGTCAGTGCTTGCGCATGGCATTGAGTTGACCCCAGCTGTTGTCAACCTAAGCCATCACCAACAAGGTATTGAGATCTCCGAAGAGTACAATGACTCTGCAGTGGAATTAGCGCGCTGCTACGTGGCTTTCCCCAGACTGTCCAGGGACAAAAAGAACGTCTCAATTCGGCGTAGCCATCATCATCATCATCATCATCATCATCATCATCATCATCATCATCATCATCATCATCATCATCATCATCATCATCATCCCTTGAAACCTGTTCTGTTACCAAGTAAAACTCAGACCTGTGAAGACGTTTTGCAGAAGCATGATTACACATTAAATGCCAGCAAACGTTCAGGACACATATTCCGATGCAAAATCCAAGAGAAACTTGCTTGGGGCTCTTACTGCGGCTAAGGCGGAAGGTTTCATGAGTTCTGCAGCGATGGCAAATGCCACAATATCAGAACCGACTCTCGAAAAGCAAGTCCACTTTGGGTTGAGCATGCACTTTATACTCTTCATGGTGACTGACTCGTGTGCGTTGCACCTGGTCTTGAAATCTTCGTTAACAAGTCAACTGAGAGACTTAAAGAGCTAAACTTGCAGACTGCTGTTGCAATGATCCAACAGACTCATTGAGATTATACTCCAAAGGATTGTTGATTTCTTCAGCTTGCAGATTTCGCCAGCTTTGCATCAAGGATGTTTTTGCAGGGTGATGTGCTCACGGAGGATTGGTCTGATGCATCAGCTACATGGCAGAAGTGGATCGGTCCAGCATTTTTGCATATTCATATTTGCAGATTCATACGATTTCATATGGCTCCAAGATCACAGGTTGCTAGAGTTTCACCAAGCTCCCAAGATACCTAGGTCGTCTTCGCCAACTGCGTCACGTGGCCGCCCAGTTTGCTGGGTGCCATTGCACGAAAAGCACTACGCCTACGATGCGGTGCCGTGTTGATCTCTTCGAAGCGCTCCTTGGCGAAGCAAATGGAGACATTTTGCGCTCGGATATGGACCCTTTGGAAATTTGGATATGAGAAACATGGAATATGGATAAATATTTTCTGCTGATGGGAAAGAGAAACCCAGGAGAAAAAAACACGTTTGCAGAACCTACCAAAGAAAGTTTTTCCCAAAACTGCAAGTGCTTCCCAAAGACCACGAAAAAACGGAAGAGACTGAACAGACTGCTGGTGATGCCGCAAGTTTTCACCACACACGAAAGGCTTTCCGATTGAAGCATCGGTGATGCGGGGAGACTTGCCAGCAGACTGTCCTGGAGACGCGAATCAAATCCAATGAATGTCATTTGCATCCATTGTCAAGTGATCAATAGGTGGTTCCAGCTGTGTAATGGAAATGATGATCGTAACTTTAGGGAAGACAACTATGCACCAACGGAGCTTGTGAATCCAAATCAGACACAGCAACATGTGGTTCTCCCATGTTATCCATGGACCGGTGGAGACTGGTACTCAGGCTTTGACTTCCGTGGAGAAGCTTGCATGGGTGACTGGACCCCGTGCCCTGGTGGTTATAGCAATGAAGGGATGTGGTTGTTTGGTGCAACCACCGAGGTTCCAGGAAACACGCGCATGAGCTTTACGTGCCAAGGCATGCTGTTGAGCTCTGGGCATATCAGAGAGTTTCATCAGCTGAATTTAATGAATTTCCAATTAAAAGGAACACTTCAAAAAATTAAAGAATCAGAAAATAGCGAAAGCCAACCATACGGCTGAATAAAAATTATCAAAATTAAATTATATTTATATTAAAATATAGATATATATATATATATATATTAATATTTCTTGATAATTTTCCTTACTTATTATAAAATTATTATATAACTATTTTTTATATATTTTATAATTAATATATTAATATATAAATACCCTCGGGGCCCCAGGTTCACCGATGAGGTTAACAGGTCGGGTGAGGTTGGGGTGGGGTGGGGTGGGGTATGTTAACGTTTGCTGCAGGTCTACATTGAGGTGGATATTACGTTGATACTATATTGAGGGTGAGGTTTATGTTACGTTGATGCTATGTTGATATGGAGGTGGATGTTACGTTGATGCTGCGTTGGGGTGGGGTGGGGTGGGGTGGGGTGGGGTGGGGTAGGGTAGGTTTTTGTTCTACGTTGATGCTGCGTTGGGATGGGGTGGGGTGGGGTGGGGTGGGGTGGGGTATGTTAATGTTCGCTGCAGGTCTACGGTAAGGTGGATGTTACGTTGATGCTATGTTGAGGTTGAGGTGGATGTTATGTTGATGTTATGTTGATGTTGAGGTGGGTGTTATGTTGATGTTGCGTTGAGGTTAAGGTGGATGTTGCGTTTATGCTACGTTGATGGTGAGGTGGATGTTACGTTGATGCTATGTTGAGGTTAAGGTAGATATTATGTTGATGCTATGTTGACGATGGGTTTTGGAAGGTGGGGTCTCCGAGGGTCATTAATATATTATATAGATCGACCTTTTGAGAAACCTTGCGAAGCAAGGATGTGCTCGGGAAAGTTATCTAGGGTTTACGGTGGTGGGAGGTAATAATATTGCTAAATTAATCGCTTTTATTACTAAGTATTAGCTTCGTAGACATGGTCTGCAATTTATCACCAATAACAAAGTCGAACATAGGAATGTACTGGCCGTCCATTACTTGAACAAACGACCCGGCTTGTAAACCGTGTTGACTGCTCTGAAAAAATTCAGAGAGTTATCCATAAAAAATTTGCATCCCTCGATACAAATTTTTGATTTAGCTTTGTGGCAATGATGGAAAGGAAAAAAAAAAGCTGATTCATAGCACTTTGCATTTTTATCCACACTATAAAATATTGTAAATACCATGATATTATAGCCCACGTGTATTTTAACTGAGAATTCCCAATGAATTCTGCTAGTTTTTTTTTATAACATAACATGTACATATAAAAAATACATTTAAAACCCCAATGAAACATAAATTTGCAATCGGAGTTTCTAAGAAAGAATAAATATATTAATGTAGTTACGCGGGATAAAATCCAAATTTATTCCATACAGGGCTATTTTACACAATAATATATGTTATAAAAAATTCGCATTTTACCTTAGCGAAAACATTATTTTCCAGGAATTATCTTGCATGAGTTACTGCCATATCGGTAAACCTAGGGCCCCGAGCATATAAATAACTAAATATTATTATTTTTTTTAAATATAAATTATTAATATTATTATTATTATTATTTATTTAATAAATAATTATAATTATATTAATTAACTAATTAATTATTTTTTATTTTTTTAATATATTTTTTTTAATATTTATTATTATTTTTTATTATTTTTATTTTTTTATATATTATTTATCATTATTTACTATATTAATTAACTAATTAATTATTTTTTATTTTTTTAATATATTTTTTTTAATATTTATTATTATTTTTTATTATTTTTATTTTTTTATATATTATTTCCCATTATTTACTATTATTATATATAATTATTTATTATTATTTAAAACTATTTATAATTAATTACTATTTATACTTCCTTATATATTATTTTTTATTATTAATTATT
>VSDK01018247.1:111751-126897 GCA_009767595.1 Symbiodinium kawagutii
TTTTAAAATATATAAATTTAATTAATTATTATTTATTTTAATTTTATTTTATATATATATTTAAAATATTATTTTAATTTTTTAAATATAAATATTATTAAATATTTTATATAAATATTATTAATTAATAATTTAATAAATAATTAAAAAATAATTATCTAAAATAATTTAAATAATAAATATATTTAATTTTTTAAATATTATTTATTTTCCTTTATAAAAATAAAAAATAAGAAAATCCATATTTTTCTTTCCCCTTTTGTATAAGACCTTTTCTGAGTGTTGAGTCAGCATAGCGCGTTTTTGGAGAACCTGAAAATGCAGGCAAACTTAAAGCATTCAATTCTGCTGTGTATTCCTTGCGCCGTTCTAAAGAGCTGTCTCAAGAAAACGCATGCAGTGTCCACGCAGAAGATCGTAATTCCAATGAAAACTATGTATCAGTAATCATGCAGGTCTCTACTGGAACAATATACTGACTCACCATGCCACAAAAGCTTCTAAACCAATCTACGTGTGCATATCGAGGAGTTATGGTATGTGTGTAGATGTTCGTTCTTGTATTCAATACATATACATCTGCACATACAAGAAAGCATACATACATACATTACATTACATGACGTGACATGACATTCCATTACATTCCATTCCATTCAATTCCATTGCATTGCAATACATTACATTACATTGCAATACATTACATTGCATTGCATTACATTACATTACATTACACAACATTACACAACATACATACGCATATACGCACATTCGCACATATGTGCATAGTTATATATATATATATATCTCTTTGTTGATCTGTGTAAATGCGCATGTAATGCGTCTATGCCGATATAATCCCAATGTTTATGCGTGTGACATGCGTCTGTAAATGTAGATGCGCGAATCTCAAATCTTTCGTCACGTTCTTCGCACTTTCCCAAGACGGTCTTCCGCTGAACTCTGCCAGCATTAGCGGCCTTGAGAAGGCCGATCCCACAGCTCTGAACACAGTTGGAAATCGCCCGTGTGCTCCTGGTGACATAAGCATCTGGAGTTCAGAAATTATATGTTTCCTATCATCTCATTCAATCTTATTCATTTTTTGTTCCTATGTTCACATCTTCTTTGTCGACTTTTTTAGGATTGCCTTCTGTTCATCTCTTCATCCATCGAGCTGAAGTGCAACTGCGCTCAGCTGGCTATGGCCTTGTGCCATAAATTGGGCACTGCGAGGGGTGAAACTTGGGCAGCTGCATGATGAGGTGTAGCCAGTGTAGCCTGTCTGTTGACGGATTCGAGCTTTCCAAATGCATCCAACCTAAGGACCTAGGGAGCCCCCCGAAATGCAGTAAAGGGGGATCTACATGGGGCTGCCTGACTGGTAAGGAATGGAAGAAACACTGCAGGATACTGCAGGTGTTTAAGGGGCCTTAACATCGATGCAGTCAATTCACATTGCAATCTCTGCAAATTACTCGACGGTTGTAACAGAACGTGCATCCGGCAAATCACTGAGGTATAGAAAACGCCTCAAGATTATCCATACATGATGGTACTCCAATCATCCCCAACCATCTCACAAGGGTAGTTTACAGTTAACCTAAGAATAATCACCATTACTGCATGGTTAGGTATCACATGGTACCACCATTTATGGACAACCCCACATGAACAACAGGTTCCCAGTGAGAAAATCCAATGGACGGTCGGCTTGTCAAGCAACTGCCCATGGGCCACGTGGTCTGTCCAGGCAGGTTCGCAGTTGCGCCTTGGGATGAGAAAATGCCCATTTTGGACACATCACAAGATATCACAAGATACAAAGAAAGCCACAAGCGACAAAAGAAAAACCATAGCATAATGCACATATAATGCAAATATAATGCAAATATCATGCAAGTATCATGCAAATATAATGCCAAACGATGCTCATACTGCTAAACGATGCCGATAATGCTACCAAAAATAGAGCAAAAACAACTCGCTGAGTGTTTCAATCTGTTTCCACGCTTTGCATCTTCCATTTTTTGGGTCACGCTCTAGAATGTGTGTGCCTGTCAGAGTCTATAGCCACACCACCACTAGACCTGGCCCCCCCCCAACTCCTTGCTGAGCAAGTTGCACTGCATTGTTTGGAAGAAATAAGTATGTACAACAAGAGACTCAACCTGTCAGGGAACAAGCTGCAATCGGATGCCTTTTCGAAGCGTTCATGTGGGACTCCCGCTCTGGGACCATTCCCTGCAGAAATCTATGGAAACCTCGGACTGATTTCAGAAAATGAGTGGGTAAGCTCGATAGTCAAAGTTGATTCTTGCACGGTTCACACATCTTTGCTTTTTGCACATGCAGATCATGTGTGACACTTGCCCGGCCTTCGCCCACCGTGCCAGCAGTTTAAAGTTTCATGAGCTTCCGTGAAGTCTGGCATTCAGCAGCCTGAAACGAAGCCTTGACTTTGACCCCTCACTCGCTTCATGACCTGGCGCATTTTCAACTATTTTTGGATGGCTAAGCTCCTCAGGACCAGGATCAAGCTTTCAACCTAGATACAGTATACATATCTATACATGATATACAGAATTAACCAGCTTGTAAGTAGACTTAGGAAGGTCCCGAGCCAGGAGTCCGACGTTGCTATCATGCGCATCTTCCTATATTTTCATATATTTTCCTATGACCTTTGGAGATACGGTATTCACCAAATTCACGGCCAAAGTCATGGCAAGCTTTCTGCGCCGCTGAATCCGAGAACGCTTTGGAACGCCATGTCTCTGGCGACGCTCAGGAAAGGAAGTGCTAGCACACAACAATTGATGTCCCCAAGTGATCAGTTTAGCATAGTTTAGCATGGAATTTACGCTTTTTTCTTTCTGTTACACCACAGAATCAATATGAGCCCAAGGCGACATAAATTGGCCGCAACATCTTCTGCAACCACATTTTGCCTCCCCTAGTCGTATTTTGGGCGGTCAAAAGTATGCAGTACCAAAGTGTAGAACTCTGCAATGATGAAGCAATTCCATGTGCATGTCCAACAGGAAGAAAAATCTGGAGGTTTGGCACAAATGCATGCTTTGAGTATTGATTCAGGCACGTGTCACTTGCAGAAAGCATTTGTTTGGAAAGGGACATCCCAAATCAGGCACAACTCTGTTGCGGCCCACAAAAAATCAATGGCTGGCTCACGCTGGTTGTCTTGTTTGTGCTTTCCTCTGTGATGATTGGTCTCCAAAGTTTGGGGGGCCTTGACTGCTTTGACTTGCCGAGCGAAGAGGAATTTCTTAGCCAAGTCAACCAGCACGACCAACAAGCACGCATAAGGGTATCTGCATCTGCAGATCTGGCAGCTTTGAAATGCATTTGGTTTCATGTACATGTGTTGATTATCATCATCATTATCATTGATATTATGATCATCATTTTGTCATTCATGTATGAAAGTAAATAAATCTGCATTTCTGCACGTATGAACGTATGAATGTCTGTATGTTTGCATGCGCCTACGTTTTCATGTATGCATGAATGCATGGCTGCGTAAAAGTCCTATGCCCATGCGTATGTGTGGGTGGGTGTCTGTGCAGGTCCACATGTACTACAAGACCCTGGATGAAATACCATGTATGCGTATATGGAGGTGGTATCTGTTTCAGGCATGCATCATTTCTGTGCATGGCAATGTATGGGTCTGTGT
This sequence comes from Symbiodinium kawagutii, assembly GCA_009767595.1. Lineage (NCBI taxonomy): Eukaryota > Dinophyceae > Suessiales > Symbiodiniaceae > Symbiodinium > Symbiodinium kawagutii. The sequence continues at coordinate 115,449 of VSDK01018247.1, forward strand.
AACGATGCATATCCGTGGATGCATGCTTGTATCTATCTGCGCATACCTATATGAATGCGTGCTTGTCTTTCTATTTACGCGTATGGGTATATGCACTTCCGCAATTTAAATTCATGATTTGTATAAGTACTTGCATATGGATGCATACGTGTGTATATATGTGTATGTCTGGCATGCACTTGCGCATGTCTAGAATGCGTATGACTCTGTGTGTAGATGTACAGGATTGTACAGGTATTTAAATGCATGCAAAGGCTGTAAAGGTAAACAACATATTAAACATGACATGACATTACATTACTTTGAATTGCATTGCAAGGAATAGTACGTATACACATGCTTTCACATGAGTACAAACATGCATACATGCATCACTACCTGTGTGTGTGTGTGTAGGTACATACACATTGAATCATGTCCGTACAAATGCACATAAATATGCATACTTGTCCATCCACAATGCATGTCCGTAGATGAATTTAGACTTCCCTATGCAGGCTATATACTATCTTGGACAACAGGAAACATGCAACCAACAACAAACACTGCATTTCCTTGTGCCCGTACTGCTTGCTGTATCAAATGCTTGAACGAATACTGTAGCAATGTAGAATCATCCAAATCCGTCGAAAGCTGCACTTGGATTCGGTGGTTTCACTTCAAGTTCGATTTGCCCAGCTTGATTGCCGACTGGATTAGTTTGACTGATGCTCGATTCCTATGGATTCCTGATATTTCTGACAGACTCGATTGTGGACAGCCTATTCTTCAGAAGACAATGTCATGTATCACTGTCCTCTTCAGAACTGATGAATGTCAACATTCATAGTACAGTATGTGGCTGAATACAGCAGCATGTTTGGGCTTCAGTACTCGCCGTCCAATCCTTTCGAGGGCCACGTCTTTGGATTTTTTTCAACTGGGAGCCTCTTCAAATCGACGGACAAATCAAACGACGGATGACAACGGCCCCGAAGCTGCCACAATGACCACCTTCTTCTGCGGTGCACTCCTGAGCAGATGCAAGGCCATGGCGGCTATGGCTAAGATGCTTGGTGCAGCCGAGAGGACTGGTCATGCTTCAACCAGGATCCTTTTTTCTTACCCTTCAAGTCATTTAATAAGATTTGAACAGAAGCTTAGAAATCTTAAACCTGACTTACCCTCTGACTCAAAACTGTCCGGCTGCGTCCCGACGACCTGTCCTCGTTAGGCAATCACCCAGTGGTAAAATGGCGGTGCTGCTCAGCCTTCGCCACTTGTGTCGGTACCATGTCCGGTGGCTAGACATATAGCGGGATTACCAACGTACCAAGAGCTGGCAAGGGTCTCAAGCCTTGCACATTTTCTGCTCAAAAAGCTCAAGAGCTAAAACAAAGACAAGGCAGGTATAGGCAGGTTAAAAACATCAAATTGATTCATATTGATTCAAATTGAGACTTGGAAGATCCATCAAGATCCATCCCTCAGCTGTTTATGGATGACATTGGATGACCAACAGCAGCACGTCTCAAGGCGTTGTCACAGTGCAACGACTGCAATGTGTGGCCCTCTTTTCTCGCAACGACTCTAGTCGCGACCACGGCTTCGTGAGCGTGTTCCATTGACCACGTCCACCACCTACGAAAGCGATGCAAGTCTCATGCAGAGAGAAGCAAAGAGACTATACATAGATATACATAGTCATGGATACAAAGACAGTAATGTCATGTGTACACAAAGAGTAATGGAAAGTATACAGAGATTCTTTAGAGAGATGCTTTACGTCTGGTCATGCCGAAGAGATGCATCTTGGGGAGCTGCTTAGCTTGGAAGGTTTTTCAGTATGGAGTCGCGAGAGGGTTGGAGAGAGGTTGTAAAGGAGGAAGGTGCGGGAGACGGAGATGGAGTGGGAGGAATAGGCAAGAGGAAGAGGGAAGTGTGTATGAGGGGGACTGAGGTTTGATTCAGAAAACCATTACTACTTGCATGGAACGCCGCTGGGGTTGTATCACAGGAGGTAAAGAGGTCCTGGCTTGAATCTGATATCCTTCCGCCAAATCAAACAAACTAAGAGATACTAAGAGATGATCTTTCTTGTTGTATGCTTCTAATCCCCAAATTCAGCACTGCGAGCGTGTCCAACTAAATCTTGTGCTCTTCTTCTGCCTGCTGCTTCTTCCATCTACTTCAGGTTAGGGGGAACCAAAGCCAGCCTAGCTGACAAAGATTCAATGCAACGCAGTAGTAAGAAGACTTTTGCACAAGGTGTGCACCATCATCAGGTACTGTATGACTTAAGTCCTCAGATTCTGTGGAGGAAATTGAAGCAAGGACTACGAGAAGAATGAGGACACCCAGAACAAAACAAATAATTGATGAACCTAACGATGCTACTGCTCGTGACAAGGGAAATGGATCAGTTGTCACGGCCAGAATGGGAGTGGATCAGTTCTCACGGCCAACCTGTCCTGCATTGTTTTAACTTTTAACTATCCTCACACTGCGGGGTGGGGTCGGGGGTGTGGGGTGGGGGTGGGGGGTGGGGGATCTAATAAATAACATTCGCTTTCTCGCGCTCTTACACGCACATGCTGACATGCTACATTCTCGACTCCAATAACATTCGCTTGCTCGCGCTCTGACGCACGCATGCTGACATGCTAGATTCTCGACTCAGGACACAAAGTTGTACGCTACATGTGCTCGATCCACTGCAACTGCCACGCAAACTAACATTAAAATTCATCCCCTGGAGGCTTTCACCATGTATTTACACATGCATCCCCTAGAGGCTTTCACCATGTATTTACATTGTTCAAAACACATGCGCGAACGCTACATGTGCTCAATCCACCGCACCTGCCACGAAACATGACACAAAATGATCATGCCACATATACAGTACATGCTCTGTGGCGCGCATGAAGCTCTGCAGGGACAACCGATCCGATTCGGCAGGGATAACTGATCCCTTTTCCTCATGACTGTAATGGAAACCATGATGACAATGATGAGGACGACGGTGATCGTGACAATGATGACGATGAAGTCCGACGAGAATTATGACAATGACATACAATGAAAATGACCATCAATGACCAACGTGTTCAACGTGTCCCTAAATCGACTGTCTTATCAGTCTCAAAACGGGGCTTCCTGGCGCCCCCGTTGTGTTCCCCTCGTTCCCCTCACCTGCTGCATGGCCTCCTGGCGTCGTGAAAGGGACAGCTCGGACGGCTCTTCCGCGATTGAGTTTACTGAGAGCCCCATGAGATCCCGTGAGATCCCATGAAATCCCATGATCATGCATCAAGATCCCTCAAGATCCGTCAAGATCCCTCAAGATCCGTCAAGAATTCGTCAACTTGAATTGCTGGACAACCCTCCACTTCACAATGATTGACCAGGCTTTCGTGCATCGAAAAGTGCCCGTCCTTCTCCCGTTCCTTCCGAGCATCACGAGAGCAGGATACCTGCTTCTTTCGTTCCCTTGGTGGAGGGAGTCTCCTTGGTGTCGCACAAGCTTCCCAGGGGTCCTCAGGGTTTAATCCTGCTCCATATATATTTTACAATCTATGAACACATCAATTTAAGAAAAGACATGTGGCATGTGCATCTCCTCAATATATCTTGTGACATTGAAAAGGTGAAGGCAGTGGAAGAGGAAGACATGCAGCCAGGACCAGTTCTCCAAACACTGAAAGGAACAACATCTTTTGATCCTCTTCTTGACATCAACTCTTTGAGGGGAACTCTTCAGCAATGAACAATTCCATGCCAATTACTTGAAACCTTTTCTAAATCAAACATTTATCACGTTAGCAATATCTTAAAACAATTAAAAGCAATGGGATAAAATATCGCTTTTAGCAATTTATACTTATGTAACTTATTTATAAGGTTTCAAGCAAGAACCCATTCATACCAAAGTGAAACATGACAGCGTGTTTGCAAATTCTGTGGGACAAACAACTTCAACATGGCCTGTACCCGCCATCATCACTTTCTGCAGTTTTTTGACGTGTAAGCCAACCCTTTCAACCCATTTGCTTTGGCAATGTGTTTCTTATCCTTTTTTCCTCCTTAGCGTCTCTGATGAAGCAGGCAACTTGCAACCTGCATGGAAACCCAAACGTCTTGTGTGATTGCGTTGCCTTGCCATGCCTTGCCAAGCAAGAGTCATTCCGGTCCAGTCAAAAGTGCCATCGTTGATGAAGCCTTCCCTGAGGAAATCTCTCACCATGCAAACTGGTTGAAACCCAAGAGACGGTCATGCTTCAAAGTGGAAACAAGTTCCCAAGCACTTGAACACAAGAAACTTGAACAACTACCTTTTTTTCCTGTTTGTTTCGTGTGTTGATCTGGATGATGCTGGCCTCTCGAAGAGCTTGTGGAAAAGGCTTCGCCTGAACTCTGCAGGTTCTTTTTTTTGGGTGATACTCATTTCCAAACAATGATCATTGACAGTAACAATGACATGGGGGATAACAATGAGCAACAATGGGTCAACCATAGTGACGAAGCATCAGCTGATTTCGTGGCAGGCTGTCACTAACGCTTTTGTTGGAGTGTCCCACTGCGCTCAGGCTGCCCAGCCATTTTTAGGACGTACCCCAGGGCTCACCCGAAACTCCGCATGCAATGCTCGAGATCACCAGCTCACGTACATCGGAGTTATAAATGAAAATGCTGCAGGGGCCACTGCAACGAGTTTCCTAAAGTGACGACAAAATGGGGCAAGGCACAAAAAGTCGTAGTTTGGCTTCTCGCTAAATTGCAACGATCTGCAATATTGCAAAAAAATGCCTCAGCTTCAGGGACAAATGTGATATTACGAAATCCTTTGTATTTGTCCACTATTCCAAGATATCCCAAGTCAACATGCTGCGTTGAAAGAGGAAAGCTATCCCTTTGTATCTGCCGCGCTACAAAACTCCTCAGGGTAGTTTCGGCCTTGGGTTCGCTCAGACTTTGCAGGCTTAGTTCGGCAAAAGATCTTACTTAAAAGTCTTAGGATGTCCACCTAGGACTCACACTGTGAACATTTGAACTTAGTGACTTGACAAAGTAGCCACATGTAGACACAAACTGGAAACCCAAATTGTGAATGCCGAAACTGATGCAGCTGAGTTTCAAAGTTCTTCGTCTGAAGTGTCTTGTTTCACACCTAAGTTGACTGTCCCTAAAGCATCGTTGCGGCTCTAAGCTTCAAGGATTGACCAAAGGATCAACAGCTGTTCGGAAATGTCGCCGCGTCAACTCAGCCGGAAAATTGTGGCAAGTTTTGCTCAGGACCACGCTGCTGATGGCCTTTTGCTTGGACTTTTTGGACCTTGCTTTCAGGCCCAACCAAGGTAGGTCACCTAGGCACAAGCGATTTCTCTCCCCTGGTGGCGGGGCTTTGAATCATCTCTGATGCAATGTGCCGCTGCCATGCAATGTCCACAGATCTGAGCGCAATGAGATTTTAGAGTCCCTTTACAAGAATGGACTAGCTTCTGCCTCGAAGAAAATGCATCAGCATATATCCTTGGAAGCAAAAACAAAGCGCACAAAGCAGAAAAGTATGGTTGCGAACCAACGTGGATGGCTATGTAGGGCCTAGCTTTGACATCTTCGATAGTAAAAGATACTGCTTTGGGTGTTTCTACAGTGACGGACTCCTAGTTAGAACGCATTTTGGAAATGCGATTCACGAATTCATTGCAGCTAAAGTTCTGTACTTAGAACCGAAACGCAGTACTTAGAACAGGCCTAAGATGAAATCAAAATCCTGTACTTAGAACAGACCCAACATACAATACCCGATGATCAGTACAATGATGAAATAAGAATATATATAGGAATCATGTATTAACGTAAGTTAATAACTATCTAAATGTAAATAGAATATATAAAGCGACGGACTCCGATAAATATATATAAAATAACCTATATAATATATAAATAAATATCTAATACTATTTATTTATTATAGCAATGGAAACGTTCTAAGTACCAAAATTTACTAAACAACTCACCATGTTCTAAGTAGCAATCCCCGGCTCCGTTCTAAGTACTGAATTCTCATTTCGGATTATTTTTCCGTTCTAAGTAGGAGTCCGTCGCTATATTCCTACCTCAAATATACTCAGCACCAATGGAAACCCGCAGCCAAGGTGGGTCATAGACCTCACATAGGCTGCTCAGCATTGACCCAACTAGACCTGACCGGTCCCTAATAAGCCTGGCACATTTCTATGCAGACAGGTGAACTAGTTTAGATACAAGTTGTTTTTGAACTTGCAAACCTTGTGTGGGCGGTCCTCTTTGTGAAGTGACGTGAACAGACAGGAGTTCATCTCTGGCCAGGAATTCTCAACAAAGTTTGAACTTGTGACTTGGTAGTGGCACCATCTCCGGCGTGGACCGAAGCGAGTTTGAAATACCCGTCCATGTTTCTTGCCAATCTAAAGTCTAAATGATAGAAAACAAAAACCAAGTATGCCCAGAAATGACAATCTGCTGAAAGCCTACGATCATCACACTTGATGTATATAAATATATATATATATATGTATGTATGCATGCAGTATATTAACTGCACAAGGCGTTGGCGGAAGTTGTCAAAGGAGGTAGCCTATAGGAAGAGAGGGTTGTTTGAGATCAAGTGATGGTGTGGATGCTGGGTGAAAACAATAAAAATGACAACGGATGATGAAAATGATGATGATGATGATGATGATGATGATGATGATGATGATGATGATGATTTTGACATTGCAAGAGACAGCATTTCGCGCGCTTCCTCTCAGTCACGCACATGCATCTTTGATACTCTCTGTGATCTAACTGACTTCAAATGTTTTGTCGGACGACTTCCAAAGTTCCTTCCATCGCGCCCAGGCACCTACAGCTTCCAAGTCATCACGACGCGAAGCTTCAATTCCCTCATGCACGTTGATGCTGGAATACCTTGGCGGCTCCCAAGGGGTGATCCTTTGCAAGTCCCGAAGAAGTTGACTTCGAACAAACATGCCACAAAGCAGAAACACATATTATATAATGCAGTATGTTTAAGCACTTGAATCAGATAGTGTTTCACTATCTTTGAACATAACAGCGCTACAAACATAAGCGAACAAAAGGGAGTGATTCTGAGTCTATCTGAGTCCACCTGCGTCTATCTCTACAGATCTTTGGAAAGCGTATCCCACGTTCCGCTTTGATATTGTTTTAGGACATTTGAGGCGCTGACCTCACTGTGCCTCAAGAGCCCCAGATTTGAGTCTACAGAGAGTTGATAGCAAATAGATATAGATTTATCATTTGCAGATTCATGTAGAACTGATGTGACTTGAACATTCAAGGATGTCAGACTCCTAAAGTCAAATGCTGCGCATCCTAAGTTGAGAGCCAGTGATACCAGTCCTCTTTCTGCTGGAGCAGGAGGCATGCCTCACCAACAAGGCTTAAATTGCTGCCTTGCCTAATGGGCAGTCAACGAGGGATTTTATGGCTTAGTCTTCGCGGACCTCTTGTGTCATTTTCATTCTTTGAACGGCTAGCGGCTCAGGCAGACAGCACTGTGGTCTGAAAACATGCCGCGGAAATTCAGACTTGCTTTAAAACATCTCGTAATTCTCCTACAACAGCAGGAAGGACCAATCACAAGCCATTGGAAGGGAAAGGACTAAGACATAATACGGAGATAGATAATGATGCTAAAAACACACATCAAGGACGAGGACTGATGTGCGAAGAAGGAGGACGGAAGAGAATGAAGAGAAAGAGAGCGCTTGGAGGCACAAAAGAAAAGCTGCGAGGAGCGGGCAAGAAAGGACCTTGCAGTACAAGAAATAGCTTTCCATGGCCAAGCTGAGGGTTCAACCTTCCGTTCTTGTCAATGTATCCTGAGAAGAGGGCCCAGCAGAAACACCACCATGTCTTGTCCCTAGCTCAGTGCTTCCCAGAGCAAACATCCGAACAAAGCAGATTCGTGACATACTTTATCGGAAACAAGGCCCAAGATGGTGCAAGGTGCTTTGTCCACATCGGTTCAAGTCATTTGAATCATTAACTAATCATGAACTGCCTCACTAAACGTGTAAAGATCAATCCCCCGTTGCAACTTGACCATCAACTGCCTGGCACGCCCAGGGACGTTTGGCCAAACCAAAGTCTACAATGTAAACTCGTGCGGAGTCTTCCTCGGAGCACGAGAAGTGAACGTTGGACACCGAGAAGTACACCGCTATGTCTGTACACACTACCCCTAGTACACTGTAGACATCTGTGGACACACCAATTCGAGTTGGAAAACTGGCTTTACTGCACCATCTTTCAGCAACACCGCCATACGCCCGCGTTGGTGGACGAAGCTGGAAACGCTGGAAAGCTATACCCTGGAACAATGTGGTGGCAGGAAAAGGACAGCTAGAAGTCATGAAAAAAAAAACTCGAAAGAACACCTGGGTGGCATCGCCTTCAGTTCTTGGAGTTCCCTTCTGGAAACCAAGACATTGCCCAGAAATGGCGTCGGGAGGGGAGAGGGACAAACACCAAAGCCTTATGTGGGGGCACAAATCCATGTGAAGTCCTACATCATCACACTCCCAGTTCACAAAAAACTGTCTTGAGGTGATGTTGCTGAGCCCTCGAAAAAAATGCAATGCTGCTTGGCGTGCATGAACTCTCTGTAGTGCAGTATTTAAAACACGCACTTGAAGCCTTTGTTTTGTGAACAAGTTGTCAAACAATCTGCTATGTCCAGACTTCATTTTGCCAAACATTGGAAACTACACCTTGGTGCTAAACAGTTGCTGTGCAAGAGTTTCGCTGCGTAAGTGCAAGCAATTGTAGACATGTTGCAAAAGCTTCCTTGTTCAAAATACTTTGCCAAATGTTGTGTGAGCGCCATTGTGTAAGAGTTTTAACGCAGAAAAACCATGGCCGTGCAATGATACAGCAACCTTCCTCATCGTCCTCCACAAAATATGCACTAAAAGACCAGCAAGAAAGAAAGGGAAAACGGGATTGGTCAGGCAGAGGCATGGAATAGAAGAAGAAAAGAGGAGAGGAAAAGGAAGAGCAAAAGTAGTACAGCTAACAATATGAACAACAAGAAAGCAAGAAAAAAACAAGACTCTGTCTGTGCGTACGCGTGCGGGTGAGCGTGCGTGTGGGTGTGGATTCGTTCGACATCCAGTGGTGTTTTCGTGACAAATCGGCTCAAGTGGAAGCGGTCCAGCTGAGTCCGGCTGAGTCCCCGGCTCCCAGTCCCATTAAAAAGTTATGCGGCCTTGGCTGGCGAACACCGAGGCCACAGGGTCGAGGAAGGGCATAGCATGGCATAGCCAACAAAGCCAAGCAGCTTGATGTCCCGGTACAACAAACCACAGTTGTGCACGTATTCCAGCCTGTCAATGATCCTTGGCAATCAAGTTGACAATAAAAACACGATCGATTCGCTGAAACAAAGAGGTCACGATCAACTGGCAGCAAAGAGCAAGGGTGGTCTTTGTGCAGAAATTTTGCACGTGAGAGGTCGACCTTGCTCTGCTCCTTTTCCTTTGAGTCCATCAAGCATAGCCAGTGGTTGAATCAGGACGATTTTATTCTTGGTCCACCAAGCAAGGCCATACTGGTCACTTGATATCACACTATATTCCTTCATATTCTCTATCTACTTGCAATATCGGAGCTCTGCTTATAAACAGGAAATGGTCCCAAAATGCTCCAAATCTTGGCATAATTTTTGGTCAAAGGTTGACCCTTGCAGCTTAGGATCTGGATTGCCAGAAGCAGCACTGTCTTGAGGCTGAAACTCTTGCCTGAATAGCGACTCGCACGACACACCCCTGCAATAGATTTCAATAGTACACGAAACTTGTGAAGCCCTTCATCCAACTACTCAATTTGCATCAATTTACCAAGGTCTATCAATATGCATCTATGCAAACTTGAAGGCAGTTGCCAGAGCAGTAGTATTTTGATGTCCAATTAAGTGGTGACTCGAAGCAGCAACCACTGAAATTGCATGAAATCGACTTTGAGCGCTGCGACAAACAAGATTCCGCACTCCTATGCATTGTCAACAAATGAAAAACGCAACACGCCCCAAGCACGATGCAACCAAGCGACAGTGCTTGAAGTATGCATCCAAGGACGGACCCAACAGATCCATGACCATGAAGTTGTACTCACCCTGGGAGCCAATCCATCCTGGGTTGCTGCAAGGATCTATGGCATCACAAGAGAAGTCCAAAGCTACAGAGGCATTGCGCGGTCACAGTTTCCGCAAACCTTCAAATCAACTGACTTACCTCCTCTGGATACTGCCAAGGCTCTGATTTGTGGTGCCTGTCAAAAGACATCAAAAGACAAGGCATTTCCGGTTGACACTTTTGACATCTTTTGACAAGTTTGTTGTTTTGTTTGATGTTTGTATGAATGACACTGGTGACAGCAACAACCGAAATATCCCAAACTATTGCGTTCGTTTGTCCGTGTCTAACAGCGTCAGTGTCTCCGCGAAAGCGCTTGTCTGTAGCATCCGTGTATGTGGGTCTGAACCCACTATTGACATGTTTTTTTCCCTCAGGGGCATCCCAAAGGTTGACATCGAAAAGCAAACCGACCGGCTTGTGTGAGTTAGCAATTCACCAAAGCGGATTACCAAAGCAATTCACATACCCTAGCTACCAGGGGGGCCACCAAGCTTGCTCTGGCTAACAAAGCCAAGCTTGGCGGTACACCGTTTGATTTCGTACGTGTACCTGCTGTACGCCTCCGAGAATGATCACTTAGAGGCGCGGGTGATCACAATGCCACATGATGAACCATAACATTTGTTTCCTCGCCACGTCCCAAAGCACCAAAGTCTTCGCCCTATGAGGTCAAACTGTGCCCTCGTGGCTCAGTGTGGGTGTCCGCATGTGCATGCATCTACAGTTGGTGGGTGAGTCTGTGGAATCGTCTGTGTCCGTATGTGCCTCTCTGTCTATCTCCGTGTCTGTATCTCTCTGTGTCTGCGGTTCTGGTGCCTGTTTGCATCTTTGCTTGTGCTGACACAAGCCGGCAACACATGCGATCGGACTTTTCGAGGCAAACACTTTGAATCCAAACATTGCAGGATGCCAAGAGATCTCAAGAAAGCCACACCTCGCCACTTTGCACTCCCAAACTTTCGTAGAACTTCCCCTCGCCAAGCCTTACCCAGAAGTTCTGCCGTCTGAAACAGCAAGGAGTGATGACAAACGAGACATGCAAAAGGCATTAACGTAAGGCACAACAAAAGGAAAGAAGTTATCTAATTAGGCAGCTACATGGCAAGTCGCATAGATTGGTACTTTATCCACAGTCATTGCCCCGAGTCAAAAGAATAACTTTCCCTTCCATGCTAACGGGCCGATGGGGAGTAAGCACAACACAGTTCAAACTCAGGCCCTGGCAACTTCCCGCCCTTTTCTGCAAGCTGCCATTCCTG
>VSDK01018247.1:127018-177280 GCA_009767595.1 Symbiodinium kawagutii
TTCCTGCTGGCTGAAGCTTTATAGAATTAATGCATGTTCTGATGCCCCGATTTGCAAGAGCCTTGTCTGGTGGCAAATTGATGGTCAGGTTGCAGGTTACAACCCAAGCTGACAAAAATGGGTATCCAGGGAGATATTTACGTCGACCTCTTACACTTGCCGCCTCTCGCTGCAGAAAAACTGAGGCCCAGTCAACTTTGACAGCTACCCTGTCACCTGTCGCCCAAATGTCAAATGAAAACATGTGCTTCTGTGATGTCGAAATTATACATGTCATGGCCCAGAACTGATTGAATAGTCATCTCTTTGTCATGCTACACAGTACATTCACAAGAGTTGAATAATGCCAGCACTAGACATTTTTTGACATCAAGGCATTTAGCTGCTGAAGCCTCTTTCCTCATCGACGCCAAGGTAGACTTCACTGTAGGAGCCAGATCCTATCTCACCTTCGAGTCTGTACCGGTTTGCCACCTTGGCCAAACTCGCATTTCAACATGCCCTTCTTGCTGCGTGGCCCAAAGCAGTGATGCCAATGGCTTGCAAGCGAACGAAACTTATGGCATACAACGTGCAGGACTGGCTGGGCTCGAAACCAAACGTGGCAAAGGGGGTGGATGAATGGATGAAGCTTCGGACTCCTCTGGTTCAAAAATACGAGCAATGTCCAATCATGTCCAACCATACCTCCATGCAAGCGCGCTACAAAGAGCAAAACGAGCCAGGAGACATCTTCATGTCAGTTCATGTCAGACATCTTCATGCTACGAGTTAACCTCAGTACCTAGTACTTTGAATCGGAGAATATCTTCTTCAACCCAATTTTTAAGAGTAGCCACTCTCACTCACCACCATTCCTTCACCGTGAACCACCCAAGCCACTTTGGACAACAAAGGAGCTCGTGGATCATTGTGTCAGGATATTGAGAGGTCGAGATGTATGCACTACATTTTTCCATAGTCAACTTTGAAGTCTTGGTGACTTCATCTCGGCGTTCTCCTCTTCTTCAGTCTCCTCTTCGGACTCCTCCTCCTCTCCTGTTCGAGGAATCTGGGTTGCAGATACACTTTTGCGGTTCTGACTTCACTGATTTCTTGACTGAAACCAAACAGCACTCTGAACTCATGATATCCAAACAGCACTCTGAACTCAATCACTCATTTTTGGAAAGGTGTATTGCTGATTCAACAGTGTCCAAAATCTCCTGCAGCAGTAGTATAGCTGGACTTCACCAAGGACATGGCAGATGAAAATCGGTCAGCAGACCGCGGTGGCTCACCAGTCCCAAGTGATATTTTGTATAGCACAAGATCAATGTTCTGGCAGAATTTGCGTGCGTGCACAGGAAAAAAGGGTTGGCCCAGTTTGACTCGTTTACATGGTGACGGTTTGACTCAAAAGGGTGGGTGGTTAGTGATCTGTCGGATCGTTTGATCAGCTGGCTGGAGCGAATCTGAGTCGCAAGTCGCAAAAACAGAGCCCCCAAGTGGTGCTCTTTGATGTTGAAGGCTGCGGAAAAAGCACAATGCGTCACACATTTTGTCACCACCGCGTGACCAATCATGTTTGGGAATGCGAGATGCCAATCTCAACAAACACAATTCTCAGTGCACTTGGAGAGATCAAAATCATTCTGATTGTCTCTGCCTGACCCATCAGCCGGCGATCACAGCTAGCCAAACTTGCCTCAGCGAGAGGAATCCTTGGGCCATTTGATGGACCCTTACCTAGATGAAGCAGTCAAACCATTTGCCTACAGATCTCAGTAAAGCATCTTAAAGCATAGAACATCTTACAGTACCTGAGCATTTCATTGCACTTCAGTATCGGCTTCAAATTCTTTCCTCACCATTCCAAAGCCTTTTAGGGTGCCCACGCTCCATTCGGGTGCACAGTGGCATGAGTCCTGGGAGAAGTTGTGGACAGCGTGGGATCGATGGTTGCAGGAATCGTGAGGAAGTGCCAGGGATGACACTTGGGCGGGCCATTGATCTTTTTCAAAGTGCTTAGGCGATTTGTGATTCTTGAAGTATATTGAAGTATGACATATCAAACAAATGACAAATAAACATAAGATTGGAGAGATGAATCCCACGCTAGTCCGATCTCCCAGATCTCAACTCAATTCTGGTTTGGAAGAAATGCACCAATGATACATTGTGATCTGTGAAAGTCATGCTGGCTGAACCTCGGACCCCCATAGAACCTCTCCCCAAACCAATAATTTGATGCAAAAATGTAGCGTGGGTTGCCAAGCAGCGCTGTGAGTGCTTCCAAGGTTCATTTCCACAGGCAGGTGTTCTATGACGGGTATGACCGGAGTTACCTCCGGCGGTTGTACTGGGACCTTACAGAGCAACGTACAGCGTGATCCAGCGTGACCAACCATGCTAAGCGGAAAGCCGTGAAGTGAAGCCTGATTCTTTTAGCCATTTGTACCACTCCATTGTCACAGATCGCCAAGCAATCTTGCACATTCTCGCAAAAATCTGTTGGATATCACGTTGCAGTCTGCCTTGTCAGCCTCGGCCCATGCCTGTCTATCCTCTGACAACATCTCTGAAGTTGGTCGTGTTTGGTATGAGATCTTAGCAAATCAATATGTGCTCTACCTCAGGTATCCTTTCAGCAAGTTATATCTGACATCTGATTCTGTTGATTTTTAATAGATTCTACCTGAGGTCATATTTAGAGACATTTCATTCTTTTCAATTCTTACGATTTTTGTTGCAGCTATGCTTTGCTGGTCTGAGCCCTGGACAGCCCAAACCAGTACAGATCCATCAAGCCCTGGGAGACAAACAAAGGGCTTCACTTTAATCCCCCTGTGCCTCGTTGCTGAGAACCCATTGCCTACACTTTCAGAAAGCCTAAAAGAAAGCAATAGAAGGCCAGTAGAATCAGTAGAAGTCAATAGAAAGAATTGGTAAAACAATTTCAATCAGTAGCAAATCACTCAGTAGATCTCAGTCGCAGCTGATTTCTTTTCTGCGAGGAGGCCACTAGCCAGTTCAAGTCATTCCAGAAAGCGTAGACATGTATGAGTCATGTATGAGCTGTCTGAAGTCTTGCTCTTGCTGCACATTTGGCCTCTTGTCAAACATTTTTTGACCTCAATGGAATCAGTTCATGCCTTGATCGGGGCCGCATCTCAAGCCAAATGTTCTCTTACGAAACTCTCGTTGAAGTGTAGAAACATTTTCCTTCAATTCTGTTGTAATCCTTCATTTTTTCCTGCCCTCGTGATGTTTTCTACATCTTACTCCTCTGTAGCAGTTTATTTTGTTTTTTGAATGTAGAAAGTAAGAAAAGGCCACACTGTGATGCCATCGGAAGGACATGTTGCTCGCGCGCCCCGATGTGGCTGATGGTGCTCATAAGCCTAAATTTTTGGTGCAACTGCTATCGTTTTTCATCGTTTCAGCCTATGGTCAATCATACCAGTATGGGATAGCATGGGATCTTATGTCACGGTATCACACCACGACTGGATTAGATACCCAATGACCAATGACACTCATCTCGCTTTGTTTTTCATCGTTTCTAAATTGTTCAAGGGCAAAAACTCAATTCGATTCTAGAAAATGATGAGGGCTCTTGAACTCCTGGTGGGTTGATTTTTTCGCGTCACCTGTATAGAGCACGAGGCTTGTAGCAGTTCCAAAACTGGAAATCAAACCCACACGTTGATGTGGGAGCCGGCACGAAGCACCTTTGTTGAGATTTGTCCTTTACTTCACATCAAGACACAAGTGCAGTTGGCCAGTGCCCTTACTTGGACAGGGAGGACAATCAAGGGAACGTAAAACAAATTCCTGGATCAACTCTTTTAAAATATTCTGCAACGGGATTGACAAACCAGGACAGGTGAGCTGTTTGCGCTGCCTGTCACCATGTTTGGAGCTTGTGGGACTTCTTGCGCAGCACCTCTCAGTAGCTTCAATAGGACTGATGCTCAAAGCTCCATCATTGAAAGCTCAGGATCAGTTTCTAGTGAATTGACATGACTTGGCCAAATAGGTGAAGAATGTTGAAGATAGATCTTTCTGGTCTCTGCGGTCTCTCTGAAGAAATGCTTTATGGATCCGCAGTTGGACGAGCCGCTGATTTCTTCAAACAGAACATCAAATGCAGTCCATGAATCGTGATCCAGCTGGTCAGACAATTTGTAAAACAATTGCCATTTGCACTGAAAATTCAATGTCAAGGGTCAAGAGCGTAGTTAGTCAGTAAGAAAAACTGCAATTGGAAGTTTCAAACATACTCATGTCCATCCCACACCTGTAGATCGGGTGCTCACAAGTATTGGCATTGCTGCCTGCCAAAGGTACAGGCACGAGGAAACTTGAGACATGAGACGACTGAACTGGTCCTGTTTTGCAGCATAGGCCAAGTGCTGGTCAAACCTCAAGCGACACTCCCCAAACTGCCTCTGGTTGACAGTCTTGCTCGACAGGTTCCTGCAGCTGGGAGCACAAGTGGAACAAAGAAACAAACACGGATTGAAAAGGAACAAAGAAAATCAAAGAAAGCATGAAGGAACAAAGAAAGAAAGCAGGATTTCAATGATTTGTGTCTACTTGCATCACCGATTGTTGAGCATTCCCTGAGCTCCTGCATTTGAGGACCTGGAGTACTCAGCAATGGCCACTGGCCTGTCACGAAAGCTGCAGTGCTAGTTCTGGAGCTTTTCAGATGCAGAGTTTCTGCACTCTTTTCGACCGTGATATTTGCCCAGCAGCTCCTTGCGAAGGATAGCCCCTCTCCACAAAGGATGCCTGGCACGACAAATCGGAAAACTCTCCACTCGCAGCTTATGCATTCTGAAGCACTGGCAGTTTGCCGTCTACTTTGCCTCCTCCCAACTGGGCATATCACTGGGAGTGTAGCCCTGGCAGCGAACTTTCAAGCGGCCGACCTAATCTTCTGTACACAAAGGGGAACGTTTGATTAGGAATATAAATATAAATATGAATATGAATATAAATATGAATATGAATATAAATATGAATATGAATATACATATAAATATACAAATATAAAAAAAATATATAGGAGGATAGTAAAATCACTAGAACAATGTGTTGAATGACTTGGAATGATGCTGGAAGACTGGAGATGTTCTGGCTTGAGCGAGAACGGGAACATGATGAAATGCAAATGTCAACGCAGTTTCAGCATCGCGACACAAGATCCGTTTGCAACAAATCTCCAGTTCCGGCATTGTAACTTGTGCCTCATCCCAAGAACCTTGGGAGGGCCGTCCAACCAACCGACTCCAAAACATAGATGAGTCAGATTCAAGTTGCCAAAACGATGCTCAGAATGGTTCAGTGCTTCATAGAGTTCTTATAATATTTCCCCATGGTACATTTCAATCAAGAATCATTTTTTGATGGTCTGTGCACACACGGCTGATATGAACAATTGAACCATGAAGGCAGGACGAGAATCCTAGACTTGCCCTGGAACGAGGACCTTTAAACGCTGACATGTTCTCAGCATTTCTCAGCTCTTTACTGACCTCGTGGTGAGCCTGGCTGCAGAAAATCAGCAGTGGCCGGAGTAATTCCCAAATCACACGAGTCAAGTGTGCCCTGATCCTCCCAGAGACCAAGCACTCCATGAAACGCATTGGCGAAGTGACAGCAATTTGGTCAATCACATTGTTAGAGTCTGTATGACACAGGTATATCGGCATATGCATATGTACATCTATGCAGCCTTTACCGATATCTATATGTCTACATATGTCAACATAAAATTCAAAAAAATCGATATGTATATACTGTATATATGAAATTCACATATTACATATATATATATATATACAAATATGTATATGAAAGTGTAAATATGTGATTCACATATATGTCTACTACTTTACGTGAACACATCCAGCCGGGACAAGGCGCCTGGGAATCTTCAGTCCAGTAGTTGTAGCTGTAGCCTGGAACGGATGCATATCATTGGGCGCAGTCACAACGGCACCTGCATTTCCTCAAGCAACACCAGTAGCTCCGTAGCGGGTGCAACTCATGGAGATGACGCCATGGGAACAAAGAGACTCGATGAGACAAGTAGATGAGACAAAGATGGCCTCCTTGAAAATAATTGCCGCTGCCGCCTCAAAGTCTTCAGAAGGCACTCAAGACATCGAGATGAAAGCATGTGAAAGCTCTATAAGAGTCAAAGAATGAAGAAATATATGGACATATACACAGATGTCCTTCACCATATTGATATATTTTACTCTTGGAATGTGAGCATGAAAAGAGATGCTGAAAGAACTCATGGTGGAGGCCTGTGCCATCAGCGAAGGAAGTCGTTGTAGAGTTGGTCGAGGCTTCCGAATATGCGATCGAACGGAAGCGCTTTGGACAGTCCTGTGTCACCTTGGCAGCCAAAGGCAGCATGACATTCTCCCTTGCCCTTCCTACCAGGCAGTGGCAACATCTTGGCAGCAAGACTTCGTCACTTCCTCTTCCTCATTATGATCCCATGTTTACACCAATAAATCAGTGCTTGAAGCAATTGGAATGACATGGAATAGCCCCTACCATCCCTTACCATCAACTAGGGCCTCAGTATGGCTCAGTGCTCAGTTTCCAGTTTTCCCCACCTGCAAGTAGAGTTCGAGTGTCGCTAGTGCATCGCTTCCGGCAGTGTGAGGAGTCCCATGCCTCTCCACACCTCAAACTAGGACACATTTGAGATCATTTAATGGGTATTTCATTTGGGCATGGGTCAATTTCAAACAGCTTTAAAGTTGGATCGGTGAATGCCCTAATCCAATGCTTATAGAAAACTTTCCTTCCAGACAATGTCAAACAATCTAATCTTTTGCATGCCAGGGGCACAGGAATGTTTTTACATCTAGGCCATCCTGTGCAGTCGGTATGGCATGCTCAGTCTATTTTCCAATTTTGGAATTTCTCCTTGGTCTTCTCATGTCTTCCTGGTATTTTGCAGGTGTTGGAAAGCTCTTGGATGCTGATTGGATGCTGTTTGGATGCTGCTTCGATTGAGCTCCCAGACCAAATTCCCGGAGCAAGCTGTCTAAGGAGCCTCTCGGAAGCTCATCTCGAAGCCTGGAAAGTGGAAACTTGTGCAGATGCATTTCAGACAAGTCCAGGAGTTTCTAGTTATGGTTAATATTCAACCCTCCATCAGTGAATCCAGGGTTTGTTACTTAGGGGGTAGAAAGAAACAAAGAGACACACTAAATGAATCTACAGTACATCACTGGTCACACGCACAAACTCAATGACTGGTCTGAAGTTAATTCTCCATGTCTTCAAGAAATCCGCCAATCTGTTTCGAATCATAAGAGCACACCTGATAACTATTTTTTGCAAAGTCATAGCAATACCGGAGGGAGAACTCAGATAGGGATCCAAATCCAAAGCTAAAGTGGCTATGGATGGAAGTGGATGGATATGCTATGTTTCATGCAGACATGTCGAGAACAATCGCTACAAAGGAATGATCCGAGGTCTGCACTCATAGCGGTTTGGGAAGTAGCTGACTTGCAACTCCTGAGGCATCAAACCGGGATGTAAAATTTGAATGTCTGTAACCCCGCCTTGTTTTTCTGCCCTTTCCATCTTTCTCATATCTTTCCCATCTCTCTGATTACTCACAAAGTATCACAAAGTAAAGACAAAACGAATGCTGTGTAGGCTGTGAGTAAATGAATATGAAGATGAATGAACATGAAGACAAACATTCAAAGACAGATGAAGATGAAAACAAATATCAAGATGTCAAGATGAAGATGAAAGAGGTCCTCAAAGTAAGACAAGTTTGCAGGAAGTCGGCGACCGGTCAGAAGCCGGAGCATGTACCTGGCAGACAAAGAATCCTTGGGACATCTTGGGACATCTTGGGACCAACCTGAAGGGAACTCCTTGGCACATCTTGGCGCTTTAAACTTTGTGAAATCCATTGCTCTCTGCATTTTTTATCCATCTTTGAAACTATTTTCGCCTTACACATGTGACATTCTGCAGGCCTCCCCTGTCCCTTCCCTCATCCTTACAAGTCTAAATCTTTCATTTCCATTTCGTCAAAACATGTCATATCATGTCATCTTTCTGCCAAAACTCAAAATTAAAGGCCCACCCGATTCTTCGCGCACCCGAAATCATAGGCCCCTTGGAAGGTGACCCAACGGTGTTTAGATGCTCCACCTATCAGGTCACGGAGGCAGGAACACGGTCTTTACCAGTGAAGCTGACGGGGTCATTCAGTGCGAACATGTGCGAAGTCTATCTCGAGTCCAAGCTCAAAAACTATACAACTGGCATCAACTGGCATCAACTGGCATCAACTGGCATCAACTGGCATCCACTGGCCCAAGACATCGATTGTTCTCATGATTTCTCACGATGAGAAGAGTAATGAGTCGATGAGTCGCTTCAGCTCGAAGTTCCGCTCCTCCGAGTGTCGACGCTCGGAGTCTTCTGCCCACGGTGCCCTGGAGAAATGAATCCAGTTGGGGGCTCCGCACTACTGGGGCTCCCAAGGTCTCAGGGGCAACAAATTTGTAGCCTGAGAGTCTGATACTACATGATACTACCAAAATCGAGGCAGCACCCATCATTCTTCATTATGACTTTTGGATACTTTTGGAGTTTCCAACTGACCCGAAGCGTTTGTACTTTGCTTTGCCTTTCAAGCTCGAAATCTTAACATCCACAGCAATAGCATCAAAAAGCATCAATAACCAGTCTGTGTCATACAAGATGCACTCAATCTTACCCACTGTACAAATGAAACCATTGGAGAAAAACAAGGATAAATGGAAAGCATCTCAAAGCATCTGACTAACGTAGAGGACATCTGAAGCCCCGGGATCCCTCCGCACAGTCACCACATTCAACACCACATTCAACACCGTCAAAATGCCACATGGCCAGACTGGGGCCCCTCGCTGGTTCAATGCCTTCCTCTGCGTGGCGTGTGAAGTCCAATCCGGCTGCAGCCAAGAAATTCATCGACGCCTAACAGATTCGACTCAACGCCTTTAGATAACTTTAGATATCTTCAACTTTAGATAACTTCGGTGTTGCGCAAAACACAAGACATGATGATCCACTGCAACTCCTAGATGATCTGCAGAGTTGCACCGCCACAAGACTTTGGATCACAAGGATAATATTTCATGAAAAGTTGTGAGGAGCTATCATTCCACGGTGAAGAGTAAAACATTCTGAGGATTTCTTCGGTGACCTCGGAGTAGAGGTCTGTCCAAACCTGAAGCTTGGCAGGTCCACGCACCAAAAGCACTTCTGGTTTGTATGCTCACTTGATCACATCTCACGACAATCTGATGAGTGGCTTCACTCGCAATCTGCTGGAGTTTGCCTCTCCAAAAAATGTAGAACATGTCCGCTGCTGTTTGCTGGATTAAAAAATCCTTGTCAGCCATAGGTGTTCATCCTCTAAAAAACAACCAGTACCTTTGTTACCCGCAAAAAGAATCACCAGATTCACCAGGCCAAAGAACTGTTGCAGAACGCTTGATTTGCCACTGGTATGTTTTTCGATGGTGGGCAAACTTGGAGGACCCTGAACAATGACCCTGGCTGCTGATCGTTTCACCGGGCAAGGGATTGAGCTTTGGGCATTGAAGAGAAGGTTGAAGCACCATGTCCTGGAGGGGTATAAACGAAGTGGTCCCCACAGGCTTTGACCCATAGGTCATGAGAACATGACCACCTGAACCTGAGACCTGCAAAGATACATGCTGACAAGGCAACACATCGCACCACCAATGGCGCACGTTCAAAGCGGTCTAAGTGCAAGCAATGTTTTGGGACAATGTCACTGAGTCATGCAATGCACTGTGAGTGGAGGCACTATCAGACTAACTATTGTCTCGCGAAGCGAACAAACTTGTACCAAAAGTCCGTCTTACGTCACACTTCGTTTATTCTTCGCTTATTTTGCGAAAACGTGGAGCGCACGTCTCTCATGGAGTTTGCACAGAATGCTCCCCAGTGCCACCAGGCTGTCCCGCGCAGTTTGCCATCAGAGTCGGCGACTGAAATGCCGAGCTGAATTGGCCTTTGTAGCAGATCAAGGCGGCGGGTCCTCACAACTGTTGGGGAATCAGCTCACCACTATCCCTAAAGTACCCAGTGCAAACCTATTAGTGCAAACTTAATTTTTCCAGTAGGTAGACCTCCATGCATCCCTGGATCCAAGGAAAAGACCGAACCATTTAGTCTTGGTTTCCGATTTCGGCAACTTTTCACGGGTCCGGTGCTTTGAATTCGGTAGATCCCCATGTGTGGCACGGCTGAAGTTCCGAACCGCAAATGGTCGCAGTTCTGGCGAAGTGCTGCATACCTGTCGGGCGGATGGTGTATCTAGACCATATCATATACACAATATCATGCAAACAATATTCAATGTACATATGTACATTTGCATATATATATATATATATATAGAGTACATATACGAATATATACATATCAAATACGATATCGTATACAAACAATATCATACGCAATATCAAATCACACAGCACTGTATGATACAGTCGTGAATCATTCTGGTGCAGTTTCATGGTTTGGGAATTGTTTTGGATTTGCCTTCGTGTCATTTGGAGTGCTGTTTGCAGCATCTTGGGGCCAGGACATTCCACACATTTTCATTCGCACATCTGCACCTTCTCATCTTTCTTGAAGGGGGAAAAGACCGAGAGGTACAGTGAGGCTAGGATAGAAGAGGCTCCCATTGTTCCAGAAGCCGCTAAGACATGTTACATCCATCATCAGTCCTCTGGACTCTTTCGTATCTTTATCTTTCTTTTTCTTCTTTAATTGCATTTTTCATTTTTCCCTCCTTTTTTGTTCATCTGAGAAAGGAAATGAAATGAAGGATAATGAAGGTATTCTTTGAATTCAGTGGTTCCCTTCTCCATCACACCTGACCAACGGTTTGGCAAACTGCTTCTCCTCACGAAGAAACCCTGCAAACTCCTTAGAGGTCAACTGCGAGAGCTCCCACTTTCTGACTTTGAAAGTTCCAGATCTTTGGAGGAAAGGATCCTTTGAAACAAAAATGAAAAGATATGAAAAGGCAATAAAGGCCCAACAATTTTCAGTTTCAGATTCGAATGGATTTTTCGGCCTCTGCAAGACAGGTAAGAAGTGAATGGAAACCAGGAAGCATAAGGAGTCAGACGAATTGAAAGACAGTCTTGGAGCCACTCAGAATATCTCAGAATCCACTCAAAAAGTCAGGGCTTCCAAAGGAATTGTTTCACGACTTCAAAACGCTGCCCAGTTGCAGTGTCCATGGCAAGCACCTCAAGACCGATCCCCCCGTGTTTTGGCATCTCTTCATGTCAATCTGTAGGTCACAAAACATGAAGAGTGGCTTCGTCTGTACCCAGGAGAATCATAAAAGCGCTGTGTCACAGAAGAATCCACGTCCATAGTGGGTATAGAAATCGGTTCCCCAAATTTGGGTGGATCTAATCGGGGTACCCTAGTGTATATACCAGGATGCTGTGCAATCCTTTGCGAACGTGGAAGGATCAGTCATTACTACCTAGTCAGGTTGGTGTAGCCCATACTTGACTTCTTGCCTCAATGAGTCAGGCTTGCCTATTTCCTTTTGACCGCCTTGTGAATTCCGGCAAAACCTTGATTTACAATACGAGACATTCTTCTTGCTGGGTGAGGACAGCACCTCATTCTATCTTGAGATACTTGGTCCTTGTCCAAATCAAACAACCGCATCGAAACCACATCCACATAAAATCATTTCAACAGATATTTCATCCACACATATATATATATATATATTTACACACACACATATACGTATATATATATATATATATATATGTATATATATATATATATATATCCGCCAGGTTTACACATTCAACTGCAGCTTGTCGGACTCTGGGCTTGGCACAACGTCATCTCTAGACCTGATGCCAACAGACCATTCAGCTACTCCAAGTACTTCGTTGAGATGCCCTGCCAGGGTGTGCTTACTCACCGATAAGAAGAATATGCCTACATCATCAATCTATATCATCCTATATCCCTATGATGTGAAAGTTTGAGCTTGCTAGTCTCTTCGCAGGCACTACATTTTCATCTTTTCAAACATATGTTCTTTTCTGTCAACTCATTGATATTTTCAGTCGCAACAAAATGTGTTGAATTTGAATCGTTACCGAACCGCTGGCAAGTTCCGAGGTCAAAACTCCTGTTCTCTTCACTGAGTCTCCTGCCCTATGGCGGCGAGAAGCTGTCCGAACTCGAACTCGAAGTTCCAGGCCCAGACCTTCAGGCGACAGGCCATGGATGATCATGGGGATGGCTATGGCATCTTGCTTTAAGGCAGAGGCAAAACAGAAAAATCTAAGCAAGATGCAGAAAAAGATTGCATGAAGAATTTGGAAAACATCTAAAATAAGATGGAAAATAGTAATCATTGGCAGCCCTGCAAAGGGTGAAGTTGGGAAATTCAGCAACACATCTTTAGAAATCTTTGTGTGGCGTCCAGAAAAGAAATGGCATGGAACTAATAATTCTGCAGAAGGTTTCTTGTCGAGCTGGACAACCTCATTCTTCTTCACAAATCAACTCATCCATGTAACTACACTCAAAAAATATCAAGATCCATTTCAATAGGCTTTGATTGATGATCCAATATCTCTTGGGTGACTTCGACTAAATGCACTTGGCAAAAACATGCAAAAACAGTGAAGTGTAGCATCAGTAAGTTTCCGATCAGTTCATATCATCATATCATGTGGCTTTTTCCTGGCCTCCGTAATCTCGTCGCCACCACCTATGCCCGCGAGGCACAGTGGCAAAGGGAAGGGAATCGCATGCGCAGGATCGTGGTGCTCTCAGCTTTGCCGACAATGGGCGCTCTCATTGGTTTGACAGCAACAACTGGAGGTCTACAGGATTGCAGCTTCAAAGGCACCTCCCATCGCACTTTGGCGAAGCGCAAAGATCCTCCTACCAGCAGGATCAAACTGGAGTGAAGTCATCGACTGAAAACACAAGTGATCCTGATTTGTTTCCCATTGATTTATCTGAATGGGCGCTGCTGCACAGAACCCTTTTCCCAGCCGTCCTTCTTCTGGGCTGATGTACCCCAAGGCGGCAAATTAAGTCCCTACTGTGCTCCTCCAATGGAGGTACTTTAAACAAGTGGGCAATGATAGCAATGATAGCAATGACAATGAACAAGTTTCCCCAAATCCCAGTCACCTACTCTTGGACTGAAGATGTCGCGTGAATGTTGATTTGTGTTCAGGGGTTGTCTGCTTCATGCACAAGTGCAACCTGAGAGACAGGGAAACAACAATTTTTCGGGCAAGGCATATTTCATCACATTTCACATATTACTTCTTGAAACAAAGCCACGTAATTGTGCAAGATTCAGGATGGAAAATCAGGATCTACGGTGCAGTGTCTGGCTAAGTTTGGCAGTCTCATGTTGTAGACCACAACATTGTACCTCCAACCGCAGGTCTATAAGCACGTCCTACCATTCTATACCTGTCTTCACAAGCTCCGCACTGTGCTATGCCAGAGGCCCCCCTTTAGGGTGTCTGAGCTGAACGGCCAGAGAAACTTGCACCAAATCAAGGAGAACATGTACCAAGTCTATGACCATGGCGCGCTCAGAGATCGAGAGGACATCATGAGAAACATATTCTTAAGATTTCTAAAGATTCCTGGAGCTATTCCACTATGAGTGATGCTTTAGGAACGTCTCCAGCACAATCCACTGACTTGAAGCAACAAAACCTATAAAAATTCTACTGTATGAACATGTGTTCAATTGGAGAGTCTGCTTAAGCTGTCTCTGTCTCGCACATGTCAGAATCACCTTTGGGTCCATTTTCCGTTCTCCCTTTTTTCGTAAAAACGCCACGTAATTCTTGACCTTTGTCCTTCAGTGTCAGCCTCAAGCCACATCGACTTTGAAGGATTTGGTGAAATCTAGGCACAGCATG
Source organism: Symbiodinium kawagutii (assembly GCA_009767595.1). Lineage (NCBI taxonomy): Eukaryota > Dinophyceae > Suessiales > Symbiodiniaceae > Symbiodinium > Symbiodinium kawagutii. The sequence continues at coordinate 141,031 of VSDK01018247.1, forward strand.
GCACAGCTTCCGCGACAGGTTCCTCTGTATCCTCTGGTGACATTACCAACTTGGCCCTGGACATTAGCATCTCAGACCTGGAAGTCGGAAAGGCGCGGCCGCCAGTGTACCATTCGATGTTCCATCCACAGAGAACACACTAATGGGCAGCATGCTTCTCACATCCGAGAGGTTCCCATTGGTGGCTTTGCTCTTTCATTGGCGACATCTCAAATGGACCCATGCATAAAGCCAAGTCTGGCACTGGATCCTCTGGTCGCGGCCTTGGCACAATCCCTCAGAATCTCACAGCCACATCTATTATCCTACCAGATCCTTCCTGACAAAAAACATCTCAGGTTGCACTGGAAGTTACAACTGCAGGCCGTTTTTCACGGAGTTAGACTTGTTTTGAACTGTAAAACATGGCACTGGAAAAAAAACGAAGTCTGAAAGCATTTCTTGATCAGCGAGGATACTGTAGGATCTGCAAATGCTTCAACAATCCAGGTAGTGTAACCCGTAAAACAATTGCACCAGAAGGATTTTCCACTCTGCTTATCAAAATGTTCCAAAAAATTCTCAACTGCATAGTCCCCACACCTCTTAGTTGGAGGTCCGTTGGTGGGCGGCTGTGGACGCTTGGCCTTAGAGAACTTTGGGCGGGCCAATGCCACCGATCATACTTTGCACCACATGTTTGAGAGCAAAATGAAAACCAGCCCCAACTTCCAACAACCCTTTCAATGATTTTCAATGGTGCTCCGCTGAATTGAAGTCGCTCTTGCAACACCTCTACAAGCTAGCTTTGATCAAGTTCCCGGAAGGATACCTCAACCAAAGTAGGTTACTGGACACATCCACAGGAAGGAGACCTTCTTCCTTATTTTGAGTGGTCTGTCCTGGCAGATTTTGCGAAGGTCTCTTGGCTCGATGCTGGCATCTTTTGGATGGCAACTTTGGGCCCCTGAGGCATTGGAGGTGCGAAAGGAAGTCCTGAAAAACAATCGGATATTGATGATGTTGATACTTACAATGAAAGGATTGATTGTTCCTGCACTTCATCATTCAGAGGATTTTAGAGCTGGCAAAACACTTCCCATGAGCAAATGTAAGGGTGCAAAAACAGAGGATGAATCATGTGTCAAAAACCATGCAAAATGAAGGACGGCCTTCAAAAGGAGAGCTGGACCGCTACTCCAGGTTTCAAATCACGAATATATCATACATGTACATAAACATTTGGCCCATAGCTTTCATACAGGCTGTTTGCACAGCTGCAAAGGGTGCTTCAGTTTGGGGCATTGGATGGTTCAGGTCCTTTGTGTCCGTTGGTTGGGCTGGATCGCGGTTTGCATCTCACAACAAGTACTGCACACCTTAAAATAAGGAACAACAGGACTTGCGCAGCCTTGCTACCAGGCGAGGTAGAGTTCTGTGGCTTTGCCTCAATTTCTGTTTGGCAAATTGCACACCTTTTGAAAGAGTCCGCTGTCAAGAACCATCATCAAACCAATTCCACAAAATGAGAGATCCAAAAGTCCCGCAATGCGGGAATCTGCATCGTCTCGGATGCCAAATGCAATTGCTTGAGTCATGTGCCGACACTTTTGCCACAGGAGCCTTTGGCGGAGGTGCCTGACAAATGGATGTAAACACAGTCCAGCAATGTCCAGCATGTTGAGGGAGTGCGGCGCTGCTCGTAGGTAGTTGCAGGCGCCGATATCACCAGTCATTTCCCAACAATTTCCACTACTTTCAGAGATTCTGATTTTGACGTGCATTCTGACGTATCGATGGTCGTAATTATATTCCGACTGTATAACCCCCACAACCTCAATTATCAGGAAGTGTAAAACAAAACGATAGCCAAACCCAGGAAAACTTCTGGAGCCTTGCCACCGGCTGGCGAGGTAGAGTTCTGTGGCTTTGCCTCAATTTCTGTTTGGCAAATTGCACATCTCTTGAAAGAGTCCGCTGTCAAGAACTGCCATCAAACCAATTCCACAAAATGAGAGATCAAAAAGCCCCGCAATGTGGGAATCTGCATCGTCTCGGATGCCAAATGCAATTGCTTGAGTCATGTGCCGGCACTTTTGCCACAGGAGCCTTTGGCGGGGGTGCCTGCGACTGAAGCAACAGATTGGATGCAAATGGGTGCACGTGTCAGGTGTATGTTCCATCAGGTTTGTACATACATGTACATATACAGCCAGCTTTGGTCTTGGAAACGATGCCCCACCATTCGATGAGCTGTAGTTCGAGTAAAGAGGTATGGAAGAGTTAGAGATGGCTGACTCATGAGAATTCTGTTTTGCCAAGTGATGCGTTGTCGAAGGTCTTGAGTTTCACCCTTCCGTTTTCAGGGAAGCACAAGGCATCGCCAAGCCTTTTTCACACTGGGCTTCTCTGAAGGCTGAGCTCCAGCCTGGATAGCTGTGATCTGGGTCTTGAATGTTCTTGACAAGTGATCTCATGAACTGATGTCATGTATTGGACTTGATGACGTTGATGTAAAAGGCAAATCCTTGTGGCCATGGCGTCGGCTTGCCTTGGGCGCTGTCTTTGGCACGGCCTTCATGACACCCTTTGGCGGAACTTGTCCCGGAGCCTGGCGGGCGACCGCCAGGACGAAATCTGTCGTGACTCCATGTGACTCAGACTTTGCATCCTAAGATATCCTAAGGGAATTTCCCAGAATGTATTTCCCTAAGGCATTCTTGGCTCTCAAAGTGTCTTAGCTCTCAAACAGGTATCCCAAGCTGTCGGAATGCCTTAGCTTGGCGAGGAATGGCCAATGCAGCAGATTCGTCACCAGCCTGAGCACAGAAAGAGTCTGTTGGAAACTCCTGAGTGAAAGAGATTGAACTGCCAAGCACGTTCACACTTGCCATATAGCGGATACCCCCTGACCAAAACCAACTGAACTCTGGAGTCTACAAGACCAAATGTACGTGCCAAATGTACACAGTATTGGCATTTCTTGGAATCTTCCTGCGTACTTGTCTGAATGTCTTGAAAACACTCTGGGGACACTTAAAAGTCTTGTACAACACTCTTGTGAGACACTGCTAGAAGACACCTTTGTGGGACCTTCTGGGTGGAAGGGATTGGCGGGAGACACGCTTGTCATCTTTGGGGATACTCTAAGCAGGAAATTCTTGCGAGATACTCGCAAGTAACATGTAGAGTCTTGGAAAACACTTGCAGGACACTTCTGGAACATCTTCGGAGCTCTAATAAGACTGTAGAGCTTCTCCCATACTCCAAATAGAAGCCCAAAGTTTTCTCAAGGGAGCAGTGGTTTTCTCAAGGGAACAGTGTCAATACTGCGTGATAGACCGAGACGTCTCCAGAGCTGCTCTCAAAGGTACAGCTGCACAGCTGCTAAAATATCCTCCGGTCCAAAATGATATCACACAACACAAAATAATCTGTCTCTAAGCTCTTTTTTTGAAGTGTCTCCCAAAGGTATGGCTGAAAGAACACACGGAAAGTAAACATGTCCATATCGCTACAATTGCAGCTGTTGAGAACTCAGTTCCAACCCCTTGGGCTGGCCTCAATGCGGCGCGAACGATCCCTACGATAGGCCTCAACTGCGATGACAAAGGCCTCAAGCGTCAGACAGTTGAAGCGTGCGCTGTCAAAGTCAGGTCTTTCTTTCCGGAAGTATGTGATACTTGTGAATACCCAGCCACATAAATTACCTGTGGAATCTTGTATGTGCTGTGTTGTGGAAAAAAACATCGTTTGTCATCTCAGTCATCTTGCAAACCTTCACAATGTTGTCGTGTTCCAGTCTCCATTGAGACTGTCAGGGCCCCAAACATCGATGGAAGTCTCTTTGTCACAAGTTGACAAAAGAATCCTGCAAACATCACGACAATCAAGAGGCCGTTGTTCTAAAAAAAAAAGGTAAAGCAAGAGTGAAGCAAGAGTGAAGCCAGAGTGAAGAGAGTGAAGGGAGTGAAGAGAGTGAAGCGAGTGAAGAGAGTGAAGCAAATGAAGGAAGTGAAGCAAGTGAAGCAAGAAGTGATTAGCTGAACTTTCTAAGTATCCCATCCCTGAGATTCGGAAGAGGTCACGTGCACACGACTGCTCGGTCCTTCGGCCAGCAGTCATTTCTTTCAGCTCGATGGGCTCCTCCAAGAGAGTTTGTCACGCAGTCGCAGCAGTTGCATCTTCTTCGTTTGCCACGCAAGTGATAATTGATGTCCAATTGATCAACTTGAAAAATGTACAAACACATGTCAACTAAGGCAACAGCGGCAACATCTTGCGATCACTTCCAAGTTGCAACTGAAGTGTAGAAGGTGAACATGGATGAAACTGGTGAAAGCAGTGGAAGTGGCAAAGCAAACATCTGCAAGCCCTGCAAGCTGCATAGAATGATCCTACTTTGGCTTTGGATTTCTGCAAGTCCACAAAGGACATCCAAGAAATGCCAATGCAAAGTCTGTTTCTCAGGACACAGAGAGTACCTCGACACATTGGAATCTCCCTCCTTCAGTACCTTCAAGATCTGCTGGAGATTTGTGACACCAAGCTTTCTGGCAAGCAACACAGCTCGGGGGTGGCAACATGTGACAGCTGTCTCTAGGAAAAGGGTGCAATGGGGATTGGCTCAAGCTGCTCAAGACTCTTCAGGGCGGCTTTTGATTCTTGACCAAATTTGAGTTGTGTGACTCCATTACGACTCATGATTCCAAAACAACTTTCAGAGATACTGCGCAATTTAGTCTCATGAGTATTGGACCATACTATCTATAAATCAATTTTGGTAACGCTGACATGAATGGAAACGTCATCCCTACAGAAACTCTCATGAACTCTCTTGATCTCTGTGATGTCTACAACAGTCGACCACTCAAGCTCGACTTGAGCTACACAACATATCAACGCCAATCAACACCAATAACTCAAAACATATATATATAGATATATATCTGATATATATATATAATTATATATATGTATATATAAACATATCAACACCAATCAACGCTCAACGTCTGCATCTCCGCAGTCTCCCTTTCTTGTCTCGCAGTCTCTGTCCGCTCAATGTCAGATGGTCGAGAGCAACCCGCATCTGCGCTTCATCCAGCTGCCCACGCTTATCTGCAGCCGGTCTCATGGGTGCTGTATGAAAGTGGAAGGGTGGGAATGTTGGGATGATTTTGCTTGAAAGGAATGATCCCTCAATACAAACATTGAAATTAGATTTGATGAAATTGGACTAATTGGACCAGCTCATTTAGAGGTGGAACTGTTACAATGTTGAGCAAACTAAGACTTGCAAAGACTTGCCAAATCATGACAGCTTGGCAGCCAAGATGTCCACTTGTGAGTGGATGCTCTGAATTTCATCGTTTTCCATGGAGTGCCTTTCATCATCTTTCATCTGCATCTGCATCCTCGCGCCTTTCATCTGCATCTCGGTGATCTCTCCCAGTGCGAGTGAGCAGGCTTCTTCAATGCCTTGAGGCCTTGGGTGGAAAAGTCATGAAACGTCGACGTTATTGGGCTTTACATGTTCATCAACCGCAGGAAAGAACGGTGACTTCGTTGCAGAAACTGCGGTTGTTGCATTTGTCATCTAATTGTCATATCTAATCAATCGAATCAATCCATCATGAGAATTGAGAAAGAAGGCAACTAGAGGCTTGAACATGTCCCTTCTACAATAATTACTTGCGCTTCTGCAAACCGTCCACTCGCATGAAGCTTGTCTGAATGATATTTGTCTTTTGTTCCTTGTGGTGGTAACCTCAGGTATCTAACATGCAAAACCTTGGCCAACGGACAAATCCCTCCAACAACTAAAGAATTGCGTCAAGCATCAAGCATCTCAGGCAGACACGTGACGAGGCTTGCTTGATGTCTACAAGCACGGTGCATGGACTCCAAGACCATGTGCAAGTCTTTCTTTGCCTGGAGTTCACACCGACACGTTGTCGAAGAATTTGAATCGTGATGGCTAAGAGCATCAAGATGCATTAAGCGTAGACCAAAAACCGAAGAGATCAAGGGGGATCAATGAGGAGCAAAGCAATCTTAGAAATCCGATACTGAACACTGAACACCAAAAAATCTTCAAACAGAAAACAAGGACCCTGGAACCAAAATGAAACTTAAATAGCACAGGACTCCCTGGTCCCTTGGCCCCCGAGTCCTTTGGTCCCCTAATGCCAATTAGCGTAGTTTTGCAGGAGGAAAAACAGGTTGAAACTCCTCTTGCAAAAACATAATGTTCCAAAAGACTTTCGCAAGCAGCATTTCAAACGATTGTTTTGAATCGATGTATGTATAGTATAGGGATGTATACCGTATACTTTGGAAAGATTGACTGAAACTAGTCCTGCGACAAAACATGACAAAACATATGGTCTGAATAAAAATCATTACAAACCTGACTCCCCCCAAAGAAAAACCGATACATACAAATTCCGGTAAAGGTATGCCGTTTGCAGAAAAGAAAGACTCCGCAACGCCTCTCCATAACCATTCACATCATAGTCCACCCCCACGGCTGCAAGAAAAAACAACGAACAACCAGCCATAAACCACACTTACTTGATCTCGGTGCTTTTAAAAGCAGCCACCTCAAGTATCCTGAAGTCATTTCTCACCTTGATAAGCGCCGTTCTATCCCCAGCAACCCCCGCTAAATGCCTCTCCACAACCATTCCCACCCTCAAATGACCTATTTGGGAACCTGCAGCACAGCCTAAACCACCCCTGAAGCTCGAGAAAAAGCGACGGCCCAATTTGAACAAAACCCGATTCTGCGTTTGCCCTCCATTTTGCAATCCCCCAACCCCCCGCCCCACAAAAACTTTGTTATACCAATCTCAGACTTGCATGTAGCTGGCTATTTCGATGATACAGCATAGCCAGCTTGAATCTTTCTCAGTTTCCTTCGTCTACAGAAGCAGCTCCCTTTGGAGGACCTGTTCATCTGCTGTGACTTTGCTTCTCTGCATCTCTTGCATCAGGCTGATCGCGAGGAGCCATTGGCGTGCTGCACTGCTTGCCTACTGATTCACAGGAAATCAGAAAACAAACATGTCCAAACATGTCCAAATTTCAGAAACTGACACCACTTTGATATAGTGTGATGGGATTTGCTAACTGGTTCTCAACTGCAAATTCCGTTCTTTCCACATCTTTCCAGATCTTTCCGAGATCATTCAGAACATTGGCTATGACTCAGTGACGGTTCTACATCTTGCCACTCTTCAGTGGGTGCCTTCACCGCTGCTCCATAGCCTGGTCGCTCTGCTTTTGGGCCCAAGTGCCTGGGAGCGAAGCTGTCACCAGGGGCGGCTCCCCTGGGACGTCAGGCCAGGCCTTAAAGACTTCAGAGCTTCCAGTGCGGATGCCCAGCGTAGAGCCAAGGCGAAGGCGGAAATCGCGGCATTGTAACTGGAGACCTCGGAAGTCAGAACTTTTCCGAGATGAAAACATATCTGATGAAAACATCTTTGAAATTATTTGAATCCAATCTCTTAAAAATAAACCTGGAAGGCAGTGATGCTCTGCTCTGACAGAAATAAAGTATATGTAGCCAGATGCAGCTAGCAAATGGCAAGGGGCTGTGGGGTCTGCAGCCTGTTGCCGCATCAGCTTAAAGACCTGAATGGCCACAGGCCAGCGAACGTTCTTTCCAGCCGCAGAGATCACCGCGTTGTAGCAAACCTTTGAACAGCAAATCAATGGCCATGCTCCAAACCAACCTGCATTTCATTGATTTTCATTGCACCTCTGACTTTGCAAAGCTTTCTTCCCTGTCAAAAAGTGTCTCGACTCGGGCGCAAAGCATCCCCCCCACAGCCCTTTTTTTGGATTCTGCCAGCAGAAAGCCCACGTCAAATTTGTGCGCAATCTACAGTTTGTCGCACCAGTTCGCTGGTGATTCTGCGCCTGTGCGATTTCAGTGTAATTAACGGTACATCGAAAGGACATCTGGGAAAAGGTCCAGGCTTGCCTTCTGAAAACCAGTCATTTTGCTGCTGGCTCGAAGGGAATTTGATCAGCGTTTCGCTGCCCTGCCAGCTCCACTGACAACTGACAGCTGCACCCACGTAGACATTGCCCTGGGTACAAATCCAAGGAGCTCCAAGGAGTTCCAAGGAGTTCCTCTCAGAAGTGGTGAGAGTAAATCATCGTCCTGGGCAAATCGTTGAGCTGAAACGAGACAGTCACACAGCGGTAGCAGTCGCCGATTGATGTCTCTGTGTTCTAAGATCTGAACTCGTAGGTAGGGTACGGGTACCTAAGGTGCAACATAGCATGGTACAGCATGGTACAGCATTACAGCGAGTTCTCAACTTCTTGGTATTTCAAATATCGCTTCCACGGCTTCCACCCTGTCCAGTCAGTTCTAAGGCAGCAGCACCCTGGAATCCATCATGCTTTCCGCCTTGTCCACCTTTGCTGCTACAATTCGTCTCAGCTTGACGAATTGGGTGGGTGTCTTAGAAATGTTTCGCTTGGACACTTCAGGTAAATCAGGCTTCACACCTGTCTACATGGATCTAAATGGCATTCAAAATGACTTCTGGCCTTCTTGTGCTTGGTGCACCCTACAACCAAAACACAGCGTGTAATGCATTGTAAGAACCCCCTTCAGAACTCGTCCGCATCGTAGGTCCAAGGTGTGAATTAAGGGAATCAGCAGAGCAGCTTCAGCTGAGGCCAACATGGGTCCAAGTTGGTGCCAAGAAAAGCAAAATGGCGAGACCTGTTTGCTCAAGCCCTAGGGGTGTGACCTAGATGCGAAGCACAAGGCCGACTACGGCCTTCATGTCTTGTTGACACTTGTGGATGAGTTAACTCTGCAATGGTCATGACCAAAACGAACCATCACCAAACCAAACAGTGATAAATCAAGTGCAAAATAGACATCTGAAATCTTATAAACATAAATTAAGATGTTATAGATCTCCAAGATGATCTGTCAAGATGCGATAAACCTCGAAGTTACAGGAGCTCTCGTGGTTCCCAGCTATGCCTTCACAGCCCCTCCCCTTGCCCAGCTACTGCTGCACGAAGTGCCACCATCTCAGGCCTTGGCACATCACTTTGTCACGAAAAGAAAGATGGAAAATGCAGAAAGAAGTACAAATCTTTAGAAAACAAGTAAAACAAATGTAAAACACAAACAAATGTAAAAAAAGAAACCAAAACAGAAACAGGGTAAACAGTGCATGAGATAGAACATATGATTCATAAGGATGCAAGGATGCAAAAGGAAGTTGTGTTCTGGCAAAAATACGCAAAAACACCATTGCAAATGCAATAAAATCACATACCATTTGCCCTTTTCATCCTCCCTCACTAGAACCAAATAGAACTCTTAGATCTCAAGACCCTGCCATTTTTTCAACGAGCGACTTGACTTTGTCGCAAAGATAGGTGGCTTCATCGGCCAAGGACGTGGGTTTGGCCAAGTACACAGCCTGCCCGGGCAGAATAGGCAATGCAGCACTTAGCAGCCGGTTGGGTCCATCTTGCTGCAGGGCAAAGAATTCAGTTGAATCATTTTGTCCGCAACGCGGACGTTTGCCCACACCCATGATGAGGCAACGCAATGGAGAATCTTCTGCAAGGTCAAAGTGGTTTGAAAAGGTTGCAAAAACATTGGCTATACGCAGTGATTTGTGTTTTAGGATTTTAGGGTTTTGGGTTTTAGGGTTTCGGGTTTTAGAGTTTATCGTTTTTCTGTTTCAGGTTTCGGGTTTAGGTTTTTTTAGGGTTAGGGTTTGTCAACTTAGAAACTCAAAAACAACAGCTCTGTGCAGGAATTTGAGAGTACGGAAAGCCTTCCTGTTGCGGGCGGGCAAACGTCATGGTTGCAGCGAGCATGTTGAAATTTCAATTTCAAGCACTCCATGCACTTTCCAGAATTCTCGAACATACTCAAACAAACAACAGCAAGGCTGCTGAGCTGCTGTCAATCCCAGTTGTGCCTTGAGCTTTTCAAGCTGGTCGGCAATGGCTTCGTAAGTCTTGCTGCGATTACCAGCGAGTTTGTCCATGCCCTTGAACCGGTCCAAGTCCTGCAAGCGAACATGCAACGTCCGGTGGAGAGGTAAGGCTTTGGACAACAAATGACCGGGCCACTAGTCAAATGACCGGCCCAAACTTTCTGAAAAAAAACAGAAAGTAGAGTTGGAAAACAGGAGTTTCTGTGAGAAGTCCCAAGCGGTTTTTTCTTCAAGTTTCACATCACGCTTCACTTGAGTGTTTCTCAAAATATGGGTACCCCTAAAATCCTTGGTTTTTTGCTATAAATGATGAACAAATGATGACTTGAGGGCTCCCCTATTTCGAGAACCCCCCACTTCACGCTTCGCTTCACGTGTGTTTCCAATGGTTGAAATGTGGACGGCCAAGCTCCTGGGCGCAAGCAGGCAGAATGCCTTTCTCGGTCATCTGAACCATGGTCTCCACCTCACAGCCTGCCGCAAAAATCCCGCGTAAAATATAGTAAAATGATGTAAACAATGATGTAAACAATGATGTAAAAATGCTTTAAACATGCCGTAAAAATGCTGTAAAACGAGAAAAAACAATGTAAACAATTGATGTCAAATGATCCTACCACATTATCTCCAAAGCACTGCAGTTGGATGCTAAGCATGTGCGCAGTCCAAGTAGCACAGGCAGGAAATGTAATTCTCATACATAACCTCTTGGCGTGCTTCAGTCTCTTCGGCAGTGTAGATCTTCAAAGTCTCAAAGAGCTGCTTGTTCTTGTCGGTGTTCCTCAAGTTACACAAAGGCACCACGCTCTAAGAGTTGGTCAAAGCTGTCAACATGGGGGCAAAATCTAACAGTTGGATACTGTATTTCTGATCCAACAAATAAATAACAAATTTCATGAACATAAAATCAGGATATTAACTTTAAACATGTTAGTGAAAAAGAACAACCAACCTATTGTGGACATATTGACAAAGCCCGTGCAAGTGTTTATCAATGGACCTCCAGGCGGTACATGCTATACTCTTGGAAAAAAGTACAGTATATGCATCACCCGCGATATGATTTACTTTGAATATCTTGAATTCATTTAAATTCAATATATAGATGCATGCATTCAAATCTGCGTTGAAATCAGCACGGGACGTGAGCATAGTTTAAAGGAATGAGTTCATCATTTGAAGGTTCGTGGACCCTTTACACTCGGTCTGTATTTGGGAAAGAAATGTTGTCCTCTTGATTGATGACCGCTCCTCTTTTGGACTGGAACGCTGGAATCTGGAAAACTCTGCAGAGAACATCCCCAACAGCATTGGAGAACACAAATTAAATGTCCGCCGCATTGATGCTACAGTGAAAGAACGAGGAACACGAAACGCAACACACACACACACACACATGGTGGTTGGTAGAAATACGAACTACATGTACAAGCAACGCTGGCATTGCGGTACCCGTGAAGTGCTTGTGCGACTTCAAAAAAGGATTAAGACTAAAACCATCAAAAAACGACATCAATGACATCAACAATGCACCTTCAATTTAGACAAATCACATGAAGTTCGACAGCCAATCACGTGGGGCAGTATCTATCGTGGTGCACAGGTCAAGGGCAAAACTCCAATTGTGGAACTGCATTTTGGAAGCATCTTTTCGCCAAGCTTCCACTGCGCCACTGCCTTTGGTGTGGTGTTGAGGTTTGGCAAGCCTCTCTTGGCTGCTTCAACTGGCCACTCGGCAGAGTAGCCGTTTCCAGTGAAAATGACGTGCTTGTTCTCCTACAGCGACATTGGTATCAAATGATCGTCAATCCGGAACTTTCAACCAAGGCAGTACGAAGGAATAGTATCGAACAGTATGCTTTCTCAAGTCATTTCCAATTGCAAAATATAGTCTAATTTCAAACAGACCGGAAAATACCAGCAAGAATTCACAAGTTTTTCTTCGAGTCCTTGAAGAGCTGGGCAACAGCATCACGGTGGCTCATTCCTCCCTCGATAAGTCCTGTCAGACTCTTTGTGTCTGCACCCCGTAAGCGCTTTTTTCACGGTGGAAAATTCTTCTATGACATACTATGACTCATTTGATGACTCATCCTATGACTATCATGACCACAAAAAACGGTTTGTCCCGTCCTGCAAGGTGAGCCATACCTGCAGACATCACTGCATTGCAGACCATGATTGGCAAGCAGCAGTTTTGTGAAGATCCCACTGCTCGGAACTCGAAGCGGTTGCCGCAGAAGGGGAATGGCGCAGTGCGATTTCGGTCCTCAACATTTGCCTCGATGTGCATCGCCGCACTGCAACCAGTCTCCTGAAAAACGAAGAACTAAGTGAAAAGCAGAACATGCTTGGCGTATCTTGGCATATTCTCACACAATCTCCCTATAGACAAAATGAAACAGAGGTACCTCGACCACCCAAACCTGACTGGCTAGAGTCTGTGTATATATCCTGAGCATGGGCTATATTGGACTGTTAGTCTTTCAATGATTTTCTGAGTAAGCATCTCATTTGTATACATGATGCTGAATGGAACCATAGTGGATGGTAGGAGGATAGAAGAGGTCGTACAATAAAGAAAATGAAAAGGCAAACCAGGTAAACATCTCTATGAGGGGGAGAGTATGGTAGAGATGGGTAGAGTGGTCTCCCCTACTGTTGGTCTCCACTGTTGGTCTCCTGCTTCTTCTTTTCGGCTTTGTATCCCAAGAGGTCACCGCCTTCGACGATGCTCTCGACGAAGGTCTCGAAGCCCTGGCCCGGGTACAACGAGATGATGGCAGGAGGTGCTTCCTGCGCACCCAAGCGATGGTCGTTGCCGGCTGAGGCCACGGTGCAGCGAACCATCTCGTTGTACTGAGACAGGCCATAGGCCAAGCAGGCGATGGCTGTCACATACAACTTGGCACCGTCCTCAGTCTTTCCGGGATAGAAGAAGTTCAGCCCGGTGTCTGTGCCCACAGACCAATTGGCATGCTTTCCGCTGCCGTTGATGCCAGCAAAGGGCTTCTCATGGAACAAAACTTGCAAGCCAAGCTTGGCAGCTTCACGGTTCATCACCTCCATGAAACAAACGTTGCTGTCACAGGAGACGTTAGCAGTTCGGAAGACTGGTGACATCTCGTGTTGCCCTGGAGCCACTTCATTGTGCTTCACAGCCATTGGGCAACCAATCTTCAACATCTCAGCCTGTGCAATGTCCAGGAGCTCCTGGACTTTCCCAGGGATCGCCTGGAAGTAATTCAGATCTCCTTGCTGATGCCGGGTGGGCAAGGTGCCAAACAAAGTTCTGCCGCAGTTCACCAAATCTGGGCGAGCTTTGTAGTGATCAGCAGAGATCACAAAGAACTCTTGCTCCCAACCAAGATAGCTGTGCATCGTTTGGGCATCGGTGCCAATTCCAATGGCCTTCAACATGCGCAAACCGCTGAGTTTCACTGCATCCATGGATCGCAACAAAGGCGTTTTTTCATCGATGCATTTGCCGAAGTGCGTTACAAAAGCGCAAGGAATGTAGAGGCACTTGTCCATCACCTCATCCGACATGGCAGGCCCCAGTTGAAAGACATGGCAAGGGACCCTTTGGATGACCCGTGGGATGACCCGTGGGATGACCTTCACACAGCTTTCAGCCAAGCCACGAAGGGAGGAGATGACCGGTCCCAGGTGGTGAAGGCAGCAGCCGAGTGCGTCACCCGCAGCCCACCATTGGGAAACGAAGATCCATCGGTCTCTCCCTGGAAGAGTCTCTCGTGGGGCAAGCAGGCCTGGAGCGGCAAGTGACATGGTCGTTGAACGATGTTAGACGTACATATATGGCTTCAACTTAAACGACGTTAAACGTACATAGTTACATAAACGTACAGTACATAAACATACAACTTATCCCTAAGAGCGAAGAATGGGAAGAGAACTTCAAACACGAATCTGACTTTGAAGTACCAACCATGGCGAGCTTCAATCTCACAATATAGCGGACTTACATATGACCCTTGCATACCCTTGCTTGTTTTTAGAGCTTGACAAGTAGATCATGACATCCCATCTCACCAGGACCTTCATGGGCTTGGTGACGTACTGGGACTTAAAGTCCAAGTCAATCAAAGTGTCTTTCTTGAAGGCACCCAACATTCCACCAACAGCTCCGCCCCCGCCACGCAGAGGGAAGAACCTCAGTCACAAAGTGACGTGATTTTCGCGGAAGTCACATGTTGATTCTTCCCACTGCACCTTCTGCGTGACCGCTTGGATACAATCAAAACACGAAACTATTTCACAGCCCCACTCCATCGCACTCCAATTTATATAGATGTTTCATGATGTTTCTCATTGTTTCTCATCAAAGAAAGATCTCTTCTTCTTGCGAGTCGCCAGTGGGCAAAATCGATTGCTCCCAACTCCCGAGCCCAGGTGAACATCGCATCGGCAATGACCTTGACACGACAAATCTCTGCAACGACTGACAAACTCACAGTGACACACAGACGCGGGCAACAGGAAAAAGGATACAAAAGGCATCAAAAAATGGTTGTGCCAGCTGATTTTGTAGCTGATAGACTTGAAAACACCCAGGGTCAGTTAAAGTCTGACAGATCTAACAGCAAATTCTGGTCCAGACAACCATTCTGAATGCGTTTGAATTCCAGGGTCTGTTCTGGCAAATGAGAGTGAATATATGTGAACATGGATTCTTTTCAGATTTTGAGCATATTTTGCAGACAGTAAATTGCAAGTGGCATCCAAAGCTGGTTGAGAACTGAATAAATAGACGAAATATAGCGAAATAAATATTGATAAATCAGGTTGCATGCTTCACATAAGCTCCTCATATGCTTCACATTACCGTGATCATCCATGAACTGTCCTGCCTTCTGGTCCTCCTCTGGAGTGGGTGCTCCGGAAATGAGGCACTCGTTGAAACGTTGCACCACATCAGTCGGCAACTGGCGCCAAACAAATTGCTAAGCAAACTTCAAAGCCATTTTAAACAAATTTAAACCTATCTACAGTCATTATGTAAACATTTCTAAGCCATTTATATAGACATATTTCAGCATTTTCAAAAGCCATTCAAACGATATCCACTCGACTGACTGAACTGTTAGTTCAAATTGGTTTTGCGCAAAGAAAAACTGCATACATCGACATGCCGAAACGATCCTACAACTCGAGTTGCACTGCTGGATGCGTGGATGCGAACCATTTTCGTCTCAACAGCAAGGCATTCCCACGATGGATTTGAATAAACTTTCTAGCATAATAATCCATTGACTACAAACAAACAATCAATCAAACAAACAAACAAACAAACAACTGCAGTAAGTCATAATTGTCTAGACACAGATTTCAAGAAGGATTTGGGAGCTGTCCTGCCCAACAAACCCTTTTCTTGAGTTTCATCGCTGCTCCATGATGATTCGCAAGGGTTGAGTTGCGCCTTTTTGGCCATGAGGACATCATCGAACATAGCAGTGCCGGCAGTCGTGAGGGCATCCTTGATGAGCGCCATGACGGAAGGAAAAGCTGAAAAGGTCAGTGGGTCGCAAATGCTTTGAGAACTTTTGCGCTGTTTGAGCCAATGGCACGGGAAGTGGCAAACACTCCTGGTACGCTGGACCTCCCTTTGACGCTTTTGCTGGGAAATTCATGATTCATGTAATCTGTTTGACACAGATTTGACACAGCATGTTTTGAATCTGCAAATGCAGAGACTCTCCCTGCCAAACAGATTATGTAAGAAAGATGGAGCAATGAGATGCAACTCATTACAGATCAATGGCATGGCGTGGAAAAACTTTTCCTCCTTGGCTCCCAGCAGCATCAGGACGAATGCGAAAACCTTTCACCCAATGAAGGGCTGCAAGGGCCTCGGCGTCAGCTTGTGCCATGATGGGCACTGCATGGCACTGCCATGATGGACACGGCACCCTTCAGTGCCCCTGCCTCTTGCCATCTTCCAGGCCATATGCAGACGCTTAGAGCGGTAGATAGCTGGGGCAACGATGGCAGTACTTGCCTCGCTGCTGAATCTCTCTAACCTCTTGGTTTACCCAACAAGTTGCTCAGTCAGCTTCTGTAAATGTATCTTGAGCAAAGG
The DNA here is from genome assembly GCA_009767595.1 of Symbiodinium kawagutii. Taxonomy (NCBI): domain Eukaryota; class Dinophyceae; order Suessiales; family Symbiodiniaceae; genus Symbiodinium; species Symbiodinium kawagutii. The sequence goes on from VSDK01018247.1 coordinate 157,102, forward strand.
AAGTTTGACTCGCTGGTTGAACACTGATATCCAAGTCCAACAGGGCCAGTGATTTCTCTTTGGGATTCTTGGCTACCCCATCTTTGGAATCAGTGCCAGTATAAGGGTTTCCGGTATAAAAGCAACCTTTAGTCAGCAACCCCAGGATTTCTAATCTTGCCTCTGCACATTGCTTTGCAGTACCTCCAGTGCACGCTGCCAGCCTGAGTTGGACAGTGTGTGTGTGTGTGTTCTGTCAGGCTTTCGGAAAGAAACAAGCGCTTGCAACCTGTTAAACACAAGTTATCGGTGAACTAGAAAGTACGAAGTCTACCCAAGCTCCAATGATCATACAGCTAGTAGCACTAGCAATGCACAGTGCAAATCCCTTTATTACGAAAGGGCCTCACCCAGACTCTTGAATACTTGCACGCACACCAAATCCAAAACTAAGGAAACACTGCTGCCTGAAGCTGACAGTCTGAGTGGCGGGTAAAGAACTCCGACTCCACATGGCCTAGCGATGTCAACGAGTACTTACTGCAAAGACCTAGCTACTACCCACCGACCAACCTCTACCGACCTACCACCTACCTGCGGCGCTTGCCTACGTACATGCATACATGCATACATTGCATAGGCACATACCAACAAAACATTGCATCCCATCACATTGCATTGCGTGTGCTACACTACATTACATGACCTTACACTGCCTTTGCTATATGACATACCTTACACTACATTACATTACATTACATTACATTCCATTAGATTATATTACATTAGACTAGATTAGATTAGATTCATTACATACAGCATTCATAGCTGTCTTCCTGCCCGCACACATGCATGCAGTACATGCGAGACATACATTTCATATCATTTCGATATTGTACGTTGCACAGGATTGGACTGCTGTATATTCCTTACATTGAAACTAAACTACCAATGCGTTGCATACCATGACATTACATTGCACCATATTTGTATACATATATATATATATATATAAACATACTTATACAAATGTAATCACATGTACACTACATACATCACATCACATCGCACTGCGATCATTCTTAGCAATGTCAATTCAGAGACACTGCAGAGCCTGCGCAGAAGGCCCGCTTGGTGCGAAGACTTGCCGTGACGGCGGCCTTGCGGCGTCATGTCTTGATCAAAGTCCCAGTGGCAGGTGCCATGAGTTGCTGGGTGACTTCTGGACTCGCAAAAGATTTTCTGGTTGGATTACTATCCTTGAGGGCCCGGGGGGGACGTGAATGCAATGAATGCAATTGAATGCATACATGAATGTAAGTGCAATTTATTGAACTGTCAGAGTAAGGTGAGGCATTCAACATTGCCGGCCTTGGCTTCAGCAAAGAAAGTTCCCCTTTTGGAGCTGGCGTGGCTACCAAGAGTGGCTACTTTTGTCCGGTGGTCTGGAGCTCACATCGTCTGTTTATGTCTGTTTGCCTTGACAAGTCTTGGCGGCCACTTCTGGGCTGCGGACCCTCTATTTGTTTCAGCCAAAATTGCAAGCGGGATAGCATAGCAGGTCATGGAAGTACAGTGAGACTCAGTATGACCATCACTGTTGCAAATGCCCAAAAAAATCGAAACTCCGAAACTCCAAGAAATTTTTTGACGATTCAATTAAATCCATTACTTAATCACGATTTCAGCATACCCATGCATACATATGCATACTGCATGGCTTCACGTTCAAGACCCACAGATTGCAAAGCTAACCCGAAGCACCTGGGCTCCAAGTGGTGGTGAAAATATATCCTCCAATAGTGATCCACATGCTCCTGGCTGCCATCCAACATTTCTGAGTCCAGAGATTTTGGAGTGGCAACTCTTCTCACATGCGAAAAATCGGGTGCATGTGATACATGATGAATCCTCATGATACCTCTCTTATCTTCTCATGTTCCCTCTCAGAGTCAGAATCCATTGATCTTCCTCTCCTCAGGAACCCCTTGGCGATCTGGATCCGCCGCGTCTATGGGAAACGCATGGCACAGCCTCGAAGCAAAGTGTCCCGACCCGGCATTGTTCCGACTCCACGCAAGCCAGCCATAGCCAGGCCCCCCAAAAGCGTTCCGAGTTAGGGCCCCCGCAAGTGCATCTCATAACGCCATGAGAGCACCACCCAATCCTGTTAAATGCCAAAGTCTGCGCTCAAACACATGTTAAATGCAATAATTACAAAACAAGAGGCTTGACACGTCTTTCAAGTCCATTTTGGTAGTTCAGAAACCTTATCAGATGAAGCGTCTCATACAAGAGGTCTGCACAGGAGAAACCCAATGGCAAAGCCATGAAGCGGCTCAAACCCGGCAGTGAAATGCCTCGTACTTAAAGTTGCCGTAGATTGGTGTACCAGTGCCATCAGCATCGTGAGGATCCTCAGAGGACTGAGACAGGCTCAGGGACCCCATGCTTCATGGAGGTCTTAGTTCAAAAACGCCCACTCATCCATCACTCATCCATCACTCATCCATCACTCATCCATCACTCATCCATCACTCATCCTCCAACATTTCCAGCCTTCACCTCTCCCAGCTCAATGGTCGATACCTGCCAGCAGTGTCGCGGGAGAACTCTCGCTGCTCGCTACGCATGCTGCGCTGCCTTGTTGGCCAAAGAGTCATCGTTTTGACTGCGGCTGCTGAACTCTCGCTGCCTCGATCACAAGATTTCTGAGAATTTCTTTGGGTGCACTGAGATCGGGATAGGGACAGTCTCTGACAGTCTCTCATCTTCAGCACATTTTACAGATGGCCAGGGCTCATGCCCGTTCTGAAAGACGCGGCGCAATTTTTTCCAATCCTGTTCACGGAAAATGCATGACATTTTGCGGCCATTTCACGAATCAATGACTTGGCAGCTGTGCGAGCATCGGTGTGAGTCATTGTGAGTCCCATGGCTCCCTTGGCTTCGGAGCAAAGTTGCCGCCTCAAACTTATTGTGGAACCACTCGCCAGGTGCAAGTCCCTCCACAATTTGTCTTGCCTGTGAAGACCAGCACAGCCAAAGAATTCTCCCCAGCTCCACGTGAACATACGGTGAACTGGTGAACATACTGGGGAACATTCGTGAAGCGATGTGAAGGGTGATCAAAAGTTGGCCCAGTTTTGAGTTCTCGCGGAAGTAAACATTTACATTCATTTTGCGCGAATTTATGAAGAACTAGGTACAGTACTACTTCACAAAGGAATCAATCTACCAACTGACCAACCAAGCAGTCAAGTCATGTGATGCACGCGCACACACACACACATACACAGGTCACACACATTTCTATACAGATGACACCTTTAGAGATATTGTCCGTAGCCGTCTTGAACATGCCATGCAAAATACTGCTGAAGGTTTCAGCAAGGTTTCCAGCTAGCTAATTCACCACAAAAATCCAGGCCTTTTGCTCTCGCAACCAATGAAGAAATCCTGCTCTGGCAGCTTCCTGACCGTTGAGAGTCGAATCAGAAAGGAGTCCAAGATCCCAAAAAGGGCAACGGATCCCAGAGGGGAAAGATGGGAAAACAGAAATGAGGACAACACAAGACGCTGCTGAAGGCAACAAAGGAGGTAGCGGATTTGATCACGTTCTGATGTTCATACAAGATGCGTGTCCGATTGCCTTCCATCCCTCTGCTCCATTTTTGGACCAAACGAGAATTCGCGAGAAGCGGACTCATGCTGATGACTTTGCAGCATGGGTCAAACTACGAGAAACATGCGAAAGAACTCTTGTTCCACACGCTTTCTCATACCTTATGCTAACCGATCCTAGACATCAATATTGATTGGAGACTCCGTCACAGCGGTGGTTTCATAAGGTCTAATAATGATAGAGATCCAGCTTCAACAGGGGCTTTTGGCACTGCTTACTTATGCGCGGTGTGATGCCGCCGCATCCTTCTGTCAAAATCTGAACGAATGCTGATTGCAGCAACTAAGCACAATGTGAGTCATTTTGATGCAAATGTGTCTTTCAGAGTGTTCTTTCGTATTCTTTCGTTGCGGTATCGCCGTCGTCATTCGGTCTTCCTCTTGCGATATCTCTGAACCAAAACCCAAACCACCAGCCACACCAGGCACCTGGCGGTTCACCCACACTGCAGGACCAGACATCAAACACACATCAGGCGAAAGGAAAACCCTGAGGCCTGTGAGATGGCAACTGAAAAGTTCCAAAGTCTTTGGCGTGCAGTGGCCATGTTTGAACATGTGGACTTTCCGGAGCTTTCCTGAATCTTTTTGTGAGTCTTTCCTCAACTTTGACTTTGTCCGCTTTTTGGTGCAGCCGTGGCACAGCGCTAGAAGCACTCCGAGTCGTTGCAGCGCCAGAATGTCGCTTGGAGTCGGTGCAAATGGAAGCTAACAAGCAGGAAAAGCATGAAAAAAACATGGAAAAAACATGAAACAGGCAGGTTTTTGTCATTTTTTGTCATGGCACTTGACTCACTTGGCATCTGAAAAGAAGTGATGTTTCACTGCAAGCAAATGCCTTGTGCAGCTCTCCGAACTTGATTTCTTGTCAAAGTTTAACCAGGCTGTCAATGTCAGGAGCCAAATGTCACTTTAAGTGTAGTAGTTCGACCGGGCCTTTGGCAAGCGCGCAACTCTTTTGGTAAGATCCTGAAGGGTGTGCTGGATGATGCTGGATGCATGGTCAGGTTCAGTGACGTTGGTGAGGTCGACTGAGGAATCTACCTACGGATCCTACGGCAGGAAACCTGAAATGCTTGGCAGATTTCACGGCGACGCAAACAGCGGATCCCAATCCTTGCCACTTTGCTCGACGCCCAACGGAATAAAATCTGACAGTTCGCATTTTTCCAGAAGCACTGCCACCTCGGGTGCAGCCAATGGTCAACAAAAGCTCAGCAGTAACGGCAGCGAGCTTCCAAATGCAGCTCTGGGGCATACAGCACCATAGCGCGGACATCTTGCACCATCAGCATTGAAAACACAGCTGCCACCACCGCTATCCAAATTGGTGCTAAGATAATTCCTGGACCAAGAACAGCTTTATCGCTAGACGACTCTCAGAACGATTCGTCTGTATTGATGCCTTCTCTGCTTGAAAACTCAACGAACAATGTCAATATTTGAGACAGTCTAAATCATCAGTTCAAAATTCTAAAGGATTGTCACTGAGAGGAGTGCCATCTTTGACTTGTTTGCAGTGGCCAACCACACTTCATCGATCAAGAGATGTCGAGAGCTGTGTAAGTCTACCAATAGACACGATTGAAAGTGCCAAACTGGTACAGTAGTCGCACCTGCCTCTATATCCTTGGCCAAGTGCACATGTCACCGTAATTGCTCCGGCACCAGCTCGAAGGAAGAGAGCATAGTCCTGGAAAGGCGCCGACTGGAAACAGAATCTGGAGAGAAAGAAAGGATGAGAAAGAGACAGAAGAGAAAAGAGATAAAGAGGTGTGAAAAGAGTTAAAAGAAGAAGAGAAAAAAGAGAGAAAATAAAATAGAGAAGGGAAGAACAAAAAGGAAAGGGAGTAGAGCGAGAGAGAGACAAATGAAAGACACTAAGACGCCTAGCTCAAATTAAACATACATCCAAGTGTCAACACAGGACCGTTTCGATCGGAAAGTCTGAGTGGCATCATGCCATATCAAGCAGCTCCTTGCCCCGCGTCTTTAGAACATCTTTGATCATGACGTGATCATAACCTCAGGAAATCTGAAGTGTCGAGATGTACTGACATGGAATTAGAGTGTCTAAAGAAATCTTAAGCAAGGCATAGCAAGGCATAAATCAACTGTGAAAGGACACTGCGGGAGAGCAACCCCAGCGCTCCATCTCCTGCCGGAAGGTTGGCAAGTCAATCAGTTCCAGAAAGACCTGGATCGTGACAGTGGCCGAAGGGGAACCGTCAGAGGGGACCAAACGTGCCAACAATCAACACAACAAACAAAAAGCAGCATCTCAATCAGTAAAAATGCAAAATAATTTCAAGGCAAGCTGAAAACTGAAAGCAAGCTGAACAAAGCTGCGGCCATGTGAAAAGACCAATGACAGGTCCGTATATAGCCGCCTTGTAGTGCATTGAAAAGAATCCTGTAGCCAGCGTGGCCTAGGTTGCAACTAACACATGTCTTCCTCCAGACTCTGATGGATTGCACATTTGGAGCAAAGGCTGACATATTTGGAGCCGACAAAATGGAGCTTGGGGGCTGTTCAATCTTCTGGAAGGGTCACTTACTGCCTACAATCTCTGATCTGAGTGCCTGCAAGCTTTGACAAGCACAAAATAATGGGATCTCTAAACCTGTCTTCAGCATCCTTACCAGCATCGATGGAGATCACAGTGGTGATCAAGGGCAAGCAGGATCTTTCATGGTATCTCAGAAAATCCAGGAACAAACGACCTGAAACAACCTTGGAGGCGTCCTAATACCTACTGTGACGGGGCCAAACACGGTCCTTCCATGACTTGCTGTTGATCAATTCCTGTTCAAGTCACGCTCGCCGCCAGCAAGGCAATCAACAACAGCACACGCGTCAAAGTGTCCACCATGGCTCCGCCCAACATCACGGGTCAGAGTTGTGGTCACCTTCCAAAATAAGCAGGTCATAGTAGGCCTTACAAAGGCCCTTGGACGCCCCTTGGCATGCTCAGTCTTCCAACATTCTCCCATTCATTGATCATAATCGCAATGTATTTCAAAAATATGGTTGCATTTCAAACTTCTAGGCATTAACAGGTGCTGTGCATGCGCTCATATTCCTTGGAAGGGACCAAGCTTAATCTGACTGGTTGTCTGGATTCACCTGAGACAAATGGTGTACGCAGCAAGTATTCACTTGATTCATTTGTTGGCTTTGTATATTTTGTAATTGTTCATTTTTGTGAATCCTTGTTTTCACTGTTCAATACTTTCAAAGCTTTTCACATCTTTTCACTACATCCAGCGTTTCTCCTCTTTTTCGTTGTTCTTCTCCTATGCAGTCCTGCGGTGCCAAGTGCAGTTATCATTGTGATGCCAACTGCTTTGCACGACCCTCTCAAGACTGGAGTAGTCCAAAGATCAACAAAGGCGCAGGGCAAAATCGAACATACGCTGCGCAAATCCCAAATAATTGTGTAAATGCAAGAGGGGGGTGCTGTCCTGCGTGCGTGTTTTCCTTGGATTTATCATCTCTCAATGGAGCAGGTCCCAAGATTTGGTATCTTTCCCTGAGGGATCTGTGATTTGATTTTGGCTTAACGTGATTCAGGGTAACAGCAATTGAAGGGATCTTGTGCTCGTTGTTCCAGCTAGTTGAGGACAAATAATCTCATTGGTAGATGCACAAAAAACGACCAGAATCAGCTTCTTGTTTTTGCCGCAGTCCTCTTGAAAATCTGAAGGAAAATAAAGGAAAAGTCCAAGCAGAATCTCAACGCTGCTAAGCAGGGTCTCGACTGCATAGAGTAGCTTGACACTGGCTCAGCTTCCCACAAGAGCTTGTGGCAAAACAAAAGGTTCTACCCATTCGTCACTACAAAAGTCCGGGTGCTTCACAAAAATATGTCGGAAGCTAAACGAGTGCCCACTTCGGACAGTGTCACAAGAGATTTGAATGCTTATGGTCGTGGTCTTTGATACCGCGATAAAGATTCTTTACACATCAAAGACAAACGTTCGAGTCCTAAGACATCTATCTACAAATATCTACAAGGGGCAATACAATACGCTCTAACGTGCAAAAAAGTGGCCTCAATGGAGCTGCCGATGATGGAACATAACGCATGATAACGCCCATCGGCCAAAAAAAGGGCAGCATGTACATGCATACTCTGCCAGCGAGAGCGTCTGCAGAGTAGGAACATGGTGATTCAGAATTCGAATGAATTCCATCAGCAATTGCTAGACAGAAATACGAATGCCTTGGCAAAAGGATGGTTATTTGAGATGCCTCGGCTGAGCACGCCGGCGGCAGTGGCAAAAGTTCCAGCCGCGAGCCTCTGCCTGTTCTGTCTGCACGTTGCAGAGGCTGCTGCAGTTGACATCGGTTCTTGTCTCGTTGATCTTTCGGAGACCACAGTCAGTAACTGGCTGACCTGAGGCAGTAGCGAAACACCCTACCCCAGAACTCCTGAGCAGTCACAAGCGACCTAATCAACCTTGCTGAGTGGCAGTTCAAATGTGGAGTGCGGCTTCTTTGGCACAGTTCACCTCGCCAAGAATGCCAAGATGTGAAGGTGAAGATTCACCCCTTTGTGAAGATTCAAACTTCATGATCCGCAGGTTGGATTCCATATGAAAACGCAGGTAAAACATGGTAAAACATGGGTTAGAGAGTCCACCAGCAGATGAATCTTGAACCTTCAAGGATAAGGGACCACAAAGCCAACCTCAAAAATAGCAGGAGGAAAAAATCAAGTTGAAAACCTGGCGTCAAGTTTCTTTTCTACCTCAACTGCTCCCACCATGCCAAGAAACTAGGAATTTGGGGCTTTGGCGGTCGACTGCCTCGATTGTCTTGCATCACTTGCCACACTGTAGAGGCAGAGTCATAACCTTGAAGCTCCTGACCAAGAGAACAGAGGATCCCTAGACATTCCTAAAGACCAGCCTCAAAGAGACACAACTGAGCAGGGAATAAGCCACACTTTTGCTGGACAGTCTGCCAGTAAGGACAATCAGAATTGAGGGACCAAGATGGCCTCTGTTCGATTTCCACCTAATTACTGAAACCTACTTGCCACTTGCCACTCGAAAATCTACACCGCAATAGCCTGGGCATGCCTGGGCTATGTGAAATGACCGTTGTGCTTTGTCAGTTTGAGGCAAGTCTTCTGTTGGAGACCCTTTTCCCTCCGCACCTGCAGCACCTGCTTCGCTTCATTTGCACTCAGAAATTTAAATTTTCGCTGCGTAGCAGGTGGCAGGAGAGGATACACAATGCCTCAGTTGCTCCGATTCGCTGTGCCATGCTGTGCTTATGAATCGCCACATGATGCGCGCTGAGATATGCTGAGATGCTCCAAACCGGTTGGATCATCACGGGTGCATCTACCATCATGACCTCGGCGTGCCGGCGCACAGCTGCACAAGGCATGCCGCATCATACGAAAAAAACAACAAGCAATGACATCAAATATATGATATGTAAACATGTGTAATCAATTATATTAGTTTGAGTTATTATGACCATATTAAACTCATTGACTGCGTGTGTGTTTTTACACTCTTTAGCAATATTTGTATCTGTTTGTTGATTTCTACGAGGATATGTGATTTCCAGAACATCAGAATGTTTCAGTCCTGCTCTGTCCCCCGAGAAGGCTTTGAGGCCAAAACGACCCGCAAGCGGTCTCTGTACGGTTGTGCCAGAAGTTCAGCGATGCCAATCACCATCCGTGGGTCCAAATTGTATCTCAATGTAAAGCTGTGGCAGTCCACGACCACATCCATCTTGGTAGTTCAGTTGGATTCAGAAACGTTGCGGAAAATCAATTCCAGTTCAGACTCTAATTCCGATTGATTGGAGTAGAGCATCAAAGACTCAGACACAGTACAGCCTCTGTATTGATTGATCAGCTAGCTCACTTCATACCACATTTCATATCGTTTTTTTGCAAAACAGAATGTGACTGTGACTTGTTTCTTTCGGTACTTATATGAATCCTTACATTAAAAAAAAAAACTCTGCTCATCTGAGTATTGGGAGTCTGGCTTAGTCTGCTTACCACATCTTACCAGAAGGGAACAAGGACAAGTGCGGGCGAGGGTGGACAGGCGTATGCGGGTGGTGGTCGTGGTCCTGCTGCTGCTGCTGCTGCTGCCGTTGCGGCTGTGGGAGGTTTGTTTGTGATGAGAGTCAGGTGGGCAAAGTTAGAAAGGCGTTTTAAAGAAAACACAGTTTGAACCAAAAAACTGGTACACTTTGTTGCATGTTTGCAGATTCCAAGCTTGTTTAAGTCATTCAGGTTGCAAGGTTTAAGAAAGGGATTGCGACTGTGGGGGCTGAGGGTGTCAAACCATGGGGGCAGGACCAGTTCTCAGGTTCCTCTCGCAGCGGTGCAGAAAGATGAGGGATCAATCTTCCACTATTTCGAAAGTTAGAAACCAAAAGCGAATCCCACAAGTTCACATCAACTGGATGACTGGGTTGTTTTTTTTCCTTTGCTTCTGGGTCCCACCGACTTAGTTTCATTATGTTTCAATTCCAGCAAACTGACCCAAAGGTTTGAGATTTTTTGAGATCTGCAGTGCTTCCACGAACAGCTAAGCATAACTAAGCTAACGGATGCTACGCGCCTGCTGCACCAAGGGGGGCATAGTCTTGATCGCCGTCTCCAAAACAACTGCAACATGTTCCAAGGTGTGGCGCACATTGAAAGCACGATGTTGATGACGACAGCACCTGGCGCTTCCACAATGTTCCACATGTCTTCCACATGTGACCAATATTTATGGATAAACATTGATAAACTGTATCTTGCCAAACAAAATGATTCTAGACCTCTTTAGTTCATCTATGTTCATCTAGTCTACCTGGTGAACTTTCAACAAGCTCAAGTCATTGGCTTTCTGAGATTCTTTGGCAGCCAAAGCACAGGTACAGAAGCGGATGGCCATCATCTGACTGTGATAAGAGTCTGAAGTCTCCTTGCCACTTTGGCAATCGGCTTCCTGTCAAAACATCCTGCCAGGCACTGCCACGTCGTCAAAATCCCAACACAACAATGGCGCAACGAGTCCAACCGGACTCCTACAGTCCACGATTTGCTTTGCCAAAAATCAGCAGAATGGGAAACGTTAATGGCAGGGCTGCTCGGTCCTTGTACTGCTCCCGCCAGATCAACGACTTTGCCAAGATCTCTGCGGCTGCATATGGGTCTCCCTTTCTGCCATCCAAATATATTCCCAGCACCTGCCAAGGTCCCTCCAAAAGCACATGAGGATACAGGAGCTCACATGTCAATCTGATATGGTCTAGAAGCTGTCTAGGTAGTCCCTCTTCCTGATTTGTTTCTAGATGTTTCTAGGAATGTCACTTTTCTCGAGGAGAGGAGGAGATGTGAACCCTCGAATTTCAAGTTACGAGGGCAACCCAAGTCGCAGTACTACAGGGCTGAAGGTGCTGTGAGTATTGCCGTTGGTGAAAACCTGGTGAGTTTGTCCGCACAAATTGTCCAGACTATTTTTGGTCGTTTCAATTACCCCAAAAAACATCAGTGACATTTGTGAATAATTTCAAGTAAGACTGGAAATAGAATAACTGAACCACCAACCCTCACTTACCAACAAAACCTGTAAAGCTTTGCCAGCAATCTTTCGGGCCTGGGGCGTGCAAAAGCTACGCTGCCAATCGCTCAAACCACCCACTATCTCCTCGGCTTTGCGCAGGACCTGCAATCGGTAGAACGAATGGGATAGGACGGTAGAAGAGAAATCTTAAAATGAAACCAGAATGGAAAATGCAAGATAAAATTCAATGAAACAAGAATACAAATCAACACCTCAAAAACACTTCAACAAAAAAAACAACATTAATCTGCAACAGGTGATGCACATGTCAAGCCCAACAGCTCACCCCCTCCAAAGCCAACCCTGCTCCGTGCCTCAGCAATCTGTCCATCCGATCTGAGGTTGGCTACCTTCAGCCACTGGCAAAGCAAATCGTGGGCTAAGTTGTTGAGCTTGCTCGGTACATCTCCCCTGTCTCTACATCTAATGAAGCTTGCTAAAAGCCGGTGACCAGTCCTCAAGTATCAGCTTGCTTCACTAGGAACTCCGATGTCCGACCTTCAGCACTTGCTGTCTCTCTGGCTCATGGTCGCAGCAGCATGCGGAGCCCATGGCAACTTCAAAGCTGATGGCTGTGCAGCGGTTTTGCTCCGTGTCACTCACCGTGTCACTCACCGTGTCACTCACCGTGTCACTCACCGTGTCACTCACCATGTCACTCATGATGCTGCTGCTCCTTTGGACAATGCTGGACGCACCTTCCTCTTTGGTGAAAAACTCCAAGAAGTTGGTCAAACAGTTCCGTGACTAGATTCACAATTCTTCGCCAACCATGGCACTGCATCAATTCATGGCAAAGAATGCATGTTAGCAGAATGGCTAAACTCGAGCATGTACCAGGATCAGAACCAATCTCGGTGTCTTCATGTGCCAACAAGTCACCATAACAGGCGAGCCAAACTCGTGGAACATAACAAATGTCTCAATGGCCATTGAAAGCCCAAAGTCCTTGTGCGCTGGCAAGTTGCTATCCCATAGCCCTGATCAATCCCTACCGATGGCATGGACAAGGCAACCGATGGAAGCAGGAATGGCATGCTCCATGACCTCCTGGACGGCTGCTTGCTACCACTTCACACATCTGTCACAAGGGCTTCGGCGGCCCGGCGGCCTCATCTCCCCATTCGTATCTGATCTCATCAAAGCCTCTCTTGCAGTGCATCAAGGTGTGAGAAACATATGATGCGAAATCCGGACGATAATTATGTGTGTATGTATATAGCACATGTATTTACATGTGCAGACATAGACAGTACATAAGTACATAAATACAACTATATCTCTCTCATGTATCTGCACCTTTGTGAAAGATCCTGAATTGTTCAGCTACAGTTGGATTGCCCAGCGACGATTCGCATCTGCATTGGGTTTGGTTTTCGCCCTGATCGATCTGTACATGGCGTGGTGCTAAGCTAAGTCACCCCAAGACACAAATACGTAGCGTCCGCTCGGCTTCATGTCGACAAGCCCAGACTTCGGTAACTGGTGAAATGTGGTGAAGGCTTGTTTCATGATGTGATTTGACTTACCAACTTACCAATGGAACTCTGCGGAGTTCTACCAATTGTGTCTGCATATCCTCTTGCAAATACATTCTTTTCATGGCTTCTAGATACATCGAATATAGCCTGGATTAGCCAAGTAAGATGGTGTAAAACGTACTTGAAAAAAGTTCAGCAACACAGCGCAGCTTTCCCAAGCCTTCCGCTTTGCTGGGTAAAGAGAAATGCTTCAAGTCATGAGTCAAAGCCCTGGCGTGAGAACATTGTAAGAATAGACGCTGACTTTAAACAAATCTAGATGATTAGTTCTGAGTTCTTGAACCTTTGTGCTGAATGGTACGGTTCACATTACAATCACAAACATGGTGTAACACATGGTTTTAATCCCCATCGCTCTTTCAGGTGCTGTCTGTGATTGGACAAGGCAGAAGCGAAGACTTCCAAGAAGCTATCCATAGCTATGCTATCCCTGCTCCCAGGTTAGGACTTGGGCGGCGACTTTTCGGAGACCTCGATCTTGTGACTAGGTAGGAAGTCTGCCTCCACTAGCAACGCGTCAGCATCTTCAGCTCAAAAGTTCTGAGTTGAACTGATTTGACCTACAATCTCCTTGCAATCCGCAAGCTTCTCAGAAATGCAAGCACTAAGTGGCACAAACCAGATCCAAAGGCCACAATGTTGTGTCAAATTCAGTTTGATCCAACTAACAATTCCCAGGGCAATTCCAACGCAATAATACAGTGGCGGTGGTGTCAGTCTGAAAAATATTGGATTCACATGGTTCACTGAGATTAAGTAGGTCTCTCAATGAATCATATACTCATACAAATGTAGACACGATATGCATCTATAATACATCTACAATACATCTATAATACATCGTCTGTATACTCTGAAGTATCTGTACAGGTATTAAAATGTATGTGGTGAACCAGGACAAACGACTTCCGCTCTCCTCAACAGGTTCCTTCAAATCAGCCGGTGGTTCTTCGCCCGCAGCCTCGCGGTCAGCAATCGATACATTGATGTCGAGGCTAAGACAAATTTGGAATGTGAAGGGTTGGCTTCAGTTGTCTTCTTCATAAAACCGTTTCTTTGACAAGTTCAAGGTTTCAGTTTACCAAAGTCCTCATCGACTATATTGACTTACAGCAACCCTTGGGAACGAGCTACAGGCCGAACGGGACAGCTCCTCCGCTGCAATTCTTCTGCGCTCGAGCTGTGCTTTGGCAGCTTCATAGTCCGACCTGGCTCTGTCTCCGTTCAGAGATGCAAACAGCACAGTCAGAGATGCCAAAGCTGCGACCACGAAAGGAGTTGCAGCTTTGGGTCATTCACAATCATCAATAAAATACAATAAAATCATCAATCACTCATCCAAGGATATTCTAGGTATTTCTGGGTAATGTATTCAGGGAATTTTTCAGAAGTATTTACACAGCTGGAAGATTTCACCGATTTTCAGCACATTTTCACCTTTTTTCACCTTTTTTCACACCTCATCTTCTGCTTCACCCAATTTCTGAAGTCTTCGTCAGGCTTCCCGAAGAGGACCACAGCCGTCTGCGCGGCGCTGGCCGACGCGGTCACTGAAAAGCTTAACCACCTGCAATGCCTTGAAAATTCTTGAAGCAATATCTTTTAATATACAAAACTCGTCCTCCTAATCTAAAGAAAGTTACACAACTATCATAACATATCATAAGTGTTACTTTTGTTTAGATCATTTCTATTTGATAAGCTCATAATCTGGCCATGGAATGGTACCCGGACGCCTTCTTGGCCGTTGGAAAGTTCTTCAGAATGCTACACCTCTCTGCCTGGCGAACGTGCTCAAAGAGTGCTTAGGCTTCAAATGGGTCCAATCTCCTCACAAAACCTTTGCGTGCCATCCTGAACCCTACCTTGCATGGCATTGCCCTACATTGTTTCAAGCAAAGCTTTGTTATTGGATTCCCGCAGGACCACTTCTCATGCCCTACTACGTTTCCAACACTGAAGCTAGAATTGCTATGTCAGAATCCAGTTCTGCTGGCAAGTTTGTACTTTTTTGGCTAGCTTGGCAAACGGCTCCCGCTGGATTCTAGGGCGCAGTTTATTTCAGTCGTCAAAAATGGTTCTGTTCCGAAGGGTCTTGCCCAGAGAGATTTCTGATATCATTTGGTGGTTTGCAACTATAAATGAAAGAATACTTACCACACATCCAGCTACTCCAGACCGTCCGATTGCAAGTGACCCGATTGGACCATTGCACTTTGGCAAAGATTTCAGTCCATGGAAGAATCTTGCAATTCACCGTCCGCAAGGAGCTCTGGGATCTGCTTTGCAGCCCATTCGCGCACGATTGCCAAAGCATCCTGTCGCATGTGACGCATCAAACATAGCGCACGAAGCATAAACAGCGTCTTGAATCAGAAATGCCTTGAGATACTCAAGTTCAAGCCATTGAAGAGAAAAACATCCAGATCAAGCAATGGACTTTGTTGCCCCCCTCTCCAGCCCCACACCTCCTCTGACAGTTGTGTCCTGCGCCCAGTGAAATCAACTTGTTTTCTTGGATCATGACAATTCATAGCAATGTGCTCTGGGTCTTAATACTATTGCTAGTATTGTTCAGTGTTGCCATAGTTCACACCAATAATCAACATGGCTGGATCACGTTGGATCACACAAAAGTCCTGACTGGAGTTGTGGATTTCGTCTCGCTACCTAGCGCGCAAGTAGCGAGACAGGTGCTTCCTCCAAACTGATGAAAACGTAAACATCAACCCAAACATCAATCTTGATAGAAAAGTAAGAGGCAGCAGGAAAGCCTTGCCACTTACTATCCTGACATGTTTCACATTTTTCCACGTTTCCGTCAAACTTGTGGGCTGAAATTTCCGTCACAAACTCCATGCACTTGCTTGCAAACTAAGATCTACTGATCAAAAACGGAGCAAGGTCGAAATAGCTGTATCATCAATGGCCAATGATGTTTTTTGGCTGATCATGGTTAACGTTGGTAAATTTTGGATAATCATGTTTGGCAAGGATGACTGATTAATGGTCAATGTTTCGATCACATTTGAAACACTGCTTTGTGCGGTCAGGATGCCTGTTGCAAACAGCTTCGCCTGGAGCACACATGTGTTGAGGGCTGCTTCAATGCACATGTCTATGATGTTCATACATGTGTAGATGCGTACTTTCCAACGTGCCTGAATGTGCATACTGTATGTAAGTATGCGTAAATGCATTTCCTGGTGTTTTGGCAAGAAAAACGGTGACGTTGGACCTGACTCTGGCAACGGTAGCGCGACATGCACACGTTCTCTGAAGCAGGTCCCGGAAGCAGTGACGCTGGCTCTTCTTTGGCCTCCCAAAGAGCCCACTTTGCCACAACAAGCTTCAAGCTCATATAAATATATATTTATATATATATGTGCAAGTATGTAAAAATGCAAATATTTAAATATGTATTTATGTATATATGTAAATATGCATGCATGCATGCATGCATGCATGCATGCATGTATGTATGTATGTATGTATGTATGTATGTATGTATGTATGTATGTGTGTGTGTATACAAAAATTTTATTTATTTATTTATTTATATATATATATATAAA
The DNA here is from genome assembly GCA_009767595.1 of Symbiodinium kawagutii. Classification (NCBI taxonomy): domain Eukaryota; class Dinophyceae; order Suessiales; family Symbiodiniaceae; genus Symbiodinium; species Symbiodinium kawagutii. The sequence goes on from VSDK01018247.1 coordinate 173,477, forward strand.
TATATATATTATGCATATTCAAATCAAAAAGTAATAATAGAAATAGGAACAGCAAAATGAAAATAATTTGAAAATAAATGAAATTTGAATATACAAAAAATCAAAAAAGAAATAAATATATGCCCATCCCCGCGGGAAACCTCCAAAACACGGTTTGCATTGATTCTTTCCATAAATCGACTCATTTCCAGACAGTCATTTGCAAATGAAAATCCTGAAATATGCTCACCCTCCCTCTCCCCAACGCCCCTGTCCATGACCAAGTGATTGTTTTCTCCAACGATGCACGTGGCCGTAAAAAAAAACACAGCTGACGTGCCTGCCAGAAAAAGCCATTGAACCAGGAGCGGCGTTGATTGCCATTGAAGCCTTCCATCGTTGATTATCTTGATTGTCTCAAAAGTTTTGCACCATTGAAAAAAGAGCATTAAAGATTCTTCGCGTTTCTGAAAAAAGTCTATTTACGACAGCACATTGGACCATGACTTAGCATTTGTCATTGAATAGTTTCCTTGCCGTAAGCTATCAAGCAAAAATTAAATTGGATGGAACCATCAGATACTTGCGCGGCATAATCAAAATTTTGATTCTTGTTGGAATCCTTTTTTCGTGAGAAACGGACCTCTACTTTAAGCACAATGAAATTTCAGAGCCACAATCTTTGGAATTAACGACGAGTCCTTTTCAATGGTGGCTGCAAACCCTCAGATTCATCGTCGCTGTCTGGAGGGTTGCGCAAAAGGAAGGCTGCCAATCTGTCACTGCTGGAGAACATGTCTGCATGGACTGTCATCAGATGCCCCTTGATTCGTTGGCAATGTTTCCAAAGGGCAAGTGCATCGGCAACATCCTGCTTCACAACGTCTCTCCATCCTTGGCCCAGAGCAGGCATTGGGCGCATCTTCTGCTCTACGACGGTGGAAGGATGAATTGACAACGGGCTTGAGCCCTTTGTAAGGATGCCATGGAAAACCCTTCGGCCCCATCCTCGCGAACGATTTCACCACACAGACTCTGGCCCCTTCCGCCGCAAACGTCACGTGGGCCCACAGCGCAGCAACAACGGCCTGTTTCTGGGACCGGCGGATGGCGCGGCGAAACTCCTCTGCTAACGCCTGGACATAGCTGGCTTCCGCTGCTGTTCCTTTGCGCTCTTGCCACGCTTGGGCAAAGGCCATTCATTGGTTATTGCGGTGCTTCATGATCATCTTCGGCATGATGGAGACAGGAGTGGCAGCTCCACGCGTGAAGCGGATTGTAATGGCAGAGAAAAGGCTTCGGGAAGGTAAGCAAACACCATGGAAGAAATACATGCACGCCGCGCCTATGCTGATTCTAAGGAAGCAGCAGTATTGAATGTTCTACGTCAATGCACACACAAGTTTCAAGCAGGTTTCAGGAGCTAGACGTGGCACGCGCAACTTTTATCCACGACACCACGCCGCTGCAGATACCGGCAATTCACCGCGGCACAAAGACACTGCAACGCGCTGTCATGAAACCCATCTTCTGCCTCTGCATCCATCATGTTCTCCAGCTCCTCCTCCAAAGTTGGCATAGGCGTCGTAAGCAAATCCTCTTCATCATCGGAACCCAGGCCAAGGGCAGAGTTTTCAGGGTTGGGAATTGATGCACTCGATGCCATTCTCGACTTCTTGGGAGATGGTGAAGGGCTGCTGATGTCAATGACCTCATTGTGCGCTGCGCCAGGAGACTTGAAGACAAAGCGTTCTCTTTCAAGGAAAACCAAAAAAACTTGGGCTAAAGCAAACATTCTGGTTGGAAAGTTGTTTTGTTGCTTTTTTGGTTTTGCTTGAGTTTCTGTGCTTTTATTCAATTTCCTTGGAATATTGTTATCAGCAGATAATTGTTGAGCAAAAACATTGGTGGATTGAGAATGGGTAGGTGCAGAAATTCAAAGAGCAGACACATTGAATTGAGGAACCATTGAATTGAGAATGGTGAGATACAGAAAGCTATGTGCCAGACACATTGAGTTGAGTCATTGCCAGACAATTCTTGAGCAAAGGTGGGTTCTGAGGGGGGGTGACCATTTATATATTTATATATGTATATAAAATATTTATGTACAAATATAAAAATAAAATATGTATATGTCTACATATATATCTTAATATTGAAATATGATTGAAATATGTGTGTATAAAAATGTTAATATTGAAATATGTAAATTTAAATACACATATATATGGTACACCCCCCCCCAAAACCTACCTTTTTTACTTGATGAGCATACATAAACTCGATTGTTCTTACCTAATAGACTGAAAAGTTGCCAAAAGTTGGCAACTTTGGGCAGATTCAAGATGCAAGATTCAAGATTCCAATCTTGAATCCCAGGACTGGATTCAAGATTCAAGATTCAAGATTCCAATCTTGAATCCCAGGACCGGATTCAAGATTCAAGATTCAAGATTTCCCCAGGACTCTTTGAGCCAATCTTGAATCCAGGATTCAAGATTCAAGATTCAAGATTCAAGATTCAAGATTCCAATCTTGAATCCCAGGACTGGATTCAAGATTCAAGATTCAAGATTTCCCCAGGACTCTTTGAGCCAATCTTGAATCCAGGATTCAAGATTCAAGATTCAAGATTTCCCCAGGACTCTTTGAGCCAATCTTGAATCCAGGATTCAAGATTCAAGATTCAAGATTTCCCCAGGACTCTTTGAGCCAATCTTGAATCCAGGATTCAAGATTCAAGATTCAAGATTTCCCCAGGACTCTTTGAGCCAATCTTGAATCCAGGATTCAAGATTCAAGATTCAAGATTTCCCCAGGACTCTTTGAGCCAATCTTGAATCCAGGATTCAAGATTCAAGATTCAAGATTTCCCCAGGACTCTTTGAGCCAATCTTGAATCCAGGATTCAAGATTCAAGATTCAAGATTTCCCCAGGACTCTTTGAGCCAATCTTGAATCCAGGATTCAAGATTCAAGATTCAAGATTCCAATCTTGAATCCCAGGACCGGATTCAAGATTCAAGATTCAAGATTTCCCCAGGACTCTTTGAGCCAATCTTGAATCCAGGATTCAAGATTCAAGATTCAAGATTTCCCCAGGACTCTTTGAGCCAATCTTGAATCCAGGATTCAAGATTCAAGATTCAAGATTCCAATCTTGAATCCTAGGACCGGATTCAAGATTCAAGATTCAAGATTTCCCCAGGACTCTTTGATTCAAGATTTCCCCAGGAATCCTGGATTCAAGATTGGCTCAAAGAGTCCTGGGGAAATCTTGAATCTTGAATCTTGAATCTGATCTCGTTTGCAAACGTTGCAAACGGTTCAGGTGGTAAAAATGCTCTAAGTACTTGGCCACCACAGCTATTCAAGATTGGAATCTTGAATCTTGAATCTTGAATCCAGTCCTGGGATTCAAGATTGGAATCTTGAATCTTGAATCTTGAATCTGATCTCGTTTGCAAACGTTGCAAACGGTTCAGGTGGTAAAAATGCTCTAAGTACTTGGCCACCACAGCTATTCAAGATTGGAATCTTGAATCTTGAATCTTGAATCTTGAACTGGGATTCAAGATTGGAATCTTGAATCTTGCATCTTGAATCTGCCCAAAGTTGCCAACTTTTGGCAACTTGTCAGTCTATTAGGTAAGAACAATCGAGTTAATTTGGAATCTTGAATCATGACTATTATTTTTTCTACTGCTACTATTATTGCTACTATTACCATTATTACTATTATTATTTCTATTTTTATTATTTTTGTTTTTGCTACTACTATTGCAACTATTGCCATTACTACTACAACTACAACAACAACAA
>VSDK01018247.1:178836-236889 GCA_009767595.1 Symbiodinium kawagutii
TACTACTCCTGCTACTACTACTACTACTACTACTACTACTACTACTACTACTACTACTACTACTACTACTACTACTACTATTACTATGATTCTTACTACTGCTAATATTAATATTATCATTGCTATCATTTTCATTTCTATTAAGATTATTTTTAATCCTACTACTATTCTATGATTATTATTACTACTATCGACAAAGGCAAAAAACATGGTAAATATGGTGATAAAAGTAAAAAAGGTAGGTTTTTTTGGGGGGGGTGTAGCATATATATATATATAAATATTATGTGTATTAAAATATTTTTTACATGTAGACATATATGTAGGTGTATATAAATAAATATATACACATGTAGATATTTAAATAGATATATATATATATATATATGTAGAAAAAAACATATATATTTGTAAATATAGATACATATATATATATATATACAGCCAATTCCTCGGCTTTGCCCCGCAGGTACAAGAGTGACGGGATCATCAACACCCACACACGCTGAACTATATGTTTCATATATACAAAAGAACTCATTACCACAATCAGATGTCCCCCCCCCCCCCCCCCCCCTCCTTTTTAAGAACTCACCCAAACCAGATCCCCCCCCCCCCCCGCTGCACTATATGTTTCATATATACGAAGAACTCATTACCAAAATCAAATGTCCCACCCCCGCTGCACTATATGTTTCATAGATACAAAAGAACTCATTACCAGAATCAAATGCCCCACCCCGCTGAACTATATGTTTCTGCTTTCATATATACAAAAGAACTCATTACCACAATCAGATGTCCCCCCCCCGCTGCACTATATGTTTCATATATACGAAGAACTCATTACCAGAATCAAATGTCCCACCCCTGCTGAGTTCTTCGTATATATGAAACATATAGTGCAGCCGGGGCAATGCCGGGGCAAAGATGCGTATGTATATGCAAATAATATTTCTCTCCCTTTCTCTCCCTATAGGAAAAAAAACATATCATATTCCTGTCTCTCTCTTTATAAATATATACGTATAACATACTGTATCTATACATGAATCACATACATGTTCCTAATTCAAAGAATCCAACAAGAGCTTCCAGTGTCTTTTTGAGGATGGAAACAAATCCGATGTGATTGCTGGATTTGAGCACTGACTTCCATGGTCAGAAATGAAAATAAATATAGATATGTAGATAGAAAAATATTTGACTCATTTGAATCATTTGAATTGTTTGTGAGCTGCTGGGGTGAAGGATCATGCCCGGTACCAGGCTGAGGATTCTTTGCTGTTGACCCTCCCAGGCCAGAACTGGAGCGTTCCAACCTGCAAAGACTGCCTGCTCTCCTTCTCAAGAAGTCGATCATTTGGACCTACAAAGATCTGAGAGATACACAGAGATACACAGAGATACACAGAGATGCACAGAAATGCACTTGCTTTGCCACGGGAATCCGAAAGGAGAAACGCGGAGAAACTGAAGCAAAAGCTTGCCTTGCTCAGACTCTTTCGTCGAAAATATTTTGTTATTGATGGTGAAGCTCATGGCACTTTGTCCTGCGAGCATGGCAAACATAAACAAATCAAGCTGACAACTTCGAGTGAAAGGATCTGTTCAAATGGCAAGTTGACCAAACTGCCATATAGATAATGTCTACGCGCACCTCTTGAATGGTCCTGGCTCAAAACTGCCGACACTTCTTGACGGTGCAAGAGATGATCTCGCTGAATCTTCATGGCCTTCCTCACCTGATGTGACACCCTGAGCTGGGAGATCTCTGTAGCCATGGGGTTTCAGGTGGGAAGTTCCAACATGCTGTGCCCGTGCCCCACCTATGAAAATTTCGTCGCATAATGCTGTGCCTAAGGTCTTGCTGATTTTGGGCTCCATATGTACCATCCTGTATCCATATTTCTTTAAGACATGCTCGGAGGGATACGGCTCACTCAGCTCCCTTTAGCAGTGTCTCAAGACCTATCCCAGGCACCACTGGAAGTGCTCATCAGTCGTTCTGGTTCCAATGCGACCCTTCCACCTGAATGCAAAAGGACAAATGTGCAGCACGTTGGTCCGGATCGAAAAAATGGATTGCTTCTGGTGCCGCAGCAAAACCCAGGAAAGTACTACGTACAAGCTCTGTACAGTTTGGCCACACTTCAGAATGAACAAAAGCAATTATACCACCAATGCCTGGGGGCTTTGACTAAGCAAAAATATTGGTACTGGTAGTTGAACTGCCTTTGAATTCCTTTGCATTCCATTATATATTTGTTCACATCTTTTACATTCCTTTGCGTGGTTGCTTAAAAATGTTTCACATGTGCGTCTTGATTTTCAAGGGACAAGTCCTCGAGGCTGTGCGTTGAACATCAACACCATGGGGATTACCTTCTTCATGCGAGGATCAACATCAACATCCACCCAGATCCTAAAGCCCTGAAGGCCAAAATGACAACCACAATGATTGCATGTACACAGCGCGTTTTGCAACTGGGTGAAAACTACATGAAGTACATTGACCCTGACCTTGGAACTCTGATGGATCGGTTAGCCGGTATAGATTCATGATTGTTGACTCTCTACTTGAAGTTGAAGTTGCTGGGCTGGGGATGATTCTTGATACTCCCTTGATTTCCCTACTGATACTGGTGCTATTTCTGGATACTTGCCCCTGCACGCAGGGATGTGTGCTAAGGGCGGGAGTTGCGCGTTATCCGGCAATGTTTTGTGCGGGAAAACAATCCATTCAAACTGATTGCCAGCATTGTCATGCATCATCCAGAACCTAGGTCTACCACAGTCCTTTATCCTCGCCTGCTTCGGTGTCTTGCTCTACTCTTTGGGAGGCAAGCTCGGCCCCAGCACGACTAAGACCTTCGCTCTCATCCGCACAGGAAGAAGACAGCAATAATGATAACAACAACATGAACAGCAAAGCAGCTGCAACACCATCAGCAACAAAGGCCACTGCCCCAAATCATGACCACGACTGCAATGAGCTTGATGGCCACAAAAACGTCAATGACGATGACAACAACTATACTTGAATCATCTCATTCAAGTCATGAATACGAAAAAAGCCTGTCTCGAGCAATGGGCACCAAAATGCACCAAAGTCTGATGTGTAGCTCGAATTTGAAATTCTGGGATGTATGGTCTTCAAACACCAACAGGCCAGCAGGTACCAGTACGAAGATCCAAAGACTAGGAAAGTCTGTATGCCAAGCGTTTCTGACGCGTCTAAAGTATTGTATGCCGCCAAATTACGAAGTTGGGCGACTTCGGCATGTATCTCCATTAGCTGTACCTCCTGACTGAAACCCAACCTGCTGTTTTCTATGCTCGAGAAGAAAGTTCCCAAGGTCTGGAAAATAATTAGAATACAAGTAGTTCCCGCACGAGGCGGAGGCGGAAGTTTCCAAAACTTATAAGTGCATATAGAAAAAAAACATTTGAGCCTATAGAATGGCGGTCAAAACATCACGAGCGCGCAACTTGTCTGGAGAATGATCTTGTGTTGCGGTTTTTGACAAGGCAATGCATGTCCTGGGTCACGAAACAAATCAAACTGTTTCTTGGGTCTGGAAACAGAATGACTTTGTGATGACAACAACAACAACAACGACAACAACAACAACAACAACAACAACAACAACAACAACAACAACAACAACAACAGAAACAACATCAGCAGCAACCGATTTTTTGGCAACAGTCATAGGAAACACTCCGAACCAAATCCGAACTAAACCGAGACCGTCTGGGACCCGTCCGTTCGACAAGGCTAGTTTCCCGATCAAGTCGACAACGTTTTTCACGAAAAAACCCATGGTTTCGTGACAAATCCAATGATCAAAAACGCATTTCGTGCGAGACTTCCTCCATGTTTTGAACTTCAAACATCATCGACTTCTCAAAGTACCACACCTGTCACACAAAGTCAAGATCCAAGTCATCTGCAAGATGAGTTGAAACAGCCCTGACAGTGCGGAGAGCGATCCCAAAGGAACTCCAATCGCGCGAAATGCCACGCCTGTCACGCAAAGTCAAGATCCAAGACTTCTCCAAGATCAATTGAAACAGCCCTGACAGTGCGGAATGCGATCCCAGAGGAGCTCCATGTGTACCAAATGCCACGCCTGTCACGCAAAGTCAAGATCCAAGACCTCTCCAAGATCAGTTGAAACAGCCCTGACAGTGCGGAGAGCGATCCCAGAGGAGCTCCATGTGCACCAAATGCCACGCCTGCCACGCAAAGTCAAGATCCAAGTCATCTGCGAGATGAGCTGAAACAGCCCTGACAGTGCGGAGAGCGATCCATGAGCAGCTCCATGTGCACCAAATGCCACGCCTGCCACGCAAAGTCAAGATCCAAATCATGTGCAGATTGACTTGAAACAGCCCTGACAGTGCGGAGAGCGATCCCAGAGGAGCTCCATGTGCACCAAATGCCACGCCTGCCACACAAAGTCAACATAGAGACGTGCAGAAGTCGATTTTTTGGCAACAGTCATAGGAAACACTCCGAACCAAATCCGAACTAAACCGAGACCGTCTGGGACCCGTCCGTTCGACAAGGCTAGTTTCCCGATCAAGTCGACAACGTTTTTCACGAAAAAACCCATGGTTTCGTGACAAATCCAATGATCAAAAACGCATTTCGTGCGAGACTTCCTCCATGTTTTGAACTTCCAAGATCATCGACATGCTGAAAGTACCACACCTGTCACACAAAGTCAAGATCCAAGTCATCTGCAAGATGAGTTGAAACAGCCCTGACAGTGCGGAGAGCGTCACGCAAAGTCAAGATCTATTCCTTTTGAGATCTATTTCTTTTGAGATCTATTCCTTTTGAGATCTATTTCTTTTGAGATCTATTTCTTTTGAGATCTATTCCTTTTGAGATCTATTTCTTTTGAGATCTATTTCTTTTGAGATCTATTCCTTTTGAGATCTATTTCTTTTGAGATCTATTCCTTTTGAGATCTATTTCTTTTGAGATCTATTCCTTTTGAGATCTATTTCTTTTGAGATCTATTCCTTTTGAGATCTATTTCTTTTGAGATCTATTCCTTTTGAGATCTATTTCTTTTGAGATCTATTCCTTTTGAGATCTATTTCTTTTGAGATCTATTCCTTTTGAGATCTATTTCTTTTGAGATCTATTCCTTTTGAGATCTATTTCTTTTGAGATCTATTCCTTTTGAGATCTATTTCTTTTGAGATCTATTCCTTTTGAGATCTATTTCTTTTGAGATCTATTCCTTTTGAGATCTATTTCTTTTGAGATCTATTTCTTTTGAGATCTATTTCTTTTGAGATCTATTTCTTTTGAGATCTATTCCTTTTGAGATCTATTTCTTTTGAGATCTATTTCTTTTGAGATCTATTTCTTTTGAGATCTATTTCTTTTGAGATCTATTTCTTTTGAGATCTATTTCTTTTGAGATCTATTTCTTTTGAGATCTATTTCTTTTGAGATCTTTTTCCTTTGAGATGTATTTCTTTTGAGATCTATTTGTTTTGAGATCTATTTCTTTTGAGATCTATTTCTTTTGAGATCTATTCCTTTTGAGATCTATTTCTTTTGAGATCTATTTCTTTTGAGATGTATTTCTTTTGAGATCTATTCCTTTTGAGATCTATTTCTTTTGAGATCTTTTTCCTTTGAGATGTATTTCTTTTGAGATCTATTTGTTTTGAGATCTATTTCTTTTGAGATCTATTCCTTTTGAGATCTATTTCTTTTGAGATCTATTCCTTTTGAGATCTATTTCTTTTGAGATCTATTCCTTTTGAGATCTATTTCTTTTGAGATCTATTCCTTTTGAGATCTATTTCTTTTGAGATCTATTCCTTTTGAGATCTATTTCTTTTGAGATCTATTTCTTTTGAGATCTATTCCTTTTGAGATCTATTTCTTTTGAGATCTATTCCTTTTGAGATCTATTTCTTTTGAGATCTATTCCTTTTGCGATCTATTTCTTTTGAGATCTATTCCTTTTGAGATCTATTTCTTTTGAGATCTATTTCTTTTGAGATCTATTTCTTTTGAGATCTATTCCTTTTGAGATCTATTTCTTTTGAGATCTTTTTCCTTTGAGATGTATTTCTTTTGAGATCTATTTCTTTTGAGATCTATTTCTTTTGAGATCTTTTTCCTTTGAGATGTATTTCTTTTGAGATCTATTTCTTTTGAGATCTATTCCTTTTGAGATCTATTTCTTTTGAGATCTATTTCTTTTGAGATCTATTTCTTTTGAGATCTATTTCTTTTGAGATCTATTTCTTTTGAGATCTATTTCTTTTGAGATCTATTTCTTTTGAGATCTTTTCAAATCTTCGTAACACGGAAGTTCCGCACTTCGTAACTAAACTTCCTTTGATCATATAGTACGGACTCCTAGTGCAGTCAACGCACTGCCACTTCTTCTCCAGTTCTGCCGCACTGAACATCTGCGTGGCGGCATGTCGGGCCTGAAGAATCCACATGAAGAATCCATTTGATGAAGGAAAGAACATGGAAAGAGTCTCCGCGGGAGTCCGAGTCTTGTTTTGCAACTTCCAATCCCCGAAGATCCCCTAAGACTTGGAAAAACAACATGGAAGAAAAAACATGGAAAAGGCCTTCTTGGAGATCCCTGAAAAAGAGATCCCAGGTTTTGTGAACGCAAAACATCGGGACATATCGAGACTCTAAGGACTTCGCCAAACTTCTTCGATGTCAGGCAGTCGTTGTGACGGTCGCGAGACAGGGACATGCTCGACCCGTCGTGGCTCTAAGAGCAAGCTGTTGGTCCTAGCAGCTTCAGGGCAATGTCACAGTGTCACTGCGCGGATTCGTTGATCTATCATAGTCATGCTTTCTCATGAATCATCTTTAGTCAATGTGATTCAATTGCATTTCTCTTACATTTTGTCAAAGTCATCAAGTGTCCACTCCAGTGGCAGATGTTTCGAGGTTCCATGAGGTTCCCAAGCCCCTTGTCCTTCGGCACTCTACTTCAGGAGGCTGCGGACATGGCATGGCACGGGGTACCATGGCAGTCATCAGGTGGCGCCCAAAGGCTGCCATTGAGGTGAGAAAGTGTGATAACGGCTGGGATGACTTGGGTGACTTGGGTGCTCCATGGGCAGGTCGCCACCAAAGTCACTTGGGTCAACTGCGACGGCCCATCTGATGAAAGTGTTGCTCGAGATGGCTTGTGCATGTGGGGCATTCTAGAGATCAATTGCTGTTAGGTTTCGACAAAAGACCAAGCGGATGTCAAAAGCAGTCATCTCACCTCGTGCTAATTGGATCTTCTGATTTTTTCAGCTCATGACTGCAAGCCAGGAACGCTGGCTGCGGATGCAAAGTGATTGTGATCATGGACATCGGCAACTTGTCATAAGAATTGTCGTGCCCCACTGCAGCTGCAGCAGCTCAGCTTCAGCATGTGGTATCGCATGGGTGTTCCCATGGCCGCACCTCAACCAGGTTCCGGCGCACAGAACTGTGGATAAGACCTCAGAATGCGGTGCTTGTGCCTGGAGCAAGCTGCTTCCCAACATGGAACATGTTGGAACCAAGTCTTTCTCAAGTACCAAGTCCTTCTCAAGATTTCTCAAGTACTTTTCCAGTCTTTTCCACTGATTTGTCCAGGATTGGTGTACCACGGAGAATTGTTCATGTCCCCTTTCTGTTGCACCGAAAGTTCTACTCTCTGGTAACCTCCATGGACAGCCCATGTCTTCACTTTGAATGTCTCGGGGCAAGGAGAAGGCTGTGATGTGTGACCGTAAACAATCTGCGTGACAGCTTTCACTGGGGGTCCTTATTTCTCGAGATTCCTTATTGACTTTTGGGGCTCCCAATAAGCCCAGAATGGGCCCAAGTTGGTGCTGAAAGCGAGATCGGATGAGATTTTTGGGACCCGAAGTGGTCTTGAATCAGGCCAAACATCGGAGAGAGACCTGCAGAGTATTCAAATTCCATTCACAACAGGCTAAACCCTGTGAGGGCAGTGTGGGTGTAGACGGAAGCGCAAACCAGCCTCCTTTGCTAGACTCACTTCGAATGAGTGCGTTCTTTACGTCTTTGACTCTTGAAAATAAGTGAGCCAACAAGCTTGGAATGTAGCAGTTGGATCTTTTCAAATCTGCACTCAACGAGAGAAATCTTCTAGTTGTTCAAATTTGCACTCTGATTGAAACGCTTAAATCATGTTGAATCTCTTAGGAGTGTCTGAAAACTTAGATCCGGTTCTTCTCATTGAGACACTCGCAATGGCCTAGGCTCGCCCTGATTTTTTACGAGCGGCTCTGCTGACTTGCCCTTGCTAGGTTCATCAATGCGCCGCGCCAAACCTGAACAAGTCGAAGCCAATGGATTTGGAATTTTCATAAATCATCTACGTTAATCTTTTACATCAATAATTTAGATGAATCATTTTCATGAATCATCATTTTCATCCATCTGAATTCTTATCGAATCCATTGAATCTTCAGCTCCAATTGGATCAATGACAGCAGCTGCTCCATGAGTTGCGCCTCTCGGTTGCGGAGCTGCTCCACACCGAAGGATGCCAAGTGAGGGTCGTCTCGGCTGCCAACTCCGGGCCCATCTCGCCTGCGCCCGAGGAACCAACGGCGATGTAGCAGCTTTGGTTTTGGGTTCCTGGTTAACTGATGTCAACTGTCAATCAATTTGGCTAAATGATACGATACATGGTAGAATTTGATGAGACAAGAAGACAGAGACGCCCTACTGCAAGAACCTTGCATGAACAGAAAATACAGTAAAAAGCGAGAGCGAAAGGAATGGAGACTGCTTGTATCCAAGGAGTTCTGGTCTGATACAACAAATCTCCACATACACCCAATGAAATGCACCAAAATATGTGCGGATGCAGTCTCAAACATAGGACCGAATTGATGTTCTCCATGTGTATATAGATCTCTATATATATATATTTATTTATTTGTATATATAAATATGTATATAGATCTATATATATATGTAAATATATATATATATAGATCTATATATATATATATATTTGTATGTATGTATATATATAAATATATATATATATATATGTATACATTTATTCATTTATTTGTTTATTCATTTATGCACATATGTATATGTATATATACTTACATTCAACATATCTTTGGCTTTACTTTTTGTGACATTCTATGATTCTATGACATGACTGCACGCAATTCGATGGCTTTGTTCCCTCGTCTCTGCGACACGGCTTTTTGGTGCCTCGATGGCAAGCAGCTGGAGGTAGACCTGAAAACGAGTTCTGGAGCATTGATGTTGACTGGACTCAGCTGGACTTAAGTTCAAAAATGCAAAGCTCACGTAAATTCGTTGGGCAGCAGCATAGGGTCATAGCAAGTGTCGATGACTTTGCTTCACATTTTCTTTTGCCACACTTAGGATGTTGAAAAGGTTCATCCACAAGGCTTCCACCACTCCGACATCATCTCATCGCCAATCTCAACGAAATCTGGTCGTGCCTCCCACAACATGAGTAGCACATCCCAAAACAACAACCCTGGACACAGCCATCGGTCATGGTGTAAGATTGGGCATCATGCTGTACTACAAGCATTCATGCCGTCGAGTTGTCTGATCTGTGCATGCAGCTTCTTTCGATATCTCTTTCACCACCGTGCATGAAGATGGTACTAGCACAATAATTAGACTGAACGAAATAAACATAGGTAAAGTAAAGTAGGCATGTAGCAATGAGCCAGGCATGCAAGCATCATGCAAGCGAAGGAATAAATGAATCTATATAAATACGTGGCTGCATCCACACTTGGTATGTCGTTCTACAAACCAATGATGCCGAACTGCCGATTGCCATTGACAGCCTCCACCAACCAAAAAACATCCTCTGCCACCTCCGAAAAATACCGTATGTTGTTGTGGTGCTTGTTTAATGACAAACACATCAAGAAAATCAGCAAAACAATTTCATTGCGGAAACTCTCGCTTTTGGCCTCTTCCCTCCTAGTAGTTTTACATAGTTTTACTAGCAGATTATGTTTCCAAGAACAAATCAAGCCAATCGTTTGATACAAAGTCTTTTGGGGAAACTTGCACTTCCTTTTTCGCAAGGAGTGGTCAACTTTTTGCGAAGGTCACCGTCAAAGGGTCGCCAGCTCTTGCCTTGACAGGAGAGCAATGTTGAGCTAAGCAAGAAGGCTTTGAACATGAATCATGTGACTTAGAAACAAAATAGCAACACTTCAAAGTAGCTGTCATCTCAACCAGGTGCCAGTACTGCATATCGCGTCCACATCTTCAGTAGTAAGATCTCCCGTAAATCTTGAATACTGCTCACATCTGCTCCGACATCTGCTCACATGTTCATATGCGTTTGACTCAGCTGACTTTCCTGGGCTGCGCACCAACACGCTACACTTGCTGGACAGCTGACACCATCCACTGCTGTATGCAGTGTAGAAACCTAGTGAAGCATGTGAAGCGAGCAGGTCTTGAGAACGGTTTCAAAGAATGCTAGATATTGAGGCTCATAACATATGGGTCTTTGCTCTATTCAAGCCATGGAGAAAGGGGAAGTCTAGCAAACATTTTCTTTTCTGCAACCGTATGCTTTCTTGCAAAGGGACATTTCGCAGTTCTAACAGCTGCAAGAAATCAATCAAGATGTTCTTGCCGACGTGCTCAAGGAATCTAAACTGTGGTGTGTGCTCGTAATGACACGTCGGACACTTGCTCAGGGTATCATGGCGAACGGCATACGTGGCATCCCCGGCGGGAATTGTCTGACAGGCTTCTCGCACCGGCAGTACCTTCTGATATGCGCTTAACTTTTGGGAAATTGGCGTCGATAGACAAATATAGTTTCACAGTTTCGCATACAGAGACATAAATCAATGATTGATGGTTGATTATTTATGTCCGTGTATCTGTTTAACGTAGTGCCGTGGTTCACTCCGAGAGACGACAGAGTGGACGTCGCCGGCAGCGTTCACGACATCTGGAGCCATAGAAAAGCGAGCTCTCTGCATCAGCACGCCGGGCACCTGCCAGGGAACAAACGATGGGCAAAAACTGAATAAACCTGAGCAATGATACAGCTAAAGTAATTGCTACACATACAGTATATATATATATATACATACGTTTTTTCTCGCTGTACTTAATCGGTATACTCAATGTCAAGTACTATGGTTTATTGAGTTCAACACTGGGAATAAACTTCTGTTCTTTCCTCAACTTGTCCACTGTGACTATGTCGAGTAGTTTAAGTCTCAGCTCTTTTACAAATCTGACGACTTCATCTGGAAAGATGTGGACATGGTCCCTTGCCATGGCCTCCGAATGGCGATAAGCCACCATAGTTGTCCAACGCACCTGCCCAGACCATGGCACTCTGCGTAGGTCATATTGTGTTGGTCATAGTTTGGCCATGCTCATGTTTTTTCCAACAAAACTTGGTTGACCAGTCATGCTGATCCATGAGCTGGTTACACAGCGGCTTTCTGATGCTTTCTCAAAGTCGATCACGAGTGCCCTACGATGGTCAAATCCTACGCATGGGAACATGGCCTTCCGGCTAACCTAAACGATTCTCGAATATCGAAGGTGTCTCGCATGAGGGTGCATGAATCAGAGTCCATGAAATGGCCATCAAGCATGCCTAGCCTTCAAGCAAATCTCCACCATCTTCACAAAAGGATCCAGTTCCAACATGCTGAAACGCAGAGGCGTCCTCCGGTGCAAGTCGAAGTTTGACTCCCTGTAGACTTCAAGATAGCTGGACAAACGTTCAGCGAGCCCACAAAAACACGTCTCAACGAACCTGTTTCAAGTGGCGAAACACAACATGTCTGTCCTGCCCAGGTTCTGAGTTGGAGTCCGTTCGAATCTCTGGGCCGCCGGTAGAGTTCTCACTTTCGGCGCCTGCGAACAAGCAGAGTTTAACACGTTTTTCGAGTGCAAGCAAGGACAAAGTTGGACCAAATATTCCTGTCACTACACATCCAAACACAGTAAGCACTCAGAACATTCTCAAGTGCCGGCAGGTTTCCCTGTGTTTCTTCCGAGACAGCCAAGTGTGTGAAGGCAAATGCAAGGCATGCAACCTGTTGGCGTTGCTTGCAACCAGAGTCAGAGCTTGAAGCACAGCACGATGCTTCAGATTCTAGGGGATTGCACGACCACATAAGAGCAATTAAGAGCACCTGATTGTAATAAAATGATAAGGAGCTTGCACATTTTATTCTATTCAAAGATTTAAGATCAATAAAGCACTTGACTATGAATACAATGATAAGTCAATGATAAGTCAATGATTGCTCCCCTGAAACTTGCAACAAAGCATGGCCCGGCCTCTACGCCTGAGCTGCTTCTCACCTGCAAAGCCCCAGCCCACTGCCCAGTGATGTTCTGGTGCAGCGGCCTAGCAATAGGACTGGAGCTGCACTGTTTCAAGGTGCTCAAAGGGCGCAGATTAAAAAACAAACAGAGTTCGAACCACCCTGAACATTCAAGACAAAGCGAAAAATCTCCGTGAAATCTATGACTTCAAAATGTCTGCATTTCCATCTATTTCCTTCATGTGTTTTTCCATGTTTTCCCTTATCTTTTCCTCCACAAGTTGCCTTCAGCGCATGGCTTTCACTACCTTCATTGCTTAGCGCACCTCCGGACGCGTGCTGCCACGCGGTCTCGCAAGGGACAATCTGAAGTGGCATAGAGCCCTGTACCTTAGCATCGCATAGCATCGCTCAGTGATCACCGTAGATATAACGCATTGTACCATAGTACCACGTCTCATTCTCACTGCTTCATGGTTTCCATCTCATTGTGATAGGGATGGAGATGTACTGACACATGGCAGTGGTTCAATATCTAGATACATTTCGACACTGACATCTCTCCTATCCGACAAGGCAAGAACAGTGTTGCCAAACGGCCAACAAACTAGGCTTCGAACAATGCCCCGGAGAGTGACATGATGTAGATTCAGACGCATTAGCTTGCGACCTCTGGACAAAAGCACACAGCATTGCAAAAGGGATTAAAAATACCTGTTCAAAGCTATGCTATTACTATCTATGATTAAGTACTCATTAGATATCATTCGACAAACAGAGTTTCAAGTGCTATTGCACTGGTATACTTTGGGCATCTTTTGATCGTCTCCACTTGAAAATTGATTCCAGGGTGACTTTCAGGCCTTTGTGAGCAAACCGGAACAAACATGAGCAAACCAGAAGGAATGTCGTTGACCGAAATGAATGGTGAACTAAATGAATGGCGAAAGGCCTTTGTGAACTAAATGAATGGTTAAAGGACCAAAGCCATCAGACTTGAGGTACCCGACAAGGAATGTCGTTGACATTTCGAGTCGCGGAGGAAGTCGCAGCAAACATCATAGCCACCTTTGCGCTCCTTGGTACACTGGAAGACTAGTGTAGATTGAACCAAAGATTGAACCACATTGAACCAGCAACTCAGTTTAATTATCCACAAACTGGCCACTGCTTTGAGCCTTGGGGGTCGATGGGGGTTGACAATTGGGCATGGCTCAAAAAACGGGTATGGAACGGTACGCGGTGTTCCGGAGGTATGGAACGAGAAGTTGTCATCAAGGGTCTTGTTCCGGACCGTTTGCAAAGGCAGTTGCATTAGATATCTTTGAGATTTAAAATTCTATTTGTATAAATATATATATATATAATGCATGCTTTGTAACTGCAAAATTTAAAAACAACAATCTACATGTGCATTTGTTGCTTGTTAACATGGAAAAATTGATTTGCCGGCTTGTTGGCATGCATACACAAAATAAAGTATGCACATATTCAAATTCAAATACATTGTTGTGATACATCCTGGGAAGGTATTCATAGCCCTATCAGAATATGATTTGCATACGTTCCCGGACTGATTCTGATGGAAACAAGATGAGCAGCAAGAAAACATTTATTGCTGTTCTCACATCACTGTCAATCTCTGACGTATAGCAAATGTGCCACAAACCGTATAGAAAAGATCATCAATAAGATTAACTCATGGTCTTGGTTTTGGGGGGTGGACCCCACATGACATGGTTCAGGTCTGGAACGGGTATGGAACAGGTATGGAACGGGGTATGGAACGAAATGGGCACGATACTCTCATTTTTTCTGAGGATATCCTTGGATAATCTACCCTCTATATCAACACATGAGCAGCAAGCACCATTGACTTCTAAGATACCTGTCAAAATATTAGCTCCGGGGCGATGACTTTATGTGTTGCAGTAAACCATTCAACGCTTGTATGCCTTCTTCGGAGGCATGCTGAAGCTAAAGAAATTGGTCCCCAAACGGCCTCGAAAATCAACTGGCAATGAAACCTCAATCAAAACCCATGGCTTAAGCTTGACACAACTAAGAAGCCCACAAAGACAAGTCAAAAACAAAATCAATGCACCTCCCACAAGTGTAATAAAATTATTGAGGTATGGATGATGGGTATGGATCATGGGTATGGATCGTAGGTATGGATCATATCCTCTAAAGGGATATGGATCATGGGTATGGATCATGGGGTATGGATCGCGTGTGGGCCCGGGGTATGGATCGGGCCTTTACATTTTGAGCCGCAGCCAATTGGCCAAGGCTCGTCACCGCGATAGTGGACAGTGCTTCCGTTCTTCAAACCGAAAGCGAAGGTCCAGCTCCCTCCATCCATTAACAAACCCTGGTGGTCAAATTCAAGTTCTACCTCAATCAGTGCAGTGCAGCTGTGGGTTTAGGAGACAGCAACACACAAATAAGCACAATCTGTTCCAAGATAGAGATTGTTTCAAGTGAATTTGTGTCAACTGATCATGTTTGACCTGTTCTTTCTGCACAAAGATCGCAAAGCGCACATGTACGTGCCACTGCTGGTCAAATGATCACTGTATCTTGATGCCTGCAAATAAGGCCATTCCTCTTGAAGCTCCACCTGCAACAGGAACTGCAAAGTCTCTATGCCACCAAGGTGGATGATTTTAACGATTGGTACGCACGGCTCAAGAATTCCAACCTGAAGTGCCAACACTTTGATAGTAAGCATGGTAAGCATGCCATTCAACCGTGTGGCATCGAGTACATGCGCAGCACAACACCATGAGTAGAACAAAGTATGCCTCTGCATGGTTCACCCTGAGATGACATCTTGGATAACGCTTTCAGATGCAAGAAAAGACGGGGCGTGGCGCATTGTGACAAAACCAAAGGTCTCGCCTGGGCCCGAGCATACGCGTCGAAGGGCTGCAGATTCGCTTCGAACATGGCTCCTGTTGAGCAAGGCTTGGATATGCATGATATGCTGCATATGCTTGCGGATTGACCCTGCTATCTTACGGATCCCAATTTGAACCATGGAACTATGGAACCCATGGGAGACACGTTCTGTTCAGCCAAGGGTCTGAAAACTTGAAATCTAAGCGGCTCTCGCAGCAAGGAGTCGCGAAGCGAGGTCAGCTCAGCAGTCTGCTCATTACCTTAACTTCCAAGATACAAATCTTCAGAGGAAGCAAAACACAGGGTATCTTGCATCAGGTCTTTGCCTGCAAAATCCTAGCATTGCCACTAAAAGTTGTGATGATGCAATACGATGCGGTATCCCTTTCCAAGTCAACTTTTGGTCTCAAAACTCTAAACTACAAAAGAACTGTTTTCACGGAGAAGAACTCAATTAATCCATCTTCTGGACGCCACTTCTAATTCAAGGTTTGTCCCGGTCCCCTCTGCATCACACGATGCACGGTGATATCTGGTGAAGGTCAATTCAGCCGCAAGTCCAAGTAGCCAAACACACAATGATGCGGATGCAAACACACCAAAGGAAATAACACCTGTGAAAACATATGAATCAATAGTTGTTTGCAACCAAAACGTTTATAATGTAAAATGTGAGGAAAGAACGTACGAACAAATGAGTGGCACCAGGTCTGGGGATCATCGCTGATGACTTCTGAGTAACACGTTTTGTCAGGATTTTTGTTTCGCATTCTTTGCCTGTCTTTCACGGGCAAGTGAAAACATCCGAAAACAGTGCGTCTGCAAGCAAAGCACGAAACAATTGCGAAAAAAATGTCAAAAGCAATATGTTGAAAAAACAGTGTTCGAAGGTTGTTAGTACTGTATTTTGGAACCGCATGTGTTCAGATATATTTTGTCAATGCGTGTTTGAATCACGATTGCTTTTGAAATCGTTGTATATGCCTAACGAAAACAACATGCTTCAACATACAAAGGGCCGACTTCTGCAGTGATGTCTTCAGAAAGACCAGCAGGCTTCAAAGAGCAGTTCATATTTGGTAGGATTTTGACTGGAGTTTGGTGTTCGCTTTTGTCTCTGCAGTTTGAGTCTTTTAGCAGTCAAGCGCTAGACGAGCGCCCTGGTCTCGCGTTTACCAAACTTTTTCTAATCTGTGTCTGTTTGGCAAAGTTGCTCCAATGCAGCAGAAGGAAACTAGTTTCTTTCGCAACGGCAAATGGCAAAACCAATTATTTTTGTCAATCGACACCCTCTCAAGGAACCGACTCTCAAGGAACCGCCTCTCAAGGAACCCTCTGTAATTTCATCCCTGACCGTGTTTTGCCTCTTTGTTCTGGCTGCCGCCAAGCAACTTCCGCCCTTGTCTGGATGGCTTTCTTTCACCATGAGCCGATATGCCCGTCGTAAGGCATGCTCTGAGATGTCCTCAGTTTATGACACTCAGTCTCATCCATTGAAGTCATTTCACATGATTGGCATCTGACTTGGCTCAGCCAAAAATATTCCCGGCTTGCTGTTTGTGAGGGACCTGTGCGATGCAATAGCCAATCTTATATCTCCAAACATAAAACATAAAAGTACCACGACATGTGCAATTACTTGTAATGGCACATGCCAAGACAAGCCCCAATCAAAGCCTTGAGTGACACACCTTAGGTATCCTTGGATACTCACAAGCTCACCAGAGAAGTACCACCAAAAATCCCCATACTCGCACATGCCGCTAGAAAGAGAAGGGAAATTAGAACGTCCAGGAGTCCACCACAGTTTGCTGTACATTGCTGTGCCTCAACTGATCCTCATCCTTTTCTTTAAAGATTCCATTGGTACATCTGCCAAGACACTCCTGAGCAGTTCAGAAATCCTTCACGCTGAGAAGTTGAGGATGCGACGAAGGCAAACAACAACGTCGCCAGCATTGGAAGAAAGATTGGAAGCGATTTTCATGCGTTGTTGAAAGCAAATGATTTGTGTGGTGGAAAGTCTTCACAGGACCTGTTCGGCCAAATTTGAGGCATCGAATCCATCCCTGGTTTGTTTCTTGGCTTTTGGAAATGTCCAAATATAATGGATTGAGAGGAATCTAAGGTGCCTTTACTTTTGCATCTAAATCATGCAATGAATTTACTCATTGAATCAGATTGAGTCTACTTGTGATTCTGCATCTCGATGATTGCATGTTGGCTCAGGGCCCACAGCCTGCGGCATCTCTCAATGTCGGCCACAGAATCTCAACAACCAAAGCGACACATCTGCGGCCAACACTTCGATTTCCCCAAAAAAACGTGTAGATTGATGCAGATTGCAGATTTTGAAAATCCTCAAACTTGGAAAAAACCAGCGCAGCCCAGTCACCCAGCCTCACGCCATCTCAATGACCAGTCATAAAGACCGGAGCTTGGCAGAGCAACTGGGATGACCACCTGGAGAGCCATGCTCAGTTTCTCCAGATCTTCTGCTTCCTCTCATCTTTGAACTGTGAAGAAAGCATTGCATCATGAACTGCATCATGTTGAATCATCATCGTGAACTGTATCATGTGGCTAAGTTGCCACCCAAGTGCCGCACCTCCTTCGGAGCTGCTTGAACGCCTGGGCTTGAAAACTATGAACGAGTTGCAAACAAACCCGAACCTTCATGAACCTTCTTCATCTGCCTTTGCTTGCATAACTGCAAGGAAATGTCCAAGACTTCCACACATCATCATTCGGATCGCATCATCGTCGACATCAATAGCCGCAAGAATGGTTTACATGATCTTACATGAGGATCATCCAGAATAGATCATCGAGGGCTGACAGGATCTTTATCATTATCATGTTGCATAATGTTCATCGTCATTTCGACGTCAATGTTGACAATCACCAATATCACTTTTCACTTCTCACGAAGATCAAAAACCATCAGAAACTGTTCACAAAACGATGTCAAACTGCATTGTCCTGTCCTTTTGTTGATCTCCGCCCACTTCCCCCGATCTTTTCTTCTCCGCAGAGCACAAATGAAGGTCTATGCCAAGTCTATGACTATCACCAGGGAACTGGAAAACTGAAGCGCACCGTTGAATATCAAAGAACTTGCTGGTGAACATCCCTATGTGGACTGCACAGTTTCAACGAGACCATTGGTGAATGAGGTAACAGCAGCATAAAGAACAGGGAGGGCTGGGGCAGAATGAATTATAGAAGCACAAAAGTGAAAAGAAGAAAAATGAAGGCAAAAGAAAGTGGAGAAGTGCATCCGAAATGTTGTAAAATCGAAATTGTCCCAGGGTTCAATCAAAAGGATCTGGAGCACCGTGTGATGAGTTCTTCGTGAAAAACATTGGACAAACAGTAGTTCTTGCTGAGATCTCATGCACGGCGTGCTTCGTGTGGCCAACTTGTGGTTTGCTGGCTCCAAAGCATCAGACGTGCCACACGGGCCAATCTAGCAGTGCTGTGGAAGGCTGGTGCAGTGAAGAATTTCCCACGCCCCATCAACTTGTTGCCTTGCTGTCCTAAATTTCACAGATCCAACGTGAAACTGAAACACATCAAGATCTTCAACTGTACTGTAGCATATTAAAGACTGCATCCCTGTGTACACACAAATCTCTTGTTTCGCAGCTTATCGTTGTGTGCAAATGTCATTTGTCGATGGCCTGGAGTTCAGCATGATTTGATGTGATTTGTGACACAAACGCCCGGCTCTCATGTAACTAGTCAATCAACTTTGTCCATATGAATCTAGACGCAGCGGACACTGCAATATAGCAAACTCAATCGTTGCAATTGAGTATCGTGTCTGTCACATGGCCAAAGTTCGTTTTTCAACCCTATGCAATGTAGTTATATATCCGCAAGTCACCATTATCATCATTACCAGTAAAATCAGAGCATTATCCATAATGAACATTAATTAACTATGATGTTCGCAATCATGTACATCATAATCATCTGCTATTGATTCCAAGTCATTTTTTGTAGAATCCATCAGCTGAATCATTGTCTGGGCGGGCTCGTTGCGGACGTGCACCGCACCTTGCCTTGCTCTACCGCATCACAGCTGTGCTGAAATGGTGTCTGAATGTGTCTGATGTCTCCATTCTTCTCCGACTTGCCACCATCACACCATGACATTATCATAATGTATCACAATGTGAGCCTCTACGGAGACTGCGAAACACGTTTCTGCCACTTGTCACTCCAAATCATCGGCGTGGCAAAGTAGGAAAGAAGAAAACCGATTTCTGAAAAGATCTGAAAAGGGAACATCTTGCAAAAATGTACCACTACTTCAGATTATCAAGATTGAGCATGTCAGATCAGCTCGTTGTGCCTAAATCCCAAAGGCATTCCTTGTTCATGAGAACACTTAAAGAAACAATGCACGGGAAAAGATCGCATTCCGCCCTTTGAGTTCATGCTGAACAGTGTAGATGGAGGCTGGTGATTTCTAAAACGCAGGCAAAGCCTACCAAGCAGATCCAAGCAGTCGCTATCATCTGGAACAAATTTCTGCACAGCTACATCAAAAAACACGGGCCACTTGTAAACCCCATTCTGCACATGGCCAGCAGAGAGGCTTCTGCGCCCGGACTTTTGCCGGCTAGGTGCAGCTGCTTCAGGAAAGACTGCTGCAACTAATAATCAATCACCTCCTGTATGTATCGTAAACTAAATACGTATATCTACTGAATGCAGTATCATCAGATTAACTACCGCTATAAAAGTATATTAGGCTATCTCGCATTTTGGCCCTTGTTTGCCACTGGGGTCTTCGCTCAGACCCTGCCAGGCAGTACATCAAAAGATGAAGTATCGCGATACCAACAGCTCGGATGACGTAGGACAATTCCGCTGCTCAACTTTTTCAGACTGCACATGCGTTCGGGGCATCACTTGGCACCATAAAATATTTAATCTCTGAGGAACTGTACTTAGTTGGGACTGCTGCTCGTTGGTCCCTCCAATAGGTTCGATAACAATGCATTACTTCATGAAGCCTCTCCGTGACATGGCACTGTTGCCAAAATTGTTGGGGCTCGCCAGCATTCACTGGGAATCCCAGCATTGACTCTATGTACACTGTCAACCTGCCCCTCTTGATATGTCTTTCAAAGAAATCTGCCTCAAAGGTCCAGAGCCTTTTAGCAAGGGGCTGGCCTGCTCTCTAAGGATTTCCGTGTGTTGTGGGCATGACTCTCTTCCTCAGCACGGCGGGATGATCAAACTTTCAAAGGGGTCACCGAAGCTCGTCCCTCTTAGCTTGAAGGATTGGTAACGATTACATTCTTTGGAAATACTCGTGTTGATACTCTTTCTAGCCTATTTGTTGATACTTGATACTTACGAAGAGTTACCGAACTTGTTCCACTAATGTAAAGCCGTCCAAGTGTCTGTAATCGAATCTGATGATTCAATGACCTCAAAAATCCCGAAGTCCTTGGCAACTTTGTAGGGGTCCAGCAAGGACTCGTCTTCCTCGTTCTGAACCTGCTGCGATTCTGCATGTGAAAGTCTGCAAAACATGCCTTGAGAATCAAAGAAACTCCGCCCACTCTGGCAAAGTTCATCAAAGTTCCCAGTTTTCAGTGGAAGTGGATTCAGTGGATTCAGTGGATTCAGTGGATTCAGTGGATTCAGTGGATTCAGTGGATTCAGTGGATTGGTTTCAGATGGTTTCAGTGGAAGTTCGCGCCGTTGACCGTGCCGTTGATCGTGGCGTTGAGCCGCGCCTTGCCGCCATCTTCAACTTTGCTCACGGAGCCGGAGACCACCTCGAGACACGCGGATTCTCGAGACATGTGGGGCCCATGAAGACCAAACAACGACCAAGGCACACGGATTCACAGGGCACTTCTACGTAGCAAAAACACGTAGCATAATCTACTATAACTATCTATAATTTACTAGATCCATCTATCTCTGATCAAGTCATGATCAAGGAATTGAATTACATTCTTTTGATGCACTTCATGCGGCTTGACAATTTACCAGACCGTGATGTATGACATTATGTCACAGTATATCATTCTATAGCATCATGATATATCAGAAT
Organism: Symbiodinium kawagutii; assembly: GCA_009767595.1. Lineage (NCBI taxonomy): Eukaryota > Dinophyceae > Suessiales > Symbiodiniaceae > Symbiodinium > Symbiodinium kawagutii. Next base: position 200,168 of record VSDK01018247.1, read on the forward strand.
CTGTTTGATTGCCTTGTAGTCCATCACAGAAGAATGCGTTGTTCCCTATTGTACTGTATCAGTCAACATTTTACAACACACTTTCATGATATGCTTTAAAAGCAATCTCAAATCAAAATGGTCATAGGATTGTGCTGTATCACATTTTGTGGTATCTTCGGCTAGCTACAGTACTTGGTATTCAATCACGTTATGATGTAAAATAACATTTCGATTGGTGTCATATTACAGTGTACTGACTCATGACATTTATGATACGATGTCGTATCATACCGTCTTATGTAATATGACTTGCATTCTGTTAGAGACATTTGATTACATCATGTGATTTCATTAGATCAAACAGTCACATATTGTATCATATTATAATGTTATGTTCTACAAACGGGTACAGTAGTATATACTACCTTGCCTCCCCTCACCTGATATAAGCTCACATTGGATGTTATTGTCATAGTATCACATCATAGCATTGCGTACTTAGTTGTCACATGTTATCATATCATATTGATTCATATCTAATAGTGGCATGTCACATTGACATGATTTTACATGATATGATATCATGCCAACATATTTTGGCGGTATTGGATCAAATGGCATTTCAACAAGTACACGGTACTTACATAGCCTTAGTCTGAAAACCTACAGTCATGACATGAATCTTCATGGTGAGCAAGGACTAAATGTGAGTCAGCAATGCATCAACTGGCTCCCCCCTCGCACCTTTTTGATGCAAAGAAAGTTGATCAAGTCCTGAATCCATGCATCCATGAATGACGTTCAGTTCAGTTCACTTCAGTTCTGATGATGATGATGGTGATGATGATGATGCTGATGATGGTGGTGATGATGATGATGATGGTGATGATGATGATGATGATGCTGATGATGATGATGCTGATGATGATGATGATGATGATGATGGTGATGATGGTGATGATGATGATGATGATGATGATGATGCTGATGATGATGATGATGATGATGGTGATGATGGTGATGATGATGATGATGATGATGATGATGATTGTGATGATTGTGATGATGATGATGCTGCTAATGATGATGATGGTGATGATGATGATGATGATGGTGGTGGTGGTGGTGGTGGTGGTGGTGATGATGATGATGATGATGATGACGACGCCCAGCTGGTAGCGATACTATAAGAGGTCAGTCCCCAGGAACTGGTATCTACAAAGTCACGGCCATCAGCAACAATCATCGGCGGATTGAAAGTCTTGAAGTGAAGAGGTTCGGTAATGTGTGGTATACTTCATGGAAACAAGATGAAACAAGTATGACCGTGTCTTGCTGCGATTCCCCAGGGGAGGACACTGCGGAATGAAATGCCGTATTTTGACTCAGCAAAGGTGTTCCCAGTGATTCTTCCCCCGCTCCTTCGAGATTGTCCATGGCGCATCCTTCAGAACAAACGACCTCTGATCGCTCTCCACACGCCGATGGAGATCCAAATGTCTCGTTGGACAAAGTGAATCCAAGTGGTCCCAAAACAGTGCTAAGAATGCGCACCAAGTGTGCGGGTAACAAACAGTGCTAGTACTACGGCAAGACCCTATGGTTTGCCCGTGACCACAAGACCTGCCCAGAAGTGAGTCTTGTCAACTGTTCAAAACCCTGCGCAGGCCCGTTGTTTTGAAACTCTGAGAATCAAGAAACCCTAACCCTAAACCCTAAAACCCTGAAACCCTAAACCCTAAAACCCTAAACCCTAAAACCTTAAAACCCTAAACCCTAAAACCTAAACCCTAAAACCCTAAACCCTAAATCACTGCGTTTAGCCAGTGTTTCTCACTGATTCTTCGAGCAATGTTCAACACGCACAGACAGCCGTGGTTTGCCCTCCGGGCAAACCATGGGGTCTGTGCGTAGTACTAGAATAGGCCAGCTCTAGCCGCTTACTCGCCTAGCTTTGAAAGGCAGCCAGCCATGGAAAATTGACAAAGCTCTGCATAGTTTAGTTCACCATGGGAAGTGTCTGCACTGGTGTGACGTTTCTTCGTCATCAAAGAGAAGGTCGAATGAACATGTCAAGTTTACACCCCGCGATTCAGCAAGTTTGAAAGTTGACATAACATGAAAGTTTCTGAAGTTTCTCCGCAAAGCCACACATTGCGGTTCTGAATGATTCGCCCAAATCGTGTTGCGAAGTCTTCGTGACTCTTGGAGCCGAAGACTTCATTCCTCAAGCTGTGCCAATGCAGCACGTGAGTTATGCCAAATATCCCAAGATGGTAATCTCCTCTGTGTACAGTTGGTGCTGAGCTAAGGTGCTTCACAGTGCTGCAAGAATGTCCCAGCATGCGATACACAAACGCTCTCGAGATATTTTACTTTGATGATTCACTGCTTTTAAATTGAAGCGAAGCGGCAATGTTTGGTCTGAATGCACCCCGACAAGAACATGAGAGCCACAAGCTTTTGCCTCCTGGCCACCAACTCCATCACAACGGTGGCTTTCGACAATTCAAACAAAGCAAATGGTGTCAGATAGAAGTGCACCCACACAAGCTATGAAACGTGCCAAGAGGATCCAAAAGGCATTGCAGATCATCGCAGAGTATGCAAATATGCCGTATTTATTTGGGGCAACTGGCAATGGCAGCTATTTCAGGACTCTTTCAGGACTGTTTCAGGACTGTTTCAGGGATGTTTCAGACAATTTGTAGACCTGAGCACAACTGTTGGATCTGTATCCGCCAGAAGGGTTCTGAAAGAGCGTTCTGATTTCGCTACCGAGCTCTGCCATCTGGCCTTTAAAATGTGCTGGTGGCCAGCGTGCAAAAAGTTCCACGCGCCATCAACCTGTGGCTGTTGCTGAGACTTGAGCGTCACATGATTTCACATGATTGTTCACATGAGAGTCAAAAGCTTCGGAGCTTTGAGGTTGTCTAAACATTAGGGTAGTATAGCCAGCACCCATGCTAACCCTCCAAAAAAAAGCGTAGATTTTGAGACGCACTAAAACACACTGCAGGTCCGACTGACAAATGCACAAATGACAAAGATGGCCGAACAACTCAGCCGTTGCATTCAAGGGACATAGACAACCTCCTTGCATTCCCACGGGTACTCCCAAGTGCCTGGCAAATCTTCATTTCTTGCAGTCTTGCTTTACCGCAGTGTCCAGTGCTACGACAGTTGATGTCGCATGTCGTTGTGTGGACTGTTTCCTGTTGATGTTTCTGCACGTTCATCCGACAGTTTCAGCAAAGCTCTCAATCCCCACTACCGATGCACGTCTCACTGATCCTGCCTTCCGCCAGCTCAACCATGTCCACAAATGGTGAACCTGTGAGAACCTCGTGCGAGGGCAGCAGTGGTGGTGGATCCACCAGCTTGTCGTTGAGTCCTGAGCTTGCAAGACTCGCCTAGGGGATCCAAGGGGCAATATTTGAAGCCATGAGAGGACTAGGATGTGGTGTCTCTTGGCTGCGCAAAAAGTAACAAAAAATTCAGCTGCTCTACTCTTTGATGCAGAGCCCATTAATGATATCAATGCAGAAATGCTTTGCAATAGAACACTAGAAACCTGTGATGCGGCAAAGATTCTCACTGCAAATTGTTTGCACTCAGAGGTTGAAAAGGCTATGACAGCAATGTCTTGATTCCTGAGCGCGCTGGAAAGCCATGAAATTCAATGGGTGTTGTCGATTAATCCATGGAATTCCTACAGTACAAGATTGTACAGCAATAACGAGTAACCAAGGTAGTCGAGCCATCCCTGCCTCACCAGCTTCTCAGAATGATCCATCAAGGATTCCTACCCCGCTTAGTTGCTGTTCACAGTTGCTCACAGTGAGGCTGATCAAGCCATAGTTTGTGGATTGTTTTACATGTTGCCAGCAATTCACTGTCACACTGCCAAAAAGCAATGAGCCATTGTACAATTTTCACTTGAACTAAAAATGTTCTGGTGGTTCTGTACTTGTCAAGCATCTTCCATTTTGAGGCTTGAGATGTATGTATATATACATAATATATATATATATATATATATATATTATGTATATAAATACATACATTGACATGAATTTTCTAGACAAATTTATTGCGGCTTGTACTTCTTTCGGTTGAAGCCGTGGGTGAATATACAGCACTGCATATCACATACCATTGAAATCCATTCACATACCCGTGCTGATCTTAGCAAAGTCGCTGCTGTTTGAGCTTTGACAGCCAGCTCTGACAAACCTAAACCAGGAATGATGAGGATGTGAAGTACCAAGGAGCACAGCTTTTCCAAAAAGAAATGAAGAAAGATGAAGAGAAGCATGAAGAGAAGTATGAAGAGAAGCATGAAGAGAAGCATGAAGAGAAGCATGAAGAGAAGCATGAAGAGAAGCATGAAGAGAAGCATGAAGAGAAGCATGAGGAGAAGCATGAGGAGAAGCATGAGGAGAAGCATGAGGAGAAGCATGAGGAGAAGCATGAAGAAAGCACCTGACTCTGTCCATCAATTCAAAGCGCGAAAGATTGTGACCAGCAAATGTTTGATTGGCTGATTCACAAACACCCTCAAGAAGTGCACATAGATCAGGAATTTGTTTCTACGGATGTAAACTGGCACTGAACTTTGAACGTCACAATTAACAAATGTGCTGCTAATCAGGGTCTATACATTGATGAAGGTTGATGATGAAGAATGGTCGCTGATCATATCTTGTCATGTTCCATACTCGTTGGTTTCTCAATCAAACACTGCTGATCTCTCTTCAACCGCTACCTCGCAGGGCCAAAGCGGATTCAATGTGTCCTCGGTCGCGGGTCTGAGACCAAGAGTTCCTACTAATCTGCACACCGTCATACAGCGTCCATATTATGTTGTGTTCTGCTATCTTGATCTTATGTGTAGTGAATCTGTTGTGTTCTGCTATCTTGTGTAGTGATTGCATTGCAATGTCATGGTATGAATCTCACAACCTCCGCTGGTACTGTGTACCTCGCCAAGAGTCGCTTGGGTCCAAGGTGGCAATGGTACTGATGTCTTTGGCATGTACCAGGTCGCTAGCAGCACCTGTCACTCCATAACGCCCTCCCCAGAGCCAGAACTCACAGTGTGGATCCTGTTCAGCTCTTTACAACTCATCCCTCACAACACAAGCAATCTGACCAACTTCGACATTCGTAGTAGTACATGGGATTTTCTGACTGATGCATGGTACAGTTCAGGCTGGGTGCGGGTGATTGCTGCGCGCTCAGCACAAAAGGAGCCCGCTGGCAAGCTCACCTTCAGGGTTCGCACGGACAGGTGAAAAGCCCAGCAGATCATAAGATAAAGCCTAGGGTTCGATCATAACATACTGAAGCCCAGCACTTGACAAGAATGTCTTCGTACCGCACTGACTGGAAAGCGCTTGTTCATGTTCTTTCAGCAGTATCCAGATTGCCAATGCCTCCGTATTCATGCCTCTAAAAACGCGACAGTCCGACTCACCTTGCAAGCACAGAAAACGGCACATCTGGAACATTCTGAAATGTGGGCATCGCAGGCTGGCCAAGAATGTGTCAGACCAACTTGAATAGACTGGTTGCCCTGTCATGCTTTCACAAAATCATGCGTGGTGCACTACAAAAAACAAATGGCGAGCGGCTCCGACAAATCAAAACAGACAGCACCGTCTTGCCAGACTTCCGTTGCCAAAAGGGATCTTTTGAAGCATGCTGCCACTCAGCAAAATACCTGGCAGCAAAACCTCAGGACCTCTTCTCTGCCTTCCCCATCTGCAAAACAAGAACTACTTGGTACGAGTATTTCCAGCACTTGAGCTTTGATCCGATAATGTTGAGACATAAACCCAAGATCAACGGAACACTCAAACCCACAAAATAGACAGGACGACTACTGCTTCGAGAACCAAGGACAACAACCACCACAACATCGACTGTGATGATAAGAAAAGCTGAAAGTGGAATCATCTGCAAGGGCGAAATTGCAAACCTAGAATGAATGGTCTCTCACGATCTTGGCAAAAGAAACCTCCCCAGATGTTTACTTGCAGAGGAGTGTCTTTTGCATTTCATGAATCGCCAGGGACAAGTGGTTCAGTGGTGGCGAAGCAAGAGCCAAGTGCTCTGTGGACCACCAATCAACTACATCCTTGCTCAAAGGCACCGCACCAAAACTGCAAACATGTGAGTCTGCCAAAATGTCCACAATATATTTTTCACCCTACCTACGACTATAGAAAACAAATTGAACAAACAAAATATCATGAAATATTGCTTCACTGACGCTCTTAGAAAAGGCTTGAACAAACCAATGCAATCAGTGCAATAAAAACTATATACATATATATATACATACAAGTTAATACATATATATATATATACATAGTAAAATTTACAGGATAATTCATAATATATTTATACACATATATACATATATATGCGTAATAAATACATATATACATACATACATACATACATACATACATACATACATACATACATACATACATACATACATACATACATACATACATACATACATACATACATACATATGATAAGAAAAGCTGAAAGTGGAATCATCTGCAAGGGCGAAATTGCAAACCTAGAATGAATGGTCTCTCACGATCTTGGCAAAAGAAACCTCCCCAGATGTTTACTTGCAGAGGAGTGTCTTTTGCATTTCATGAATCGCCAGGGACAAGTGGTTCAGTGGTGGCGAAGCAAGAGCCAAGTGCTCTGTGGACCACCAATCAACTACATCCTTGCTCAAAGGCACCGCACCAAAACTGCAAACATGTGAGTCTGCCAAAATGTCCACAATATATTTTTCACCCTACCTACGACTATAGAAAACAAATTGAACAAACAAAATATCATGAAATATTGCTTCACTGACGCTCTTAGAAAAGGCTTGAACAAACCAATGCAATCAGTGCAATAAAAACTATATACATATATATATACATACAAGTTAATACATATATATATATATACATAGTAAAATTTACAGGATAATTCATAATATATTTATACACATATATACATATATATGCGTAATAAATACATACATACATACATACATACATACATACATACATACATACGTACATACGTACATACATACATACAAATGTAAGTGTCCTGATATCCAGAGACAAGGAGCTGGGTCGCTGAATGTACTCAAGGCTGGCGAAGCTGGTGGTAGGCGGGGACTTGAAGGAAATGGCAAAAGCCTGAGCATTGCAATCATAGCATGTTTGGCTGTGGGTCAAAACCATTGTTTTCCCTGTTATTGTTGTCAGCTGGTTAATTAATATTGACCCATAGCCGTTTCAACGAATCGGAGGCAATCATGGCATGGACTTCAACGAATGGAGGAAAGCTGGAAAGTCATGGAAAGCCTACTTTGGGGGTAATCATCAAGTTTTCACTATCATTATTTTCTCTTTCTGTCAAGCTACGGAGCGACCATCAGATCAAACGCAGACAGATTGGTAAGACAATGCAAGAAAGTAAGCAACTGAAAGATAATGAAAGAATGAATTCCTATGGCTTCTACACAGTGACTCTACTACCCTAGAGTCTCGAACCGGATGATCCAATTTGCCACGAGACTTTCGCTTCTTTGGTTCGCTCTCCTGTCATGGGCGAGAGATTCGTCAACAGAATAAAGGACGCAGCTCGGTCAGCTTCATTTATTTACAAAAAGTATACAAAGGTACTGGATTGGAACACCCGTCATTGATTTTGGGTGCCTCCTAACCACCAAACAATGCTGCTGTTGCAGGGATGTCAAAACAATAATGCCAGCATTCACACAGCTTTTGCATGCAATTCCTTTCCATGAGACAGGTCTGGTCTCCTGCGCCATGCTTTGTTACTGGCTCCAGCTTGTCATGCAAAACATGGTGCCAACTTGGAGGAGACGAAGGTCTTGTGTGTAGCTGTTGCACTGTTTGTTTGCACTCACTTTTATCTTGATGCATGTGCGCAATGCAGTAACTCCTGTACAACTGACTTGCATGCAAAATATACCAGGTATTGTAAGTATGTACACATCTTCTGCGTTGATCCTCAAGATCAAACCATCTCAAAGTTCTACTTCGCTGTAATTCTTTTGATGTCTGGTACTTATCAACATACTCATACCATCTCATACCGACCCGAGCAGCTGCAGAGGGACCCTGATGAAATGCTTCCGCGGACACGAGGCCATCTCTTGAAGCTCTCACGGAAGGGAACTGCGTTTCAGATGCAACTGGGAGCTCCAACTGCTTCGGGCATGGTGCTCCTCCAAGATGAAGCCAAAGGCTTGACACCTTGAAATCATCTCTGGGATATGAAAGGATAAATATCTATAGGAATCGATAGGAATCCATACGAATCTATGGGAATCTATAGAAACCCATTGGGATTTATACGGGAATCTCAAGTATCTAGATGACTCCAGATCCATCGTGCACATTTCAAGCACAAGTTCGAGCGGAAAACTGTATTTCATCCTCTGCTCTTAATACAAATTGTGTTGCCGCGACCCTCCATAAAATGAAGGATTCTATTGAACCTTTTCATGACCAAAACCTCTGCGCAACTGTCACTATCAGCTCTGCTGTCTGTGGACTTGCATTGGTGGCTTGAAGGTATGAACAATATTTCTCGAACGCAAACAAACGCATACAAAACATATTATGCAACTGTGCATCAGAAAATTACCTTGGATGGACATGTATTTCGGAAGCATCAATTCATTTTCAGACCACCGAATTGCCGTGTAGATTTGAACACAGTTTGTCAGGGAGGAGAGAACATGTTACCTGATGATCTGAATTCTAACAGTGTTGTCTTTCTTTCTTGCAAGAAGAGCTCGTTTGACCTGAAAAACCAGCAATGATCAACATTGATAAAAGAGGGTGCAAACACCCAGATCCACTATGTAGCACCCAAGGCTCAGTTGGCATCAGGTGACCCTAACTTCTTTCAGCAGCTTTGTGCGAACCGTCTTTCAATTTGGTCAGTACAATATGTATTCATATATATATATATTCATTTATTTATATATATATGTATATTCATATATATATACTGTAGATAATATGTATGTATATATATATATATACTGTAGATAATATGTATGTATCAGGAGGCTCCTTCAGCATTTCTGAACGCAAAGCATAGAATTCTCCAAGTGATCAGTGACTTAGTGATCTCCCTTGTCGAGGATCGCACCTCTCTGGACCTGGCGTCCGAAAGTTGACTGCAAGCCTGAAGCTGTGGAAACAGCTGAGCTCCTTGCATCAGCAACACCATGTTGTTGGGAGATGTTGGGAGCTGTAAGCTGATGGACTTTGCAGAGTCAGCCACACATTCTGAGAAGCAATTGGATTTGGTTGACCCGAGTGTAAACGGCCTGTTGTGCTTTGAATAGGTAAACAGCCAAATCTGTTGGTGCTGATATTGCTTAACAGGGATAGCAAGCCAGCAAAATTCACAATGTCACAAGAGAAGAGCTGGTCGCAGTTGGGTTGAGTGCATTGCCACGCCAAGCAATATGCTGCTGGCTGCTCATACAACATAAAACCGTCGTTGACACCACCAAAATGTCATGGGCAGATCCAGTCGACATCAATCTGGACAGGCAATCAACATCAATCATCAACTATTGTAGATGCAAGTTAAGTTTCGAGTTTAAGATCGCCTGAGATCGTGTCTAGAGCATTTCGGGGGGGGGGCAGGGAGTCCTAGTGGCTGCCCCAAAGCGTCACCAAACCAAGCAGCGTGAGATTCTGGAAGGTCAGCGTTGGAAACAAGGCCTGTCATGAGAAGGTCAGGGGAGCGTCTTGCACTGACTACAGTCACTCTTTTCACATTTTTCTTGTTGCAGTGACACTCTCTCAACAGCTTGTCACCTTTGCCCATCGCTCCCATAGTCCCACTGAAGGGCTCAACACTTTTCACGGTGGCCTTCCCGCGCAAATGTGGGATGGCTGTACTGCTAACGTGCTGCCCATCAAGAAAGACCTCGTGTGCAGCGTGCGGCTGTAGTGAAAATGCAGATCAAATGCTTTTACCACGACTTGGAAGCAATCGTGAAGCCAACCTAGGCCCTGAAGTTCTGTGTGATTGTCTTTGTTCTATGCTGCTTTGTCCAGGTAGGATTGTCTTTGACCCAAGTCAAGGTAGACCTGAAGCTTTGCAACTAACAGTGTTTCCAGTCATGGAAAGATCACATGCTGGGAAACGTTGCCGCAGCCAAACCTGCTGGAGATGCTCTTTGTGGCTGTGTGGGCAGATCCGATCATGCGACGGGCATGATGAATAAGGTGGCAGTCCAAATACACCAAGGATATGACGGAAACGCTTCCATCTGCGGCCTCGGTAGCAGCATTGCTTTCTGCTTTTGCAGTACCAGTTCATTGGACCATCAGCTATGGAAAGTCCGAGTAAGAAACTGCACAACCGTGCTGGGAACATCACTCATTGCAAAATGGCAAAGGTCACAAACAAAGTCTTGAAGGACAACTTGCTCCAGCATTGCTCCAGAGTCAAATTGCACGGTGACCACTGAGTGTGAAACTTCTTGGTCAAGCAGCACTCCAACCCGTTTCACCTGAGTTGTCTGTGGCAAGGGTTCTTTTCTGCAGCCTGTAGTATGGCTTAGTACAGTGTGGTATGGTATAGCATCATTACTAGCATTTGCATTCGTATTGTACACTTCGAGCAGTTCTCGTAGTCATGTTGGTATAGCGTGGTAAACTTCCTCACTGGATGGGTTGTTAGTGCTGCGTTTGGTCCAGAGTTCTACTCACAACAGGTTTGCTGTACTTGCAGGTTTCGGTGGTCCAAAGAGAACATGGCTTCGTGCAGGTGGAAAAGAAAATTTGCATCATCCCATATCCATACTTCAGGCATGGCGCACCGGGAAATGCCTGTCATCTGCACCAAACAAATGGAACCGAGTCTGAAGGCTTGGACAGAGTTGTATGAATTTTCTGAAAAACGGTTGGCAGAAGTATGAGAGCCTTGCTTTCAAGGATTTCTTTGGTAGTTGCATTCTCTAGAGTAGATAAGTATGAAGAAATCTATTGCAAGCAAATAGATTCTGGCACCTATTTGTCCTGCCAAAATCTTCCCATTGGATATGAAGGACGCTGTTGCGACAATGACCAAGTGTGAGGGGGACAGTTGTGAGATGCTTTGTGGGCAATTTTGGAGGGTCCAACTTTGACGGACGCATCCCTCAAATTTACTGCCTACCAACATCTGCTAACAACATACATCCATGTCAAGAACCCCCCCATTAATGCGAATCTCCCATTACATAACAAGTTTGGGGCCAAATATGAAAGACTCCATGTTGCCTTACCTGAGTGTCTTCAAAGTCTTTGGGGCGAAATGTGAAAGAACCAGTTTTCAAATATTCTGCAGTGCTTCTTTTGCGCTATGAGGGACATAATTTGGAAACATCTGGACTGCAAAGGGTTTCTGGGACCAAGAAGAGGCTTTGACAATCCAAATTCTGTAAAAGAAATGGAGCCAAGAATGAAGGAGCAGGCCAAGTGTGGGGAAAGCAATTTTCAAGTATGAGGAAGATCATTTGGACCCTACAAATATTTGTGAGAAGGACTGTTTGACCTTTCCTGTCTGCATGTTTGCTGAAGCCCCCTATGAGCCTAACATCTTGCAATTCCTCCTTGCAATTCGTCCCGATTGTTTGGCCACAGTATCAATGAATGGCACAATTTTGACGCGGCTGCTTGCTTCCTAGAAGTGCTACTTCCTTCTTGGTTGGTTAAAACCGAAGTGGTGCTTGCCTGCCAAGTGGTTGTAAAGGACCAGGGCCACACTATTCTGTCTGCCGTGTGGCGGTCAAGATGACTGCAATGTGGCGTTTTTTTTGTTTCTCATCTATATAAGTACCACTAGTGACCAACATCTGCCATCAATATCCATCAACCACCGCTAGCTAGGCTATCAACCACTACTAGCTCTGCTGATCATTTTTTACCAATGATCAACCCTCACCTTGGAAAATATTGAGAGTCAGACACTGCCAAGATCACCAGGCGGATGCTGCAGGTTGGCACAACAGGTTCCCTGGGTGCAGCTACAGCCGACATATGAGACAACTGTTGTGCTGTTCGAAAGGGCTGGAAGACTAGCAAAACCACATGAGGTACAGTGTTTCAAACACTACCACCCAGCCGGCCCTGGTGCTTGGGAAGTGTCATAAAACAATAGTGCAACGTGCAATATGATTAACGTGCCTCAGAGGCCTTCGGTTGTGCCAGCTTCGAAGGAAAACAAATGGAAGTTTCCACCACTCCATCTTCATCTTCCTTCTATGAAAGCTTGGTCTCTTTGTCCAACTTCAAGAAGCATGCTACAGTTTGGTTTCAAAAAAAGATGAATCACACAGAAGCACAAAGTACAGCGGTGCGGTGTGTAAGAATTAACAAGGTCGTTTTTTCCAAGGAACTTTTGACAAACAATGCAAAGAAAACAGCATAGGATAAACTTAGTGTCCAGCGCACTGGTGGCCACTATTGACAAGGAAACCAGGTATGCTCTCATCTGACTCCAACACAGTTCAAGCTGCACCTTCGAATCAAAGCTCACGCTATCAGGCGAGCCAAGAAAGAGCGACGACCTGCAAAGTCACAAGACTTTCAACAAGTTACTGCACTGCAAAGCTCGGACTCCTTTGCAAATGGATGCAATCCTCTCCCCTAAAAAACAAAAACCTCCCGAACTACTACAATAACATTAATAAACTAGATATCACTTGCATCCTTTTCGAAAACCAAACCAGAATGCTCAGCGGAAATCAAATGACTCGCATTACATAGAATGCTTCCAGGGTCAAGTGCCCATCTTGCCTGTCAGTTGAGAAGCCCACAAGCAAAAGCGCTGGTGCTTCGGGGATGTGCTCAAGCACCTTCAGAATATCTGTCAGTCTTATCTCCGGTGACGTCAAATCTGGGTTCACAGACGGCCAGTCTCTTGCTTTGTCCAAGTCTTTACTGTCTTTACAGATCAACAGCTGAAACGTACAGTATTGCCTGGTGCTTCAAGAGTTTTTACTACAAACTTAAAAGTAAACAGTTTGGATGCTGTTCGCCCGTGAGCTCATTTGAAGCAGCTGCAAGATAATGCAAGTCTCCTTTTCTGTCCAAATCACGAGGCTTCGAGCTGACGCTCAGTCTGCAGCCTGTAAACAGGGCAGTGTGTGTTGCTGTTTTTCTGTCTTGGGTGCGGCTTCTGTCAAAGTATATTCAGTGCACAACCCCCAATTTGATGCACTTCTCTACACTTGCCTATTCAAACAAAACCTGAAGCTATTCTGTGGTTGGCATCATTCTGCCTTCATCTGCCTTCCACATCTCACAACCACGAACACTTGCACCAACAGGCAGTGTATCAAAAATGTCAGCGTTGTAAGACGTGTAAACCTCGAAGAATCGCTTAGTCCCAGATTGCTTGGACAACGACCCTGCCATTGGTCCTCAGCCCTGGGTTGCACCGACTTGTCCTTCCATGCCCAGTTCATCTCTATGCTCCCAGTCAGCTTCTGTACCCTGTTCTGACAGACGGCAGTTCTCACCACCAGGCCCAGGTTTCTCAGATCTGTGCCTCGAAGTCCTTTTTCTTCGGGCCAATCTGGCGTGTCCCGAGGATTTCAAGTCAGCTGTGAGTCTTAGTGAAAGTTCTTGGTGAAACGCAATGACTCATCTGACCTCACCTAGCCCGGCACACCATCCCATGTTGCTTTTCAGACTGTGTGCAATTAAATCAGATTGAAATATATTGAATCTAATATTAATCACAGACATTAATCAATATACTAGAAGTATACTGAATCATAATTCATCACAGTTCATTCGCCAGACCGTGCTGTTGCCGATTCGGGGACCTGAAAGATCAGAAGCTGATCGAAGTAATGACAACCGTGGAATAAATAGCCTTCCCACAAGATCGACACGATCAGAACGGACCTTTTCCCTCCCGGTAGTCATAATCCAAAAGGATGCTGGATGAGGGTGGATGGAGGGTTTCCAGCAGTGTGTACGGTTCTACTCCCTGTTCGAAAAGACAGGGCAATAGCAAATGAGGGTTGGAAAAAATCCATGGTCAAACAGGCTTTTAATCAATTGTCGGCTACTGCTTTGTGCCAAAAGCTTCTTTAAGGGGTGAAGGCGCCTCATTGACTTCAGCATTGGCAAAATCTTAGGGAGCCCACGGGTATTGATTAATTGGGAGGGCATTGATTGATCATATGTGTGCATTCAGCTCCACCAGCCATTGCAATGTCCCAAACATGCAGCGCTCACCACTGCTCCATCATCAAAGAGCTCAGCCAATTGGATTGCCTTCGCGGTTACCGAGGAAAAAACAACGACTAAGATACATGGGCTAAGAATCAAAATGCTAAGATGAAAATCAAAATGCTAAGATGAACAATCATGAAAGGGGAAACCTAAGAATTCCAGGTAGAAAGTGGCAGAAACTCTGACGTCCGCAAATCCCAGAACATTTCAGGCCCAACAAAAGGCTTTCTCCGACGGTTTGGCCTCCGACAGCAACCAGCAAACGTTTTCTCGCAAGGCTACGTTCTCACGAAGCACAGCCACATGCGTTTCCAAGGACTTCATATTGGAGCCAAGGGAGTCAGCCTTCCAGCAAAAGCGAACTTGAAAGCTAAAGATGTTGCGCAGTCACCAGTCATATTTCAATCATGGGGAAGTGAGAAACATGGGGAACATGAAAGGGACGAGTTCTGATTTGGATAAGGTTTCATTTTTGCGGATGCCCGAGCAAGCTGTGTTGAAGTCCGTGCTTGATCATGCCTTCATCAACAAATATATGAATATATTACAGCAAACACAAAGCTGAATTAGTGATTTTGACTCGCCCAAGAACGTCAACAGAAATTGTGGTGTTTTAAGGGGTTGCAATTTGTTGCTTCCCTTTCAAACCAACCAAATCACCATAGTTTGTACCCCACTTCCAAGTTTCAAATTACACCAAATTACCAGGAAGTGGGCTACAAATTGGTACAAAGTATTGGTACGAACTACGGGTACAAAATATTAGCTGTTTATACCAGTTTTCAGTTTCAAGTCTTCAGCCGGGTCAGCCGTGCCTTGCATCCTCCAGGCCTTAGACTTCCCGACTTCTTCGAAACATGAAGCGACTTCCCTGAATCTTCAGTGATGATCAAAGGTGCAATCAACTCATCAATTTACAGTCTATAGATTGATGAGCAATGGGCTAATGAATTGTATTAAATATTGATCAAAGTACTAAGCAATATTGTTGAGTCATTTTGATGAACAAAGCAATGGTTGATCAAAAGTATGGTTGCAATGGACTGGTTCCAGAGCTGCGCCATCTCATTGAGCCTCCAGCATTGTAACATCTTCCAATCTCCGTCTCCTGTGAAGCTCATCTCTTGAGCAGCGCAGAAAGTCCAGGATGGTGGGGTCGGGACTCGAGGATCAGTCTGAACAATTCAGGATATTGATTTGATTCAATCGATTCCCTCAAGACATCTCAAGACCAGATACCTATAGTCGTATTGTCTACCATGGTTGAGCAACAGGTTTCTTTGGCACTTGCAGCTCGACAATTGCTCTCTTGCTCCACTGTCTAAGCATCCAGATTCAAAACATGGAGGTGAGCTGCCTGTCTTCCTGTTTTGCTTCATAGTATAGTCGCTGGAAGGACCATGCGAGGAAGTTGGTTGACGTGTCACAAATGTCTCTGAGGCCTTCACATCTTTTCCATCGCAGTTCCAAGGTGCCTGGCCTAGCAGGATGACAGGCCGGATGCTCCAAATGAGGTCTTGTTGACCAACATGTTCGGTGGTACCACTTTAGTCTTGTTGAGTTGTTCCCCCAACAAAACAACCACGATGCATTTCAATGATCTGCTCTATCCATTCGCATCTACACCATTTCATGACTGGCCCCAGAACGAGGATGGGGCTATTTGCACCCCCCCCATTCTGCAAAATCATAATGGGATCATAATGGGGTACAAATGTCCATTCATAGGATGCACCGCACACCAAGGACGTTCCAAACAGCCTCCTGATTGGATTCATCGCATCTGTTTCGCATTGATTTGTGCCTGGGAATAGCAATTTAACCATCTCCCTGAAGTTGTATCAAACAGCAAGGAATCTTTGAGTCTGCATCGCGTCCGCATTTTGGAGGTACAAAACGACTGCTTTGAATTCGTGCAGCACTAGTGCTTAGTCTGTGCTTAAGCGAATTGTGCATGTTTGAATAGTCTACAATTCTCATCTTTGGCTTGGGGAGACCTTCGGACTCCACCAAAGTCAAGCTGCATGGGACAAAAAATTATGGTTCTTCCAGTACCTTGGGCTTGTCTTTGGGCTCTTTGGGCTCCTTGGTTTCTCCATCCATGTTGGCACTCATCACCTTGCGGGAGACATCCATCAAATCATGCCCACGAATCCGACCATGATCCTTGGGATCTGCCAAAGCCATCCTTAGGAGGCCGTCAGTACAAAAATGAAGGGA
This sequence comes from Symbiodinium kawagutii, assembly GCA_009767595.1. Taxonomy (NCBI): domain Eukaryota; class Dinophyceae; order Suessiales; family Symbiodiniaceae; genus Symbiodinium; species Symbiodinium kawagutii. Next base: position 216,691 of record VSDK01018247.1, read on the forward strand.
TCCAATCCGTAGGTTTGGGGGTACCACCATTCATGGACAAACCCATGTGCTGTTATGATCGCAATCATTTGCATGTCTGCGGGTCGAAAGTGTACATCTCTAATGAAAATGTGCTGCGAGGAAGCTATAAATAACAATAGTAATTAATAGTATGAAATGGGATGCGTTTGGATGTATTTGGATATTATGTGGTTCCAGTTTTGTTTTGATTTGTTCTGATCCATATCCATTTCGTAGTGTTAGACTATCATTAGTTCACAGGACGGAGGTGGCTGAAGGCTGCTGGAGGCCCCTGCCACCAAAGTTCCGAGATCATACTGCCAGTATGTGCCAATTGCTCTGTAGTGCATAGGTATCAACCAGCCATCCTGACCCTTGCACATTCTCATGTGTGTTTCTTGACCTTTGAAACACCTGTGTTCCTGGACTATTAAATCCTTCCTCGGAACCACCTTCAAAACTGTGCACATACATATTTATCATGTGTATGTATTTTATACATATATATATATATACATAAATACATATATACATATATACATATATACATATATACATATGTACATATATACATATATACATATACATATATATATATATATATACACAGTATACAAGTGTGTATACGGACATATGAACATAGTTTTCATTTGTTTTAACTCACATATTTGGTAAGTGTTGCAGCCCAGTGTCTTCTCCTTTAGCAATGCTGCGATTTCATCGTCCTCGATGTCCAAGACAGATCTCAAAGCTATTGCCATCTCATGCTCGTACTTCTCAGGATGAGCGCTGAACATGACCAGAGTCAGCATGGCTGTACTCCGTCCGGGGACTTTGTCGCATCCAGCGACAGCAGCATTGGCCAAGAAGCGCAGGTTGCAAATGCCTATGCCGGTCTCAGTGACTGCGTTGATCAATGCATCTAAATCAAAGTCGGGTGCTGAGTCCTTCAAGGAACTCTCACACACTTCGAAGAGGGCATCCACTTCGTCACCGGTCAGGCGGCAATCTTTGACACCTGCAAGGTCTGCATTGATGAAAGCTTCCAGCATCATTTGTAGCAGTTCTGCGCAGCTAACGGTATGAAGCTCCTGCAAAGTGTCCTCAAACTGCTGCAAGTTCTCACCCATCTTCTCCTGAATCGTTTCCAATTTCTTTCGGACCCCAGCCAACTCATCCAGCTGTGCAGCCAGCATCTCGTTTTTGCTTCGGAAAATCTCATTCTGCTTCTGCATGGCAGAGACCTCTTGCTCCAAACCTTCGTGGGCATAGGCTGCTCCTGCAGAGACAACAGATCCAAAACACAGCAGCAAGGCGGCGAAAGTGGCGAAACCATCGGGTTGGCCTCCAATGACGGGTACACCATTGAAGGGCTGCCCAGTGGCTGCCATGATCCCCAGAAACACGGCTACAATGGAGCAGGCCAAGAAGGCATAGGTCACCAGCCGGAAGAAGCCAAATGGCCCCAGCCAACCACCAGGAGGGCTTGGAAGACCACACAACTCCACAACTTTGAAGCCAAAAGCAGCTGAAGCTGCTCCCAAGCCCTTCACGGAAAAATCCACGTTGGGCATCTCCGGCATCTCCATGGAAGCCATGGAGGATCCTCCCGGTTGTGCCACCAGCGGTGCATCGGTCCTGTCTGTTGCAGGCGCGGGCTCCGCAGGTTGCACCTTGGCTTTCGAAGGCTCCAGCGGTGCTGCTGGTGCTGGTGGGGAACGCGTGGTGTCCCGCATGGGACCCATGGCTTCGCCAAAACGATGTACTCGATGTATCTCAAACTCCAAAACCACAACCGGCGACAAGTGGCTGCACTGTTTTCCAAGGGTTCTACTTGGTGGGCTGCCAGTTAGTTTGAGCACCACTTGCATCCTCATTGTATTTGAAATGTATAAGGCCCTGGTGGTTCCAAAAGCTACCATGATGGACGAAGTGTGTACTGTACTTCATGGCAAGGCTTGATGTGAGACCCTTGAGCCTGTCACGGAGATTGCCGCGGTGTATTATTGTGCTGCTTCATCTGACTGCAACAAGAATTGCACATCTTTAAAATGTTGAAACCTGTCCAAGCATGTCCAAGCATAGAAAGCACCTTTCCGTTGACAGTTCGGACATGCATGGATTGATTTGGGACTTGACTTTCCGCAAAAAAAAACAACCATCCCCGGATGGTTTGCTTGCCTCACCCGCCAGGTCCGCTGCAAGCTCGTGGGCATCCATGGCAGTGGAGACCCTCAGGAACCGGATAGCATGGACACAGGGATGGATTCTAATGGGTTAATCAGATTTTATCAGTATGATGAGTTAATTAATTGCTGTAATATCCCATCAATGATGATCAAATGGGGTAATTTCTCATGTCTTTTTACCGAATGGTGTGAACATGTGTATGTTTGTATGTGTATATGTGTATGTCGGTGTGTGTGACAATCACTGGGTTTACCAGGTTTACCTAGTAGCAACGAGTAACATGGGGCACAACTGGTGGGGGATAGCACCATGGGAACGAATAACAGTCGGCTCCGGGTCCCAATTTTTCTCATTTGGTATCGAGACATATCGAAATCAATCGATGTTTGCTTTGTGATCAGCACTACTACTTCGATTGTGTCACCAACTGTATCCAGTGACAGTCTGCGGCGCGATGTCTTTATCGTTGTGTCACGTTGGTTTTCTTTTGTTTCAAAGGCACTGGGATCAAGGAGTGACGAGCATGCACAATGTGGGATCCCACCACTTCTCAAGGAATCTGTGGGATTCTGTGGGATGTCACAGCGTAGGAAGACGTTTCTCATGGTAGAGCTGTGTTTCGTCCAGAGCCTTTGTGAAGAGCTCAAGCTGGGAGCCACTAAGAGCCAAGAGAATGGCGGCGCACAGCTATGGCTAGATTTCTCACCGCGCAAACACCTCCACTTATTCACCTTTGTCTCCCAGGCATTCCACATCGTGTCATCATACCCACGTCATAAGAAGACAAGCCTACCGGCCTACTTCTCTCTTCGCAATGGAGAACTTCGAACCAAGCGTAAATTCTTGATTGGACTAGACTGGAGGTGACGATTTCATGAGAAAGTTGCGACTATTCCACTGGTTTTCTTGCTGCCCGGCCTCAACCTCAAAGTAATAGCGACCAGCCTTCCCCAAAAACATGTCCGAGCAGTGTCCCATTGTTTTGCCATTCGGCGTCAGTCAAATTCATTCAAATTCCACATCCCAAGGCTGTTCGATCCTATTAGAATCACTTTCAACTAGCAAAAGGTAGTCCCCAAGTGCATATGGGCACCGGAGCAATCTGCTGAAAACAATCGGATAAAATTGATGGAAATTTGAATTTGGATGGAATTGCCATCTCTAACAATTTCCTTTTCTTGAGCACTGTTGACAATCGTCCAGGCTGTTGGTCTTGTGCCTTTGCTCCTGTGTTTGCGCGAATCCCAGACCGCAAATGCCTCGACAAAAAGGTGCAAAGAACACGGAAGAGATACCTCGTTTCCACTTGTCCTGACCCTGGGAAAACTAAGAGGACTGACAAGAAAACTCCTTGTAGCTCCTTAGCTGCCCATTTTGAAGGACACCTTGCCCACCCATGACCTCCCAACCACTAACACTGCCTGAAGAGGCCCTGCGACAAGGACGACACCCGCCTGTCGAGTTGGGCTTCGGCTGTTTGCTGTCGCTGTCAGATATCAACTTCAGTTTCTTGCTTGGAATTCCCTGATTGCTCAAGTTTCTTGCTTGGAATTCACTGCCTGGTCATTCATGCTTTCAAAATCGCAAAAAATCATGAGCTGCAGTCTCTTTTCACCCGATTCCACCAGCATCGACCATGGATTGGATTTCCTCCTGCGGCAACAAACGGTCACCACAATTTCCGTAAGAGAAGCAACAGCATCCAAAAAGCATAAGAAAAAAACATGATAACAGACAACAGCAAAGACATCTGATTAAAAGTTGCAACCTTAATTCATGCATATTGTGAATACTGCGTAAAGGATTTGAAGAAGCTATGTGTATGCTGATCTGTGACACGGAAGGGATCGCACGTCCCTCTGCTGAATGAGCACATAGTATCCGGCGAATACCGCCGCTGTAGGGTGTCTGGTGCAATTTGTATGGTACAACTGTTGAAATTCAGCCTTATCGTCAGTATCACTCCTTCGAGCATCTACATGAAATCGGTCCCAAGTGGAGCATTGTTCAGTCCTGTGAAAGCGGTCGCACACTGCCAGGTTCGCTCCTTACAGCACCAAGGGATCCAACTTCCGCCGTTTCCAAAGCTCAGGAAACTGAGCAAAAAAGCTGTGACAATGAAGTGAATGTAGTGATTTGTGTTGCTTGAAGATGCTTGAAGTGCTTTGCATTGTCAGCACCACTAGCATCGACGAAACCGTGGCCCTCAGACCTGGGCTCCAGGCATCTCTTCCAAGCTCAGTGGACCCCAGCGGATGCAGCAGATTTCTCTCGGCTGAAGTTCAACCTTTGTCCAAGACATCCTCTACCTGTCATAACCTGTGTGTGAATTGAGTTCAGACAAATTTCTCAAGATCTCATGACAGCTGAACAAGCATTCAGAGAATGTTATCGGCAACAGATTCTAGGGATAATATTCTGTGCCTGGGCAACCTCAAGTCTCCAAGCGATATGAAGAAACAATTAGTGGAAAACTACAGCATTTACGACACGCTTTGCCCAACCGGTCAAGCGACGCGACTGTGCAAGACTCTGGGGTAAATGTGTGTTTGTATCAGTCATTGATCTGTCACAGCAAGAGCAAAGAAAGCATCTTGGAAACTCTTAAGGATTTGATCAGGGAAATTATAAGGATCTTATCCCCCATGTATCTTAAGGATCAGGCGAAGGAAAGAGCATGGCGGATACTTTGGGCGGTGCCGCCGGAGACAACCATCAGAAGCATTGGTAGCAGCTCCTTTGGCCGCACTGGCGGCTTCCTGGTGGAACAAGAGTCGCAACAAACCAACAGAAACATCCCTTGGTACACCAAATAGGGGCACCATCCATTTCTCAAAATAGGGGTACCCCAGAAATGGTTGGTGTGTGTGTGTTTTTCCCACTTGTTGCTTGCCTCCAAGTGGAACTTGGAAATGAATGCTGTCAGACTTGTCGTACTCAAAAATGGATGGTTTCTTACTATAATTTTTATACATGATTAATTAGTATTGGATGATTTGCGGGCACCCCTATTTTGGGAAACACCCATTTCTGAAGCTGGAAACGACCACTCTTCCACACCTGATGGGTTGCGTGGGCCATCGGGCAATTGTGGAGTCCATGAGCGCACCAAGATCATCAGGCAGGGGTGCCAGCTCCTGCGCTGGCACGGCAAATAGCACGCACCTTTCTAAAGGAACAGCTACTGGCTGGGGCATCTCATCAGCAAAAAAAGAAGCATCTGAGCTGAATCAACCAAGAAGGCTCCGGTGTTTCAACTTCTTCAGAGGCATCTTCATCCGTTATGTCCTGACAGAAAGGATTCCGTTTGGAATTGAAATGCAAAAATATTGCATTGAATTTGTTTTCAGCTGCTGCATCCTGATCTGGCAAATTGCATGAAAGAAACAAATCCGAAGGTTCGACCCCAACAGCACTGAAAGGGAAAGTCAAGATACTTCTCCTAAGAGACTGTGGATGAACAATGGAAGATCCCGGGAAACCTTGGTACTGTGGCGCGCAGTTTGCAATTGTCGGTGTAGGGTTGTATTTCGGCTGGTGCTGCTGCTGTTGTGGTTTTTGCTGGTCCTCCCCCCTATGGGCTTTACCAAGCACAGCATTTTTTCCACCTTTCCATGATTACGCAACATCCTGATGGTGATGCTGATGATGATGCTGACAATGATGATGATGGTGATGGTGATGATGATGATGATGATGATGATGATGATGATGATGATGATGATGATGATGATGATGATGATGATGACGCTGATGATGATGGTGTTGATGTTGATGTTGATGCTGATGTTGTTGTTGTTGATGATGATGATGATGATGATGATGATGATGATGATGATGATGATGATGCTGATGATGATGATGATGATGATGCTGATGATGCTGATGATGCTGATGATGGTGGTGGTGGTGATGATGATGATGATGATGAAGTGTCCCAGTGTTGGGGCGCCAGGGTTCGAGTGTCCCATGGTTGGAGTGTGGTAGGGTTGGAGTGTCTCAAGGTTTGAGTTCTCTAGGGTTGGTGTGTCCCAAGGTTCCAACATTTCTAAAAGTAGACACCGCTCTTGCAGTACTTCCTCCGTGACTCAGAAGCTCCCTTATAGTCCCAACATCTCTCTCGCACCAGCAGCAATTTTTTCACTGACTTCCCACAAGCTCTCTCTCTCTCTCTCAAGCCTGTATAAGCAACGGCTTAGCTTCTTTGTACGGAACTCTGGATTCCAGGAGAGCAAGCTGGAAGGCGCTTGGCCGCTCTTTCAACCTGATCTTTCGGAGCAAAACTCCAAACCATTTCACCAAAGAGTAGTGACACGCTTCACCAAATATCACTAATGTAGTCTCCCTTTACTAAGAATTCTGTTCCCCATTCTTGAAACTGTGGATATCTCATGTTTTTCTTCTCTGGTGAAGCCATCAAACCTTTCCATCCACTTAAGCCGTTGGGGCTCCGAACCTGATCATGAAGGTACAAGGCAGTACAACATCTGGCTTGCGGCCTCGCAAATCAAGAAATCGAGTGACATTCAGAGCAGCGAAAAGCAGTGCCAACATGCTGACGGCCTCTGGGGCTGTGCTAACACATTGATTCCAAGCACTAAAGCAGCATGTCCATGCACACATTCTAAGCCAGGAAATGCACTCAGGTATTGATGAAAAGGTCAAGCTCCAACAAACTCTTGCACATGAAGTCATGTGAATCAACCAACACAGTTTCAGACTGCAGATTCGAGATTTCCACAGAGCTCTTAGGTGTGCATTGTTGCGGAAGTTCCCAAGAAGCATCAATTCTACAAAATGTACTGTGCAGATACAATGCGCAAATATGCCCAGTGAAAGCGTATATACATATGTATATGTGTATATATGTGTTTATATCTAGATATACATGTATAAATATAAATGCGGTGCATATTATATATGCATTGTACAAAAATGCACAAAATATATAAGATTATGTCATATATATATATATTATATATATATATTACCAATGTCCCAGATATCTATACATATCTGATCCATATCTGCACAGTCTGCTTCGCCTCCGAGCTTTCGCAGTGCAGGTCGATTCGTCAGCAACAGCAGACCCGAGGAAGCCAGGTCAGTGGGACCCAGTGGACGTGCCACGAGCGAGTCGTCCGGCCTGGGCCGATCCCATGGGTTGGCACGTGGCACACGTGGCACACGTGGCACAAGGTCTGCTCGAGTCCAAGTTGGTGTCATGTCTTGGGATGCGGATCTTTGTGCAGAAAGGAAGCAGAAGTTGCTGGTAGGTTGGCCGCTTCAAAGCATCACCTTCTGTCAGAGCATAGCCTGCATCTGTGACGAGTTCACGGTATATGCAATGTATGCCACTGCAATTCAGGAATCTGAAAATACTCGAAAATACTTGAACCGTATCCAATGTGCAAGCTGAACCTATGCTTTGCCTGCAAGAACAGCTGACTTTCCAAGCACCTGGACCATCCTGGACCTATTTTGTCCATTCTTTTCTGATCCAACCTGCAGGTTTGTGAGCCAAGAAGGCCACTCTGCTGAGCTCTGCCAGGGAGTAGCCATTCAGAGTGATCTGCTGGCTGTCCTGCAGACTGTGACAGCCGTGGTCGTTGAGCTCATGTTGATAGCTGGCAGTGATAAAACGACCCAAAACATCTGAGACAGCCGAGACATCCGAGACTTCCGTCAGTTGGCGCCTCCACCCAACAGTTCCTCTTCTGAATCCTTCCATCCACCATCACCCGGGACCTGCCAAAAGCAGTACCATGCTCCAGGCTTCAAATGGCTTTAGTGTTTCTGTCTTACCATGCTAGAAGGCTGACAAAAAGAGTTTATACTTGAAAATCTTCCAAGTTGACACAATTTGACAATTTGACATATGTCTTGCGCAGTCGTGTCATGTCTTGTGGTGTCACACAGCACCTCTGTATCAGGGCCAAGGCATCTTGGGCATCAAGGCCCAGCTCGGATGCCAGCCGTTGCTGCAACTGCTGTGGTCCTGCCAACACCAAGCAGGGCATGTCCCAAGGCTCAGACAGGCCTCAAACCATGACTCAACTGCTCCGTTTGCCCAGTCTTTTGAACATGTAAACCGAAATAGAGATTAAAAAAGGAATGGAAAAACACCAAAAAAAACAAGATAAGATTAAGTTAAAACGTTCAAAATGAGAATAAGTCTATTTAAGTAAAAGATTTACTTAGATTTAATTTAAGGATAAGTAGAAGAACTGATTTTTTAATAAATCGTAGATTTAATTTCTGCTGATTTATCTTTGTAAGTCTTTGATGCCTCGAGGTCCAGCGCCAACTGGCGCGATGCTTGGGATCACAGAAGCGCGCGGAGCAACTCCCCTGAGGACATCTGGAGGCATTGGCTTCCTCGTCAAAGCACGCGGCGAAATCCCCGGCGTCACAACATGTCACAATCACCACAGGTCAAAAAGAGGCAACCAATCTGTGCAATCAGTCTTTCCAAGTCGGATTCACTTTGAAATGTCACACAATCAATCTTCACTTGTTGCTTTGCACACTTATGACTGATGATTTGTGGACGCTGATTTCTTCCGCCAAGTAGCTGAAATCCCCAAGTGGGATGCCATACCATTGATCCTTTTTCAGGCCAGCGTGGTCGATTCAATCGTGTCCATGTCAGCTTGTGCGCTCCACGATAGGGCCTTAGAGTAGCTGTAATATCTGCAAAGATTCCAGGCAACCTTACGAGTACCTTGGAATCAACGAGCACTTCTTTTGCACTTCGTGGAATCTGCTGGATGCCAAAAGGTCCTCAAAGGTCCTCACTGCTTGGTTTTCACAAGTTGAAATCTGTTGGCGTCCCACTGCTGTCTTTCAAAGCTGAGCAACGAGGTGTCCCAACGACATTGGCAAAGCCGTGCCAAAATCACTGGCGGTGCCCACGTCATTGCTTCGGATGGCGGTTCATTGCACCATGGGAACCGCGAAATGGTGCCCCACTGGAGATGTTTTGAGTTACGGGTAGTCCGTTTGAGTCCCAGAATCATCCAAACTCTGGATGTTCCCCAACCTTGAATGTCTCTGATTCCACTTGTCAGGAGGATGGAGGTTTCTTTGTTTGGAATGTTCTTACTGATTTGGGTTCATGCCATGACCAAATCTCCAATCATTGATATTGATTGCAGCTTCTTTTGGCTCGCTGAACCCTGGCATCCATGCCTTAACCCTGGCATCCATGCAAAGGACACTGATCTATACTCTCTTAATTCTTTATCTGTTCTTGTGTGAGATTGAAATGTTAAGAGCTATGTGTATATATATATATATGTACACAAATTCCAGTAATCCCTCAGCGCCGCGTCGTTTGAGCTGCAACACACATCCATTGACTCCAACAACCGGTGACCAACTTCTGCTGTTTGTGAATGCTAATATCCTCCGAGCACTGACCCAAAGAGAGCATGAGTAAGTGAAATTGCCCTTTTGGGGAACCCACCGTTGATGACATTTGGTACATCATTTTTGGACCCTGGATCTGTGCAACATTTACTGGCGTACCCAGAGTTGGAAGCGATCACATCCAAGGTGGCATCCAAGCTGTTGAGGCCAACCTGTCATCTCAGCTGCTTAGCATGCTGCTGTGTGGAAAGCTATGAATCCGGGGAAAAAAGAAACTCCAAATGGGTGGGAAATCATGAGAATGAATCAAAAACTGGATCAAAAAAATGGATCAAAGTGGCTCATTTAATAATAAAAAAAAGCGGATCCCAACAGCACTCTTCAGTGTGACACCATCGCTGGCTGCCCCAGTACCAGCTCTCGCCTCGTAGCTCAGCTTGGAACCTACAAGCCAGGGCAGCCAGGAGTCGCTGAGGCGGTGACAACATGGAGTCGCGACTGATAAGAACCAGTCGGCAACCACGGAATCCATGGAACAGATTTGGTGCGGCAAATCACACTGGTTGCTTTATCTGAAACCCTGGAATTGGTTGTTGCTGACTGCTGCTCCCTCTCCACCTGTCTCATCCAGTGACCTTGGGACACTGCAGCTGATCTATGGGGGTCATCGTCAATCAACATTTCTGTCAGCTGTCGAGGAAATCTTCCAGTGATTCAACATGACCATGAAAGTATCGCCCCTTGAAGGAGATCTTGAATGGATGAGTTTCCCCGTTTTAGCGAAAGGACGAGTTACCCGTTTCCTGTCGGACCAGCCGAAGGTGCTTGCTTTCAAGACTGTCCAAATAGTTGTTCGTGGCCGTATGCACTCTGTGTGCTTAGAGGCTCTGTAAATTGGACAACGGAATGTTGAGCTTGGCACGATGATGCCATGCTGCTTCTCGCAGAGGCAAATTGAGTTGCTGCAAGATAGACAAAAATGATTGCGTGATCTTATCGCATTTCCGTGAAGAGAAGCTATAGCCTAGTTTGGTAGCTTCGCTTTCACTGTCCTATGGGCTGATTGGTCAAGATCCATCTTCCCAGTTCAATGGAAGCAGTGCGCTGGGGCTGAGTAAAGAGTTGCTAAGACACAACCCTTGGACACAATCCTTTCTGTGCTCTCCGTAGATCACAGACTATCATAGATGATCACAGATGATCATAGATGATCATAGGTGGTCACAGTCACCTAGACTACCCTGGAAATGTTCATGCACTCTGTACCATGTTGTCAACTGAGCATAATACCTCGGATGTAAGCTGAGTGCCAAGATGTGTCAAGATGTGCCAAGATGTGCCAAGATGTGCCAAGGTTGGAAGGTAAGGGCAACAAGCTGAGCCCCAGGTCTGCCCAGTCATTTTCTTCGCACTCAATCCTCAAAGTCCTGCGAGGAGCAATCGGACACGATGTGATAGCCTTCAACATAGCCTTAAACATCCCAAAGATTCCCAACGATTCCCAAAGTGCATTGAAAGATTCTGAAAGATTCATGCTTTGGACAGTGAAGCAGCTGTATTGCTTCCACTGAAGCACCGTGTCCTCACTACCACTTTCTCCACTGTCGCTGAGAGGGTGAACAGTGGCCTGGATTGACAACTTGCATTGCGGTGGGAAACCGCTCATTCCAAAACCGATCGACTAATCCTGCCGAAGAGGACATGCAAAGTACTGAATTCGACTTCAGATCTCTTGTCTCCCAAGGTGTGCCCACCTGCTTTGCCACATAGTCAACCGCCTCCTCCATTTCCAGGCCTCAAATCACGCAATGAAATCATCCATTTTGGATGCTTGCAGTGCTTGCAGGCTCTGTTTGTTGCTATCTGTGAGGACATGGGAACCCCTATGTACTTTATATAAGGCAAAAGTCTGCAGTGCATTGTGCCACATACCAAGATGTACAAGTACCAAGTCCAGCCTGCATAAGCCTCGCATGACAAGGTCAGCCTTGGGGGTGCACTGGCAGCTGAAAACCATGGCAACCATTGGGCAACATGGACTGTCCACAACGTGCTGCAGCTGCCTGAGACGACACTTTCCAGCCAGGGGCACCCGGAAGCGGATGTGGGCGACAAACTGCAGGCAGTTTCGGGTGCCGCAAGTGGCAAGGCTCAATCCACAACGGTCAATCTGCATCCACGACGCTACATCCATCAGCGACTTGCTTTACGAAGTCACATCTGAGAGGATCTGCTTCTTTGGCAACTCAAATAGTGTAAGCTTGTGTTGACTTGTTATAGTTGTTTTTATTCGCCGTCCTAATCATGGATTGACCATGGACGGACCGTCTGCTTGAAGATGGAGGCAAGGCGTTAGAAACGGTCATCCACAAGCCTCTCTTGAGCTGTCCATGATCCTTGAACACCTCAGTGTTTTCCAGCGTGGACAGCAAGTTCAGAGCCAGATTCGAGCCCTGTAAACACATGTAACCACCCCTCTGTTGGACCCTCCAACCGTCTCCAATACGAATGAGAAGTGCAGAAGAAAGCAGCACCAGCTTCCAATGTTGTGAAAGCTGAGCGCCTGACACGCTAGCTCCGTTCTTGCCTCTACCGGGCAGGCGGAAAGTCACCCACCAGGCTTCTTTCACCTCACAAAATCTCTAATCAGACTCATCTCATTGGCCACTCATTTCCACTCGTAATTAGTTGTTTACATCCATAATCTATAGAAACTAGTCTTTAAAAAGAAACTGCAAAAAACTTTTGGACAAAGTGAAAAGCCTTCGTTGTCTGTGCAGGCCTGAGAACTAGGGAAGTGAGGCGTGTGCGCTGCTCCAACGGCCTGCTTTCGGCACATGCTTTTGGCAAAGTCATGAAATCATATTGACAGCTACGCTAAGGCCAGAGGATCCAAAAGGGAAACAGCTGGAGCATCAGGCAACCAACAAAATCCGAATGTGTAAGTGCTCTGACAAACTTGGCTTTTGACCTCACCCTCCTGCAGGTTTGCGCGCAGAAGCCTGGCAGAAAGTCTCAAGAAATCCTCCACAGTGCAGCCTGAGGTATCATGGAATGGTTGGAAACTGTCAGAGGGGCATATTCAACATAATTTGAGGTATCTGAAAACTGGTAACTCAAGACTTTTAAGCATAGGTAACTCTGTGAACTAGTGTCTGAGTTTGCCAGGTAAAAGCACACAAACTCCTAAACCAAACCGCCGAAAATAAAATCACATTGATGGTCTTGCCTTAGCTCGAGTGTAGCTACATCTCCAACGCAGATTTCCTCTTCGCCTTGTACAAAAACGCGAGCAGCCTGCACTGCAGTGGCGTTAGAGGTGAAGGTTGTTAGGGCAAAGCAGATTCCCTTTGAGAGACGTGTCGAAGCTCTTCATTGTGGATATCAAGGATATCAAGGCATGGAACAGGCCTCCCCGGCAGATCTTGCATTTTAAGACACATTTTACTGGGAGCAGTTGTGTGCCACCATTTGTTTGGAGCGCCTGGATCTGCATTTGAGGAGCACAAGCAAGAAACTCCTCGATGTCCTTGGAAGGCGAACAACACGGAGTACAACAAAGCAATAGCCAAACACAGGAAACATAGGGAACTTTTGGAACCCTGCAGCCAAGTGTCCGCTCGCTGATTGCCTGTCAGGCCCAACTCCTCTGTTGACAAAGCGTTGCTTCGCTCCTGAGCTCAGTGCGACGTTCGACCAGGGACGTCAAACCCATCCAAAGTCCCAGAATCATCTGCAAGATTCTGATTCTGAACTGAAATTCCTTGCGAACAAAATGCATTCGCTAAGGCAATTCTCAACCTTTTTGGACATTTCTGCACGTCGCTACCTGTCCCTCTCCTGCGATGGCATTGAGAGGAATGTGGGAAACGTTGAATACTTTTTGTTGCGCTTCTGCCAGATCCTTGGTGGCATCCAAATGGTAAGCAGAAGAATGGCAGCGATATGCAAATGTGCTAACTTCAGAAACAAAGGTCATCATAAGTCCCTTTCAATGAACTTTCCCTTTGGCGGGAGCATTCTTTCTATAGGCACCAGCGAGTTACACTTTTGTGGCAAGTCTCCGGGCTTGCTCAGCAGTAAAGTGAGGAATCCTCAGGCTGACTTCTTGCTGTGCAACTCTTCATGCAAAAGTTTCAGGATGCACAATGGAAATCAATGGATATCAATAGAGATCAATGGAAATCAATGGAACCTGAAGGTTCTTTACAAACATTTTGGTCGGTACTATGTTTGCACTTGCAGAAAATGTGTGTCCGAAGTAGGGATGCAGAGCAAGTGCGGTTGCACTGGCATCAACTGTAGCAACTTAACCAAAGGCATGCACCAACCAGACATTCAGCTGTCAAAGTTTAAACCAGAACTGATTTGGCTAATATTGATTGTTATTCATCAACATCTCTACAAAGAACAACTTTTGAGGTTCCAATCACGCTGTTTGGGGAGGGAGTTCTGCAAAAGTCATGGGGATTCATGGAAGTTCTTCTGCGGGAAATGCACGGAACATAGGGGCTGGTTTGTGCGGTTTGCATTCCGATGTTTTCTTAAAGATTTCCAAGCAAAGTTGTGGCGCGGTCAATGTCCAAAAATGTCCACTGTATGAAGCACAACGGGACAATGCCGTACCCAGGAGAGCATTGCAGACACATTGCAGACGAGCAACTGCATAAAGGTAGCACCTTTACCTGAAGGCTCTATGGCCTCAACAGCAATGGAAGCTGCCCACAGTTGAAACCCTGACATCTGCAGCAACGAAGCTTGTTATGACCAAAGTGGGTAGCACCACTTTGGAAAACACTAAAAATACACCAGTTGCTAAACACTACCAGTGTGGAGAACAAACACAAGACACGACTCCTGGGTGACTCGAGTGGAACAAGTCCCACTGCTCTGCACCTGCACAAGGCCACGGAAGACTTCCAGGGTGCTGTGAAGCGTCTGCGAAAAGCCTGCACATCTGCCACGCACGCGCCCGCTATCCGATAGCAGGCTAGACACTGCTGGCACCGAATGGCACCCGCCATGTCTTCTATCAACCGAAGCTTGCTGTACTACGCCCTTGGCTGTTGATGGGATCCAGGTTGATGTAGCTGAGCACACTTTGGAAAAGCTAAACTGATGTGTTCCTGCACATAACGGAAATGCAATGGCGGCCCCCTGCCTTTCTTCGCAGCAAGCTGCAGCAAGGCTTTGCATGTCATCTGCGGCTCACAACTACACAGCCACATAATTGAGAAACTGGTGAAACAAATACCCTGGTCAGTCCTTCACCCAAACAACAGGCCTAAAGTTGACACTGTGGGAGGGTCAAGGAACCAGTGTTGATGCAGACTTGCTTCACCACAGTAGATGATTAAAACCCAATATGTATAATCAAGCAATTGAGTTTGTACACATATGACATATGACATATGTATAGATAGATAGATAGATAGATAGATAGATAGATAGATAGATAGATAGATAGATAGATAGATAGATAGATAGATAGATAGATATTTACTTGTACATATACATAGACAAATCTACGTATATGTATGCGTGCAGCGTGCCTACACATGTATCTTAAATTTGAAAGAACTGTCTAAACAAGCAGGTGGGGATGCAAAGACAAGCTATCAATGCTCATGGTTGAAATGCCCATTGCAGACGCACATCGCACCTCCCATTGCTTCAAAGCAGGATCAAGCAAGTCCATCTCCTCCAATAGATCTCTCCGACGGAGTAGATGCGCCCAAAACAGCGCTTCCTCAGTGTGCTTTGCAAATGAAAATGTGGAGGGAAAATTTGGAGGTGGGAATTCCCATGTTTTCCGAAGAAACCC
The DNA here is from genome assembly GCA_009767595.1 of Symbiodinium kawagutii. Lineage (NCBI taxonomy): Eukaryota > Dinophyceae > Suessiales > Symbiodiniaceae > Symbiodinium > Symbiodinium kawagutii. The sequence goes on from VSDK01018247.1 coordinate 232,076, forward strand.
GTGAATCAAAGAACGTCTTGACTACAGAAGCCACAAGTAACACCTGAGCCCATGTGACCCCGTGAGCAAAGAAGCTTGAATCTCAAATGGCGATTTCTTAAACTAGGGGTACCCAAAAAATAGTTTGTGTATTGCTATAGATGATTAAGATTTGATGCTTTGGGGGCAGCCCTATTTTAAGGAGCCACCAAATGTAAAACTGCCTCTGCATGGTGAAATGTCATGAAATGTCATGAAATGTCATGAAATGTTATGAAATGTCATGAAGTGTCATGAAGTGTCATGAAGTGTCATGCATGACATGGGCCCAGATATGTCAAGTTTCCGCCTGCTGGAGCTTCGCTTCAGCCTGACAGCAACTTGGCGATGGCAGCGGATGGCTCTGTGACTGTCATTCTGCAACCGTGGCATGATGTACAAAGTGGTGGCTCTCCGTGGAAGAACCAGCAGCAGCCTCTGCTTCTTCAGGTCGTTTGCGAACAAACGTAGCACCAGCAGCGGAAAGCCTTGGCTTTGCTATCTTCATTCTCCAACAAGTGGGTGCACTGTCACACTGTCAACTCCACTTGCAACATATCCCTCTACAGTACTATCATTCCTTTTATCATTCCTTTCATCATTCCTTTCATCCATCGATCCGTGCAGTCAGTGTGTTACCTTCCGAGGTGCTGCTTTCGCACTTCAGTGTACGGCTTTGCCTCACAAAACATGTGCTCCATCGTGGAGGTTGGTTGTTGTCTCAGCTTCTTCACAGATTGCTTAAGACCGAACATTCTGAAATATTGCAGGAATCTTCTATATCCGGATAGGTTGAGATGGCCAACATTCGGGGTGCACAAAGTGACGCTGTCGTTGTTGCTGTTGCTGATAGGTAGGAGAAACTGTGAAGACCTTCTTGGATAGCCTTGGTCTCGCCAATCGTCGCACGAAGTAAGAGCTCCTCCAAACCACATGGCAGCACTGTCAAAGAGCTCTGAACGGGCAATCGTGTGTTACTAACACTGGCAAACGTCTTACTAAACCTTGGCTACTTACACTGGCAAAGAGCTGTTCCCAACACTTTCACTTAAATTGAAACCAATTGAAACCGTGATTGCAGCTTAACCACCGTTTCAGTGTGTGCTGTGAAAACTCAACTCGCTGCAAACTGTCCATGGCCCTGGCAGTTTCGTCCGGGGGATTAAGCTCCACGTTGCTCGGGGGATACTGTATTTCGATGATGGCAAACCCCCGTTAACTGAACTATTTGCCCATGCACTCAGTACACTAGCAGTTTCATCTTGGGGATAAACCTATGTTGCACCTATGATGCACCTATGTTGCGCCATGTTGGGCCTACTGTATTGCTGTCAGATTTTGACGTTTGCAACGGAGCAGATTTCGCACCTGCACAGCTCTGACATCCATAGTGTCCCCAAGACCATCCTGCAGGACCTGCCACAGAGCAAGGCGTTTCCAAACGCCCCAACACGCCCATCCCTGGGCCATGAATGACCATGTCCAAACATGTGCCTCGTTGGTGGTGCGCGGCAGTCCATTGGTGTCTAGTGTTGTAGACTGCCTCAATCGCGCAACAAGTGGCACAAAGTAAGGCACGTCTGCGACATTGCCGACGCATTGCCCCCTCTCTCTTTACCCAAATCGAAGGTTTGCTTGCACAGAATCTCTTCTTTCTCCTATGAAAAAAGCAGAATCGCACTGATGTCTACGCAGAAGCTCCCTGCACGCCGCTGCGCTTGCTGAGCCTAGCTGCATGCAGCACAACAAGAGCAGTGGCACTCCAATGACGAACAGCAACAGGAAGAGGACCAGGACCAATCCCTGCTTCTCCTAAGGTTCGATGTGGTTCAATGGAATCAACTGAGGCCATCCACACACCTTTTCCGTGCCGCTTGAAGCATTTCACATTGATTTAGTCTATCAGACTTCTCTTGCAATGAACACTCCGAGGATGGACCAGCAGGTGCACTGTTGTCTGGTTGTTCCTTGACTGCGTCTCCAGTCAGTTTAGATTTCTGATTATGTCCGACTATAAGATCTTTTCCTCAGAGTCAGCGTATTTCCACTTCGGTTAAATCCCTTGTTGTCAACCCTGCTGGCCTATCAGCCCTTGAATATCCTGACTTCATCTGACTTCCAGACTCAAGTCCTGTCCTTGTCCACTGATGGCAAGGCGACACTGAGTTCCACCCGGGTTGGTCCATCAGGGTTTCCGTAGAGGCCTCGTGTTGTCACTCCGGAATGGTTTTCTGACAGAACAGACTGGAGCAATCAGATTTGAATAGATATTTGAATAGATTTGCAAGCTTTGAATAGAATCAAATGAATTTGAGATTCGAATATATCCGCCTACCCCAGCTGGTAGGGGAGCGCATCGGAAAAGAAATGAGCGGTGTACAAGTTGCTAGGCAAAGTTCTGGCCGTTTAGAAGCGTCCAGAATGAGGCACCGGAAGTCTTACGAGTTCAGAATTTGAATCGATCCGAACAGACTTGAATAGATTGCTGTTGGTACATTTGGGAGTTTCCTGCTTCCCCTGTTGTCCCTGGAGACAAGATGAGATGTGTGGAATGTCCTCCCAATCTAGTAGGAGCAACTTCAAAAAAACAGTTGCCTGCAAGGGGATACGGGATACATACTCGTGTTATCTCATGTTCTCAAAGGGCCTCAAAATGTTGAGCTTGACAAAACAAAGAAGCAGTAAGAAGCAGTGAAGCAGTAAAGAGCTGGGCCTCACCAGTGTTGGCAACTGTGTTTTGATGCTGAGAATGTCAGCGCTAGGATCTCTTGGAGCAGGACGGTAGTTGCGCTTCGCCACGGGGTCCGTCAGTGCATCATAGGCCTGAAGGGTGGCATCGTTACATTTTCTGGCAGAATTCACTCGTAGCAAAGAAGACTTGCTCAGAAACGGAAAGCCACTGGCTGAGAAGCAATGGGGATGCCAGGCGGAGGGCAGCACCGCCCTTTTGTGAACATACTATGGCAGAGTCGCAAGGAAATGCTCCGCTATCTGGGTTTCCTTGCACTACAGACATGCTTGGGTACGACTGGTGTAATCCTAAGCAACATTTATATTGCCTTGCTCACGGATGCCTTCTTGATGAGCATGAATTTCTCGGCTGCAGCTGCATCAGGGTTCTTATCCGGGTGGTACTTCAACGAGAGCTTGTGAAAGGCCTTCCTCGACAGCAAGAGAAGATAAGAGAAGTGTCAGCAGAACTTTTCACATCTCAAGGTAGCCCACTTTGCGATGGCATCACAAAGGTATGGGGATCTTCACAAAAAAGTCCTTAAGGTCAGTAGAGTACCATTTCGGGTAACTCCTTTGGATCCAAGGTTCTTGATCTGCGAGCTGGAAGATGTCAAACCGACTTCCAAAATTGAATAAGGGTCAAAGTTCTGGTACCTCAGCAAACCGCTCCGGAGGATATCTGAGAGACCGGTACATACCGTACCACTGACGTACCACTTAGCAGCAGCAAAGGTCCCATGACCTGAAAAATAGTTGGGCTCTTTTCACAGGACATTGTCTCCGCCATGCGACAGCGCGCTGGTCGCCAGCACTTGCCGCACCTTCAGAACGACGCTGGCAGACAGTGGCTGTGCTCACACATTCGAGCTCATCGCAAAAACATATGCAGACCCACAGACCACAAGACGACTGCAACCCAAATCAGAAATCAAACAAATGCCAAACAAGAAGGGTACGCCAAAAACTATTGAAAATGTTTACCCCACCGACTTCTTTCCAAACAATTGCGTCTGTGAGCCACAAACTGTGGAAATCAGAAGTCAAAGAGCCGCACCAGCCCTGGCCTGCATGACTATGTAGAGAAGCCAGCACCACAAGAGCACAAGCAAAACAAGTCGCCTCGGTCCGTGCTGCCTTTGCAAAAACCCAAGGATCCCAAGGCATCTGCCGTTTGATGTGGTCAGGGAGAAAACTAAACAATGCTCTGCATTGCAATCTGCTGATCTACAGTGCACGACGAATCGCACAGTTGTAGGCTCTAAGAGAGGCTCTTAGCCAAGCTTAGAGAGGATCTCATGCCCAAGTTCGATCTAATCAATCTAATCTTCCGATGAGATGCGTGGCAAAGCCTGCCGAGATATGGCGGGACTTCAGCTTGCGCAGGTCAGCTTCACGACGCTCCTGAACAGTTTGCTTTCAAAGCTGCTTGTGTGTCTAACAGCTGACTCTTCCTGATGCAGAGATCAACTCGTGTTGGGAACCAATGGGAACCCCATAGAGCTCTCATCTTGGAGAACTGCTATGAACTGCTTCTAATCCTCACAGCAACTCTCTCCGGCCTGCATAGCTTGAGTGCTGCAGTTCTTTACCCGGCTCCCTTCAATGGTTGTTGGGAATGCCTTGGCCACCTGAAGACAACGCAGGACATTGGCAAAAGGCATGTGGTCAAATTTGCGAGCTTCAAATCTCTCTCTCTCTCTCTTTCTTTCTTTCTTTGTATCTCTCTTTACATCGATGATGTGGAGTGGATAAACAGCTGTTCATGATGCATGTGAATCCTTTCACAGCCAAGTAAAATGAGCACAATGAGTTTGGGGTTTGCACAGAGATTCTTTCTGAAGTGACCAGTGGCAATTTGTACAGTAACATTGTGATGCTTTGTGATCAAAAAAAGAATCGACCATCTGCCGTGTACGTATATATATTCGATCAACACTCAAAGCAGCGACTCTTTTACGGAGTTAGGGAGGTGTCTCTTCAATTCGGTCTTTCTTTGAAGTGCTATTGGGAAACACAGTTTCCAACTGTGGTGACTGCTGGCAGCAGTTGAGCTGCAGCGGTAG
>VSDK01018258.1:6826-18502 GCA_009767595.1 Symbiodinium kawagutii
TCAGCAGGATAAGTGGCTGACCCCAAAAATTAAGTTTTGACAGCCCATGCCAACCATCAATAGATCCAAAAAAGTTCCGCATACAAGGAGCAGAAAAAGGCCGTGGAGACGCTCAGAGAGTTTGCTTTTGTTTTCTTCGGAGTTCCTTTCTGCTTGTCTGATGTTTGTCCACGGTGGAGGGGGGGTCAGAAAATATGATGTCTAGGCAGATTAGGACATTTAGTTCTCCTGTTGTCTTTCCGGCCTTGAAATTTTTTCCATTTTCATGTCGATTTTGGCCTGAATTGGCACTCGCAGAAGCTCAATACAAAGTTCACCTCCATCGCGCTAATCCCCGTCCACCCAGAAACTTTGCTCATCCCTTTTTTTCGCTTGCTTAGCAGTCCGGACCTTAAACAACTCCGTGGAGTCAACATGCCTTCCTGGGATGACACTACTATTCAATTACGATTACTCATTCCATTGGCAAATGATAGGGATCTGTGGAAACTATTATACCGGATTATACTCCAAAATGACATGATCAACGGGCTGGGTATTTTACTGCTGTCATGCGGACGCCCCCCGGGTACTGCATTGCGCTGAAAAAAAAATATGTCGATTTTGGATTTTGGGTTGTGACACCCATCTGAAGGCTTCAACTGAACATGGCATCAACCACCATTGCAGACAAAATGGCAGGCGACCGTTGTGAGCAGTTGCAGTTGCACCTGCGCAGTTGTTGTGGTGTGAAAGTATCATTGCACTTGTTAATCAAGATATGAACATTGGTTGGGAATGGTTTGGAATAGAAAAAGGCTGTGGGGATGCCTAGGGATTTTACTTTCCTACACTTTGGGAGTTCCTCTCTGCTTGTCTGATGTTTTAGCTTTGACAAAACTTGGTGGTGTGAAAGCTTGATTGAACAGCTGTTTTTCATGCATACGTACGCTCATTTGAAGTTGATTTTTTTGGAATCAATTGGCGTTTTCAAAAGCAATGCATAAAACCGAAATCGAAGCTGCAAGCTGGAAGTGTTTTACCATATCATTGCAGGTGACTTCGGGTTTGTTGCTGATCTTGCCCAGTTTTTTTGGGAACCACTTTGCTTGGACATCGTGCCAAGAATGTTTTTCAGTTTAAAATTTTACCACGCTTTTGTTTGCCACAGCTTGCACACTTTCCACATTTGAATGCAATCCATGTATGAACTGGATGGTGGGCTATTGAACTTGATTTCAAATTATCAAAATGTCTTGAAGTTTCAAACCGTTCGGTGTTGGATTGTTTGTTCTCGAAATTTCCGAAACGACGTGTTGTTGTTCCGCCTGATGTAAATTTGATTTCAAAGACTTACTGAATTTTTTTGCTACTTAAATTTTCTGATTTATCTATTTATTAATTTATTTATTTATCTATTTATTTATTTGCTTATCTATTTGTTTATTTGTGTATTTACTTATTTATTTACTTATTCATTTATTTATTTACTTATCTATTTTGTTTCTTGATTTTTAGGCGGTATTTGTTCGCTCTTCCATGGGTTTCACCAGCCATTCCACCGTTTGCGACCCCTCATTGACTGCCGCTGTTGCAAGTCGAACATCCCAATGTGGGCAGATGGATTTGCCAGTGCCTTGATGAAGTATGAGAGGTTTGAGAAGTTGGGCCATTTTCCTCTCTGCCACTTGGTTGCATTCTCGGTTGCATTTTGTGGACCTAGCAGTACCGAATTTCCTGATGAGTCTGATCATGTCTTGCAGGTTTGCATTTTTTGCGGTCAGGGACCAGACAAAATGTCAATTCTTTGTGTGTTGGTGAACTGCGAAGCTGGTACGTCAAACTTTGAACAGCACACCATTTGAGACCAGTGCCCGAGAGCGTTCAAGCATAGTGCAACTTTCAGGAAAAAAACTCATCATATTCATAATATATATATATATAAATATATAAATAAATAAGTAAATAAATAGACAAATAAATAAATAAATAAATATATATATATATATTTATTTATTTATTTATTTATTTATTTATTTATATATATATATGTATATTATTAGACCATGATATGTATATACATCTATATCTATACCTCATGATATACATATATGATGTAAACATCCTGCATATGTGCATATATAGATAGTGCCTTGTGCTTCTTCGATCTAGTTTCCTTTAGTGCGCTCTTGAAGGCTCAGCTTCTACCTGATGTACAAGCGCACCCTCCGCAAGACGATTTCGTGGCGCTGAAACAAGAACTCTATGCTCTGCGATCGGAGACTTGCTCAAAGTCTTGCAAGAACAGTCTCATGGGTTTTGGTTGAAATCAGAGCGAAACCCCAGTTCATGAGTTAAATTGGATTTGCATGGCTCAAGGTTTTTCTGAAGACCTCAATCAATTATTTCAATCCCTTCAATCTCTAATTTTTCAATTCATTTCCCATTTCCGCCGCATTGGTTGGCAGAGGGGGGCCCTGAACTCGGAATCAGGGGAATCTGTTCGACCGAATCCTGGAAGTTTGCTTTGCAACAGAGGAAGGCTTTTAAGGGGTGCTCTTTGCTCATTCCTAAGGCACAGGCCTTCAACCTTTGGAACTGGTAGAATTTGGTTCAAAGAGCCTGCAAGAGAAGAACTCGGAAGCCTGCTCTCTAACTTTGGAATTGGAACACTTGCAGCACTGGCACCCTGGAACCCCTTGAAACCCTCAACTTTTGTAACCTTCAAACCTATGCAAGACTGGATTCTTCAAATTCCTGCAAACCCTAAGCCTAATCTCAGAAACCTGGACTCTTGGAGTGCCAGAATGTCAAATTGACGCAAAAAATATTACAATTTGCAATCTTGCGACAGAACCTTGGAGCCAGTGAAACATTGGAATTGTCTTTCTTACTTAGAAGGGTTGAACTCCAGAGCAACTCACTATGCTGTGATCATAACGGATGGGAGATCCCAAGAAAATTGTGGGTGACCTGTCAAATTCAGTGCGAACAGGAAGATATTAGTGTGAAGCTCATCATGTCTTGTGGTTCAAACGCACTTGGAACAGACCAGCTATCTGAACGAAAGTATTCAAAAAGCCTTGTGATTGAAATTAGTTTGCTTCATAATGAATATATATTTTCACCATTGCAACGCTGGATAAGTGTTGAATGTTTTGGTCAAATTTTGCCTCGTGGGGCATCCAAGCACCACTTGACACATGTCTGACAGGAGTTGGAACTGAGCGCCAGAGGTCGCCAGCTTCAGAATGAAGCTTTGAGCTCTTCCTATTTTTTGGCGGAGGCGAAGAAGACCACACTTTGACAAGAACAGACAGATACAAAATGATTCAAATATATATATATATATATATAGATAAATAAACAAATAAATAGATGAATAAGTAAATACCAAAACATGTAAATACACATGTATGTAGAGAAACCGTATTCTTCCTATTCTTTTACTACACATTGCCTAGCATTCTTTTCAAAGATGTAGGTGGGAAAGACGTTACAGAATGATTCCACCCCAGAAAGATGCTTGACTGCCAAGCTTGGGCCTTTGTGTGAAAAGCGTGAGTCCAAGCCATAGAATTGCTTCATGTAGAGTACAAAAATGTGGAGGTGGATGTACAGTAGGAATTACACAGAAATCGAAACAAAACAAAATGTGCACAGTTTTTCAACACTCATGCTGCGCAGCATGCTGTACTTGAGTACTTCAATTCCAAGGTTCCGGTATTGAAGGCCAGTCTCAGTAGGTTCATTTCTCAAAAGCTCATCAATGTTCTAGCCAATTCAGATAGTTTCATGGTTGAAACGAGGATGTGTGTCAGTGGGTGGGTTGGAACATCGCAGGTAGACGATCTGAAGGCACAGGACAGGGACAGCCAGGGCTGGGACAGGACTTTCTGATCAAATTGCTCAGTTTCGCAAAACGACCATGGCTTTGAGACAAGTTGCTCCGGAGTTGAATGTGTGACGTTCTTTCAGCGTGCTGGCAGAAGGTCAAACTATTCAATCATTTGCTCCAAATGAATAGTGGAACACACGAAGGATTGGGACATGATGGGACTAGACGATGGCAATCTTGACCTCTTCCTGCTTGCCACTATGGGCAGGACAAGGAGATCCAAAACGTCATGGATACGATCTGGCTTCTGTGTTGCTGCTTTGTAGCATCTTTGATGCACGCAGGCTTTGCCATGTTGGAGACAGGCCTGGAAACACAGCACTGAGAGCTGCTATGAGACAATCATCACGTGCTGCATTTGTGCATGCACAGATGGCAATTGCACACGAATGTGTAAGAATAAGATCTATAAATGAACATGAATTTCTCTAAATGTATATGGATCCCACCCAGACCATACATTCGTTGGTGTTTACTGGTTCGGATTTCAAGGAGCTAGATTTCGTGGTCTGGAAGGGGGTATCATCACCCCCCAAAGATCTACCGGGGGTATCATCACCCCCCAAAGATCTACCATTTGGGTAAGTTCAGAGGGTACCATGGAGCACAAAAAGATGATAGGGGAAACCTTTTATGCATTAAGAAGAACGCCTAATTTCCCCACACACTTTCAGGATATCATCCAACATTAAGCAATAAGTTTGACATTGCTTTTCCAGAAAAAAAACTCGCAAGAAAGGCAAAACACTTTTGGACACATGACGCATGCAAAAGGTCCTTGAAAAAGAGAAGTGTAACGAAGAAGTGCGAGAAGTGGTACCCTTTGAACAATTTTCTGGAGGACTTGCACAAAATCCGCACGAGATTCTGAGCAGAGCTGCCTCAAAATGACTTCTTCAGCACTCTTTGTAGCTCTTTGTGGCTCTAACCTGTCAACATTTGTCAGCCAACAAGCACTAAGCAAGTAGGACTTCTTCAAGATCTCCAAAGGAGCAAAAACTTTGTATCCTGTCCCATTTGGAAGCTCAGAGCTCGAGGATTGGAAGAATTTGGAAGATCCCTGTCAAAATGTGCACGGAAAGGAGTGAGACTGCATCTTCACAGAACCAGCACACATTGGCATTCTAGACTTCTGCAGTACCATTTTTGCAGCTGGTATATTTCACTGATTGTTATCAAGTGACGCTGCACGTTGCAAAAAAAGTGTGCAACATAATGTTCCGAAAGGCAAAATGTTTTGCGGGTTGCAATGGGCCCTGGTACAGGTATCTGACTGGCCTATGAGGAAAGCAGTACAAGACCTTGCAACTTGCAAATTGCAAATCAACCACAATTTGCAAGCTTGGATTACAATCCTTTGCTTTGACGCTTCCAGATGAACTTGCTTAATGGAAATATTCGAGAATATAGATGTTTAATGGCATTCTTAACTTTGTGTATGGATAGTAAACAAGATATAAATATAGTACTACGTCGCCTCAATGATCCCCAAGGGAACCGCAAGGTGCAAGGGTCATGTCTACACCGAACTTGGGACGTTGGGAACATTGAAAATTTGAGGTGACAAGGCTCAAGGTTTGTCAGGCACTGGCAGTTCGTTGAGGGTTCCGTGAATAGTTTTAAGTGTTGGGAATCAGGGTTGCACGGAGCTTCGGGCAAGCCTTTACTTTGGAATCAAGTCGGAATCAAGGGTATTTGGGAATCGAGGTTTGGGCAACCAAGCTTTTGGAGACCCAGTTTCACTTTCACAAAAATCTTTGACAAGTCGGGTTCGTTCCCGTCGAGGTGTCCATCTCTTGTAAAGTCTCACCGGTTCAATTGCTTTCGGATTGCCGATCGCTTTTGGGGGCCTAGGGTGGAAGGTTCTGGGCGTATCCTCCATTGCAGGACCAAGGTGGATGAATCAAGGTGGACCAAGGTTCCAAAAAAATATTGAGGGAACCTGTGAGAACCTCCAGGAAACCTTGAAAAATCCGAGCGGATCTCTTCCTTGTCTTGTATTTGGGGTGTTGGATTAGGAGGAAGATGTTACAAGGTTCAAAGGTTCACAGCTGTTGAGGATCTCACCTCAACCTCTGCTTTTCCTTTAAAGCCTCCAGTCAGAAAAAGGCACGAGTTACATTGACCATCCAGGTGCTTAGATCTGGCAAGGGCCTACAACTCATCCGTTCGTTAGCAAATTGCTAAGCCACAGTTTAAAGCAAGCATTCAGTGCACAGATGTGCACAGGCTCCTGCAGAGCACGAAATGCTTCAAATCTCCTCTTGAAGAATGTGCTGAACATGTGCGTTCGTAGCTTAGGGGCAGCAACTGGGGCAGATGCAAACCGCCGCAGAGTCTCGGTAGAACTGTTTTCAAACATGGTATCGCTATGTATCGCTATTCCCTTGAACAATTTTTTCGATCTCTCAATACTGCTAGTTTCAGAATGGCCGAGCATGTCCAAATCGAAGGGAGTTTTGCAAACAGAAGCGCAGCTTTTTTCAGTTCTTGCGTGTTCGTGTTTTTTTTCGAAGTTTTTGTGTCGAACTGAGGTTGGCACCTTGGGTTGGTGGTTGTTTGGATGGGGCTTGGCATATGGGAATATTTCAGGTGGGTTCTTGGGAACGAAGCTTCGGCTGCAATGACACTGCTGTTGGGCTTGGAGTCCTTGAGTCCTTGCGGAGTCCTTGGAGTCCCCAAAAGAAAGGTCATGTTTTATAAAATCATATATAATATAATATAGTAGTATCGTAGTATATAGTATTATATAGTAGTATAGTAGTATATAGTGTTATATAGAAATATAGTAGTAATTAGTAGTTTTGTTTTTTAGTCATTCGTTTTTTTTGAACAGAAACCACTCAGGCCGCCGCCAGGGATCCTCAAGTGGAACGAGAGGGTTTGGTGTTGGGCTAGCGTAGCATGATACTTTCCGCCAGAAACATGGAACACCAGAAGACCAACCTATGTTGATGCCTTCCAATGTTGATGTTACATGATATTTGGAACATGCCCTTTGTAGGTACATTTGCTCCGAGGGGAGAAATCACTAAACGTTTCGGGCGCGCCACATTGCCGCAAGTGACCCATGTTTGCACATGTTTCCTGGTAGGTGGAACATGATGGGCTAGGTCCATATTCGCCCCGTGGGATTGTAACTCTCAAGTGCTATGGTCCCCCTCTAGACCAGTGCAAGTCACTTTGGGATTTCGTGGCACCTACAACTATTATTTTTATCATTACCATTATCAGTATTACTACTATTAATACGATTATTATTATGATTGTTATTATTGTCATTACTATTATTTTTATTGTTATTATTGTTACTATTTCTAGCATTGTTATCATTACTACTCTTATTATTACTATTATTATTATTATTATTATTATTACTATTATTATTATTATTATCATTATTATTATTATTACTACTACTATACTACTATTCTTATTATTTTTACTGTTATGATTTCGTGGTGATGTTTTGCTTTGTCCCTGCTGGAGCATCCAAAAACGATGCTAAATTCCAGATATTGAGTATTTTGACTGGCAGATTCGATGTGCTATTTGCTACTGCGGCGTGCGCATTTTGGCCGTCTCGTGAACTTGTCATTTTTTGACAATTCTGACCTGCAAATGTTCCTCGCCCCACTGCGACGTGCACTTTTTTTGTGATTTTTGACTTTCAAATGTGCGTTGCGCCAGAGCAGCGTGCAATTTTTGCATTCCACTCTCTCAACTGATATCACAACCACACCCGCTGCTTCACCAGCCTACCTTTTCGACCATCCGGGAGCACAAAACTTTGAAAAGCACAATGTCTCGCATGCTTCCTTTCAGTCACGCTCACACATCTTCGATCTTCTCTTCATGCACACACACACACGTATCCTTGGTTTTCTCTGTGACCGATGGTTGCCACTTTCCATATATCGGACGTTTGACTTTCAAAATTCTTTCGGCCATGAACTTGTTGTTACTTTCTTCTACAAATGTAGGACTGTCCTCTCAGGACAGGATTCGCTGGTTCAGATTTCTTGCTGGCCAATGACGACAAGGGCATCAGTGCAAGTAGGAGCTGCACAGATCAGAGTTGCTCGTCTGAGGCCTTTGAAGCCACAAAAAATGCGACATGCCACAGTGTGCAAATCTGCGGTAAGATTTGGTGGCTGATGGTCTTTCGGCTTTTGCCGAGCTGTCAGCACTTGAGGTAGACAATAAGAGCACTCCATGCCTTTTCAAATGAAAGATGGAACTTCCCACATGATTTTTTTTGGCAGCGAGACTCTGAATTTCTTACTACGATTCAGCACTCAATGCTTTGCCAATCTGCCTCTCCAGGTTGTGTCAGTCGACTGGTTCAGTGCTTCTACCAATGGATCTTCTGTACGACTTCAGTGACAATAGTGAGCGGTGGAGTCGCAGAAAGAGCTAAGACAGGCAAACCTGCAGACCCAGAACAATTCAGATGACTTCAGAAATTTGAAGCCCTGGTCATCCCTGGTCCATTTAATGTAGATTCTACGCCGTGCGAATGAGAATCTCATCTTGGGGGGAGGAGAGTCCACGACGGAACCAATTTTGCAGACGCCATGATCCGAGGGTATTGCCATGTCTTGAAATACTTGGGAGTTTGTGTAGAAGAGATTCACCCTGAGGTGCATTAAGTCCGTGTAAGTGGTACGTGTTGGCCCAGGAATTCTTGTTACCCTTTTTGCCCTTTTGAAGCTTTGTCAAGGCAGCTACATGTGGTATTCCTTGCTGATGACTTCCGTCATCTACCCTTGCATTGTAGCATGGACCTGGGGTGGTGGATGGCTTTCTGACTTTCAAGGAACTTTGGCTTACTTAGAGCGGAATCCTTTCCTTCTTCACTGTTTGGCTTCGCTTTGATTTAAAGCCCATTTATTTACTTGTGGCGACGCAAGGTTGCGCCTACCTTCTGTGGTAAAGTGCAATGGCTATGCCTATTCAGTCATTCAATAACACCATACGTCATGGTACCGGTGGTGGTGGCCTTTGTGATCAAAGGAAGTCTAGTGGAGAAACTTCTGTGTTGCGGACATTAGCGTTCACATGCAACAGTTGTTAAGAGAAGAGTAGCCAAGGCAAGGCCATCGCATGCAGTAGCTGTTAAGAGAAGAATAGCGGAGGCAAAGGCAAAGTAGTCACATGTAGCAGTTGTCAAGAGAAAAATAGTCAATACAAAGTAATCACAAATCACCGTCAAGAGAAAAGCAGCGAAGGCAAAGTAGTCATATGGAACACGTCAAAGCAGTGGCCAAGAGAAGAGTAGCTGGTCGCGGAAAAGCTCTCGCACGAAATCCATTTTGGGTAACCAGCTCTTGAAGCGTTGTATTTTTCCATGCAACATGTGTTGCCATGACGGCGAAAGTAGCCTCGACGAAACGGCGGGTTCAGGCTTACCCTGCATGACTGCCGCGCAAAAAAAAGATGTTCAGGAACTTGGCAAATTCATTTTTCAATCAAGTCTCGCAAAAAACCTCCAGTTTTCAACTTGTCAACTTCCATCTTTGAATGAAGTCTTCCACGAGAAAGCTTCGTTTTGAATTTGCCGAGTCACTTCAGGAACTTGCCAAGTTTCATGAAGGCAGTCTTGCACAAAAGATTGGTTTTCAACTTCTTAACTTCCCTTTCTGCAGAAAGTCTCGCACAAAAGCTTCCTTTTGAAGTTGCCGAGTCACTTCAGGAACTTGCCAACTTTCATGAAGGCAGTCTTGCACAAAAGATTTGTTTTCAACTTCTTAACTTCCCTTTCTGCAGAAAGTCTCGCACAAAAGCTTCGTTTTGAAGGTGTCAACTTCCATTTTTGGAGGAAATCTATCCTGGTATTGCGTTGGGCGAGGAAAGGTTCAGTGATGGCTGGTCCGTGCAATGGATTTCTGCTTCAGGATGGTTTTGTAAACCTACAAAACTGTGGATAGAAGACGCCCATAAACAAAGGCACAAGCAGACAAAAAACACCAGCAGACAAAAGACATCAGCAGACAGAAATACTAGTAAAAATTGCCACCAAAAATTGCCAGCAAACACAAAAGCCAGCAGACAAAAACGCCACCAGACAAAGAATAGCATCACCAGACAAAGACACCAGCAGACATGAGAAGCATTGGAGGAACTCCAGAAACCAAAAACACTAGAAACCAAATAAAGCCAGCAGACAAACACTAGCAGACAAGAACACCAACAGGTAAAAAACACAAGACAAAAAGCGCCCACCAGCGTACAAAAAGAATCACCAGCAGGGGAAAAAAGTGAACCAAAAACACCAGCAGACAAAAATCAGCGGCAGACTGTAGAAAAGAAACGCCAGCAGACAAAAGACACCAGCAAAGCAAAAGAACACCAGCAGACAAGAGACATCAGACAAAGGACCACCTAAAAAAAAACATCAGCAGACGAAAAACAACGCCAGCAGACAGAAAACACCAACAGACAAAAACACCAGACAAAAATCACCCGGGAAAAGTCAAAAGCAGATAAAAACGCCAGCCCACACAAGCCCACAAGAGAAAAACACAACGGGGCAAAAACACCAGCAGACCTGGAAACAACCTAGAGGCATTTGTGGGTTGGGACATCTATAGGCATTCATTGTTCGTGGATTGTAGTCACTTACCCCTCGAAACTTCCACCAACCCCCGCCTGCCCGGATACTATTTGTAGAAGGAGCTTGAGCTGCAGTGAGAGCAGTAGGAGTGGTGAAAATGCAGCAAGAAGTAGAAGTAGAAGTAGCAGTAGCAGTAGCAGTAGCAGCAGCAGCAGCAGTAGCAGCAGCAGCAGCAGGAGGAGGAGGAGTAGTAGTAGTCGTAGTCGTAGTCGTAGTCCTAGTAGTAATAGTAGTAGTAGTAGTAGTAGTAGGAGCAGCAGCAGCAGCAGCAGCAGCAGCAGTAACAATAGTAGTAGTAGTAGTAGTCGTAGTCGTAGTAGTACTTGTAGTGTTAGTTGTAGTTGTACTTGTACTTGTATTTGTACTTGTAGTTGTAATAGAATGGGCTAACGCCCAGGTGCCGCCGACCCCTCTTCTATTGCCAATGTTCTTTCGTAGGTTTGTTAGCTTTCTTCACAACATGTCCATGATTTGTCTCAGTTGTGGTCGCCAGGTGATCTGTGACGTAGTGGTAGCTTGAAGGGCCAACAATACGGTCGGCAGACAAAGAACAATCAGAAAAAAAGGTCACAAATAGCAGCATTCATCGTGCATGCATTGAATCAGGACTGTGTTTGTGCTAGGGTTTGGCTGTTGCTTTTAGGTGCCTTTTGCGTATAGGTGTATGCCATCTTAACGTCATAGCTAGAAATATGTCTATCTCCATGGGTGTAGCAAAACAGAAATAGTGTACATGCACGGATACATTTATCTACCTTCAAGCTTTTCTTTAAGGCCTTCGGCATGGCTGCAGTGACACAGGCTCAAGTGCATCGTTAGCGATGCGGGTGGGTGCCGCCCTTTGTCGCCTTCCGTGCGGGCGTAAAATGCACGAGGCCTTCCGTGCGGGCAGTACATGCACGAGGCCTACCGTGCTGGCAGTAAATGCACGAGGTGCTGGACGGCACTTAGCGGGCTTGGCCCGTGCCCTTCGGGGCGAGCCCTTCGGGGTGAAAGATCTGATTGCGTTTGCTGGTTTTCTTGTTTTTGTTCTTGCTCGTGGTCTTGCTCTTGTTCTTCTTGTTGGTGTTGGTGTTGTTATTGTTGTTGTTATTGTTGTTGTTGTTGTGGTTGTGGTTGTTGTTGTTGTTGTTGTTGTTGTTGTTGTCGTTGTCGTTGTCGTTGTTGTTGTTGTTGTTGTTGT
>VSDK01018258.1:30110-53492 GCA_009767595.1 Symbiodinium kawagutii
CAGCAGCAGCAGTCCTTCCGGTTCTAGGGGTGACAACAGGTGCTACACAGGGGTTGAGAGGTCCGCTTGCGCATTCATCGTTGTAAGCCCTTGCAGAGATATTTTGCAGAGTGCCACCTTGTTGTATTTTTTCAGGAGCAGTATATAGTCAAGTTGGCTTCCGCATGTGTCTATATATATCAATATTTATCTATAAATATTTATCCAAGCACACTTTCCCAAAAGGCTTGTGCATCCTAAGCCTTTCAAGAGCGCTACCATTTAATTAATTTATTCAAAATTCGTTTTTCGTCTCAGTGATGTGACTTGATTGTCTCAGGCATTGGCTTCACAGACTTCGCTGGTTCCATGGTTGTTCACATGCCTGGCGGCATCGGTGCCCTGAGCGGTGTGATTGTTTTGGGGCCTCGGAAAGGTCGCTTCGAAGATCCGAAAGCTTTCGAGCCGCACAGTTTGCCCCTGGTGGTTTTGGGGACGCTGATTTTGTGGTCGCTTGACGACATGCATGAGATGCAGGATGCAGGGGGCGAAGCAGGTGCTTTGGGCATATCCACTCCAGGATGGCTATCTACACGTATGTCTCGTATATACGTAGATGTTGCCAATCTCAGATACACATACAGGTCATAGAATCTCCATACTGGTTCGTCTGCTTTCGAATCAGCAAGTCGGTTTTCCTTCCATGCCCAGAACGGAATGGGTAGGACATGTATGACAGGTGCAGCAGGATCTCCCTGTAAACATGTTACTGTATTCATTTTCATACGTCGCATTGAATTGACATTCATTGTTTGTTGTCCCGGCCTGGTATGACACATGATCTACGGTCGTTCTCAACAACTTAGGGCCAATGATTCTCTGGACGTTTGCACACACATGTTGGTTTGAGTGTAGCTGTTTGAGCATGGGTTTCCAGAAACCAATCCAACTTCCTACTCCTTGTATTCTTGAGCACGACTTGCATACATATTGCTAGCCCATCGGTAGCAGTTCACATTGGGGGTCCAGCCATTGCACAGAACCTATCAATATGCATAGCCAGTCAGATACATACGTACTCTTTCTCCATCTTGAAGGGTGCAGATGCGTCATTTACTTTTCCTTGAACCGGACGACTAACTCATTCATACAGGAAATGTGAAGGCTCTGCCAAGGAATGCCTTCCCCCACTTTGAGAATCAGATCCGTTGGGCAACTTGTTTTGCCAAGGTTTGGGTGGCTCGGATTCAACTGTGGATCAACTTTGACCCTTCACAACAAGGAATCCGCTGCACTAGCTGCCCAAGTGGGAATGAACACCATCCTTGCAGGAGACTGGGTGAGGAGGGCTGAGAAAGAGGAACTGTGAAAAGCAGAATTGCAAAGCAACGAGTCGCGCCAGAATTGCTGTGTTCAAATCCTATGAGTCGTGTTGTCCAAGCAGTAACTGCTTAGCAGTCTGGTTTTTGGTGATCAAAGGTGTTGGCTCTCACCTCTTTCTGCTTGGTGCGGGTGTTTTCAATTTTTCTGCTGCAGAAAAATCAAACATTTGGACAGGAGCTGGTGGTGGGGTGACCGTCCTTTTGCTTCGTTTGGCCGCTTTGTCAAAGTCTCTACCGAAAGAATCGAAGCGATGATTGAAATTTCACAAAACCCTGTTACAACGAATATTATCATCATTACGACAAATGTTATATATATATATATATCTATATATATATATATATATAGAGATATATGTATACACAGCTACAACATCGACTTCTTTGGATGCTGGAAATAGCTTTAGTAAGGCAGCAGTCAAGGTATATCGGAAACTTCCGATTCTTAGATGACCACTTACATAGCTCGCAAACGAGACACATTGACTAGTGCCATGTTGCGAGAGCAAGAGCTCTGAATCCTCCTGCACTATTTGCTTTGCTTTTGCTGGAGAAGTCTTCATGAAGTGCCAAGGTGATTTCAAGAAAATACGATGTTTGCGGATTATGCAATGGCATCTTGGTTCCTGGGCATCTTTAGTCGGTGTCAAAGCTTTGGCAAACTCGGCAATCAAACTCATCAAACTCCTTGTACCGCAAATCAAGCTATCAAGCTGGGATACCATCCCTAGCCCAAGTCTTTTTGGGACACAATATGCATGTACAGCAGGGCATGCTCTGGAAATGTGAGAGGAGGCTTCCGTTGCATAGACAAGATGGCTTAAACGACTGGCAGAGAACCCACAAACCCAGGTCCAACCTCTTAATCCGGTGTTGCATGTCCATGTTTGCTCAGTGTCCTTGGCTAAGGCTGGCTTGGTGACGATTACTGCAGGATGTGCGAATATGACTTGCTCAAATGCAATCCTTTCTGCTTGCCTCGGTGGGTGCGTCCGCAACCATTGCCTAACAAAGCTTTCTTTTTCTGTGTATTTTTGATCTCCAGTAGCAAGTGTGTGTGGTTTGCAGCACCGTGTTAATGCTTTCTTTGATCCTGGATGTCTAGCTTGCTTATCTTGTATCCAGTTTTTTTTGCAGAAATCTGGCGTGACAAGAATTCCACTAGGAACGGATCCAAGAGGCTCTTCTTGCATCGAAAGGAGAGTTGCATTATCAATTGAAAAGGATCATCCGGGCACTGAAGAAGAGAATCTGAGTCAGATCTAGGATGCTGGAACAGAGATTTGTGTGATCAATGCAATGATATCGAGGTCTATCAAGCGTTTTCGATGCTCCTGATCAAATTTCAGAGCCTTCTCTGAACAGGAGGGGCAGGGATGAAAATATTATGGTCGCATCATTTACATATGATTTTCAGACGACTTGGCGCCATATTGCATCCATATTCATTTATATAAGTTCATAGAAATTCAGAAAGTACAAGTTGCGCAGATTTGTACACGGACACACATTTGTGCACGGACACAGATTTATTCTTTTGAAATCGACAGGAAAGCTGCGGGACAATGCATGGTACCAGCTTCACAGATCAGGTACTGGACATAGTCGCGCACGAGATCTGAGGATTGATGATCCATTGGATGCCAGCGCAGTGCATGGTGCGTGTGGCTTCTGGGGTGGTCTTTGTGCCGTGCTTTTTGACTGGGGAATTTCAAAGAACCATTTCCATGGAAGCAACGGATGGAACTGCCAGGACTTGTGTGAGCTGACTTGTGAGGATGGCTTTTTGTCCAAAAGGACTGGTTGAAGTGCTCCCACAGGGTACACAGGCATACCCAGCTTTGGGTAGGGTATCGGCCCACATCGCAGGATCCAGGATAATCGATGATTGATGCCGACTTCGGCCAATGGTACCGATAGTCATCAAATTACTATTATCGCCGAGCCTACTCTGGTGACCATAACCTATTGCCAAACTATTGGTGGTTTGACAAGGGCCCTTTATCGAAATAATTCTTTGCCCTTGGGAAAAAGCCGCTCTGGGAAAGAGCATTCTTATGGTACAGCAACGTCTTCACCCTCACAATCACGACGTATCCAACTTGGCCCCAATGGGCCATCTTCCAAACCGAATGCCTTGAACCAACACATTGGGCGCCAAGTGGAGCGCCCATTCGCCCCAACTTCAGGCGGGGTCCAAAGTTGACAACCAAGATGGTACAAGGTCAAAAGACCATCCACAACAGCACCCAAAGCATCACCCGCAATGACAAGAGTAAAGAATAGAGCAAAAGAAATCAAAAGAACAGTAACTCTTGAACGTCGCAAATTGCGTGGTATTACTATGTTTTCTGCATTACTTGCATCCCTTCAAACCACCATTCAGCGCACATATAGATCTTCAAAAAGAGCCCTTGCACCTCAACGTCAGCAAATGCGGTCGTCAAAAAGTCACCTACTTCTCCCCTGTCTCATCGAAGCAAAGTCACACCGCTGAAACAACGGCTGTTCTCTGACTGAGGGATCCGTCACACGAGCTCTCTGCACTGTGATGGATCTCTTCTCACAGTGGGACTGTAGTACTTGAGCTTTCTTTGTGGAGCAAACTTCAGAACCAGATTCTGAAACCCCTTGTATGAGTCAGTTCAGTCTTCCCAATTTCGCTTCAGTTAAGTGTAGTTTTGTCAGGCATTAGAGATGACCCTGCCTCGAACTCAACACAGAGCAGATTTGTATGGATTTGTAGAAGTATGACATCCATATCCCATGTTGCTGTACCCTTGCCTGTGCATTAGGAACATGCGAATTCCCTGACTTGTAACGTTCAGGGCACCCTTTGCTACGCTTGGAAGGAGATATGTATTTGTAAAGGCACTTGAGCGACGCTACGCGCACCCTGTAAGTGCAACAAGCGTCTGATGCTGGTGTAGCGCTCTGAAACATTAGACTGTAAGACATTGGCAGTCTCTTGCATTTCATGGAGAGTTGTTTGGACATCAGTCTTTGAACACACAATCAGTCTTTTTAAACACAGGGATCAAAAACTTGTACAACTATTGGTTGTAGGGCCCTCTTGCAAGACCTTGTCAAAGATTCTTGTGGGACTCCCAAGGGAATCTGTGGGCACTCTACCCAGGGATCGCAACTCCTTATATGATCCTGCCATTTTTGGTCCGTCGGATCAGGGCAACACTTCCGTGAGACCCTAAGTCCCGAACTGGATAAGGACACTTTGCACCTTAGGCGCCCAAGTAGTCTACACGGTCTACACTTTGCAACTTTGCACATGTAGATAATGTAGATGTGTCTCTGTCAAATGGCAGGTGAAACATGTGCATCCCAGTCATCCCAGTCCAAAACTGCAGACAAATGCCAAGCACTCAACCTGCTGTACACGTGTTTGTTCCTTTGTAGGTAGATGTATATGTTATTGAATAAATCAATTTGATCCATTGTCACTGATGAGTGATACGTCGGTTGAGTAGGAGCAAGCAATAGGATACGTAAATTAAATGGTGTCTAGGCGTAGAAAAACTCGTGGTATTCTATGCCGTCACCATGCTAGGGCTCATGATTTGGTCTATGGCACTGGCAGTCAATGTTCAGCAGAAAGAAGGGCCTAAGGGGTCCCAAAGAATGTGCCGAAGGGTTCATATCAACACCGTGTCCACACCCTTCAAAGGCCTTACACCAGCTGCCCTTCTCAGCTACTGTGGGGCCCCAGTCTAGTGGCAGTTTTCTTGGCATCCCAACCTTTCACATTTTCACAACAGGAAGGTGACAGAGGCCCAGAATACCCACTTGTCCAAAATAGCACCTATCCCAGACCTCATTGATCCTAAAAATGTTGCACACAGACATCGAAGTTCAGCTACAAAGACATTGCATTGGCAGTATGCGTATCATGCCGCATGAAAACCAAACGCATGAACTATTATGAACTATTTTCCTAGTCTAAGATTGGCTGTTACAGTGAGACTATCAATGAAGATCACCTCTCCAGGTCTCTGCGGAAGGAGTCTGTGAGGAGGGTTTGTTTGGAGCTGCGTTGCTGGCACAGTTTGTGTGTTTGCTCGTGATCGTGGCCTGGGTATTGGCTTGCTCGATGATCGTGTTCATCACGCTGTCGTGCCATGGCAGCAAGCCTTTCCCCAAGAGATAGAGATCATATGAAGTCATTGTGAGGTCATCCTTAGGATGAAGTCGTTCGAGATCCCCTGGGAAACTTTGGCGAGGCTTGAAAGGTAGACTGAGATGGGGGAAAGTAACTGAAAGGAAGTGTCCTCTGTTCGACAAGACTTGTAGACTGGACTTCTTTTGGAGGGAAGCTGATGAGCTGCCCACGATGAACCTTCTGATGGGCAGATAAGCAGCTAGAATCAGGTAGATTGAAAACGATTGAACCGCGTCATTGCTGAACTTTATATACTCTTGTACCGTAATGTTTTGTATAGTAGTGTAGTGTATATTGTATATTGTCCATTGTTTGGTGTATTGTTGTGTATGGTATATTGTATAGTGTACTGTGTAGTGCATTCCATAGTGTATTGTATATTGTCTATTGTCTATTGTATAGTGTATGGTATATTGTCTATTGTATAGTGTATTGTTGTGTATTGTATTCTGTATTGTATAGTGTACTGTACAGTGTATTGTAGAGTGTATCGTGCAGTGTAATGTACAGTGTATTTTATAGTGTTGTATAGTGTGTTGTATTGTGTATTGTATTGTGTATTCTTGTATATTGCGGTGTATTGTATTATAGTGTATTGTCTTGTATTGTATGGTCTTGCATTGTATTGTCTTGTATTGTATTGTCTTGTGTTTTGTTTGTGGAATTGTGGATTGCATTGTATCTCGTATTGTATATTGTGGTGTATTGTATTGTATTGCATCGCATTGTATTTGTCATTACTGTCCAACGGCTATGTCTTATCTTCTGGTCAGCTGTAGTTGCCTTTGTTCCCTTCGGCCTCTATATGGATTCAGACTGCCTCGTCCACCTCTCAATGAAGTCAGAGTCTTCACCTGAGGCTGTTGGGACAGATTCGAATCACGCGAAGCACAGAGGAGAGTGGAGTTGATCAAGAGCAGCATGTCCAGACTGCCTATGCCATTGGCCAGATGTAGATGGAAAGTCTCTCCCTGCTCTGCCCGCGCTCTATTGCTGAGACATTTTCTTGCCCAAACTGGGCTCCTCGGCAATGAAACCTGAGCTGACTAACGTCAACTCAGCATCTTTCTTGTGCTTCTAAGAAGCTCCGGAATTTTGATCACTTGAAAGAACCACCAAGAATGATGGATACTTCATGAGCATATGGAGCATATTACCATGTTTCCAACATACAGATTGTCGACATTGCAGGCACGTACTTCGACAGTTCGGTCTGGCATTTCAACAATTGAAGGAAACATGAATTCATACTAACTCAGTAAACATATGAGGGTCAAAGTCAGGCACGCCAAGTCGTGGTTGTGGGTTGTTTCAAGTCACTTGCAAATTTGTCCTCCCAGCTGGCCTTTTTGTGAAACCGGCTGCACAGCACGAAAGTAGATCCTGGGAGCAGAGAGACATGATCTATTTTTTTTCAGGATCGCCGGTGCTATTTTTTCCACATGTTGTGGAGCAGAAAAGAGGAACGGCCAACTTTGACGAACAGAGTGGGTTCAGAGTTTGCTAGGAACGGAATCTCGAACATTCAACCAGATTCGACGACAATGTTTGGCTGGAAATCCTGACACAATGAGTGACAGGATGACCCCAATTTTTTCATTGTTTTTATTTGTATGCATGTAAGTTCATGTAAGTGCTCGTGCGAGAACTCATGTGAGCACTCGCGTGAGCACTCATGCGCTCACTCACGTAAGCACTCATGTGGGCACTCCTGTGAGGAGTCGTTCCCGCAGTGAGTGATTGTCAGCGTGTTTTTCATTTCAGCAGGTTTTTTAGAGGTCTTTTGTCCTGCTGGTATCCCTGGGTCTTGCAACCGCTGCACTTCGGCTCAAGGCAATAACCGTAGACGTTTAAAACGTCAGATAGCGGTGCATTTAGATCATGTCCTAGTGCAGGCATGAAGTGCGGCCTGTTGGTTTCTTGGCAGAGACTTCGCTTTATCAGCTTGGATTTCGAGAGCCTTGTTTTTGAGCATGACATTTGTTAATCAAGCACATGGGGTTGCCAGGATTGAAGTGAATGATTTGCGGAAGTAGACCCTGTTTGATTTGCAAACATGGACCTTTGACTTTCTTCGACTTCCTTTGGCGACTTGCGTCATGGTGCCACACATATATACACAGAACATGTGGCAACTGTCAGAGCTTGAATTTAGCGAATCGAAGTGGTCAGGTTGAAGTTCCAAAACCTTGTGGACGTAGCGGTAAGACCTGAGTCCTAAGCAGTGAGACCTCGTCACACCCCTCCCCCAAGCTCCCAGACCAAACTTGCAATCGAATGGTCGACAGTAATTCCTCCTAGGTCTCTAGGTTCCTTCTGGTGGATGCCCTTGGTTAGCCTTTGGTTGTCCTCTGTAGTTGAACAAAACCACTCACTATTATCAACATCAGTATCTTTGTTTTCATCTAATATCACCCATCATTGTCCGGCATCACCACCATCATAACCATCACCATCACCACCAGAACCACCACCACCACCACTACCACCACCATCATCATCATCATCATCATCACCACCATCAGCATTATCATCAAGCAGGGTCCTGCCGACATGTGTCTTTTTTAAATGTTTTTCAGTGGTCGTACGTTGACCCGCTGAGTCCGGAGCTGAGGTCATGCATCATGGCCGGTCCTTGCGCATGCTCAATGAAGTCGAGTGCCCCTGCGGTTGGTGGATGTTGGGGGTAGATGTGGCGCGGCCCAGGGTGCCCCTAGGATGCCCCAAGTGGCCGAAGAGTATCATCCAGTGACGGTAGATCCATTGGCTCATGAACCATCACGAGTTTACCTGCTCAGTGGATACAACTGGTGATGGTGGGCCGATATTTGAACCGGGAAACGATGGTAGTTGTCACACGGATCCCAATCTGCCGGACGTGTGGGCAACAATGTAGACATTCCGGTGAAAAGCATATCGTTTCCTAGTTTCACGTGAATAGGTTTAACCCGGTGTTTATGTTTACAACGGTAGTGATTGTCGGCTGGTGATGACAGGTGATAACTTGCACAAGGTTGCCGCAGATGGTGTTTTTTACGTCTCAACGATCCAAACGTGTGATTTGGTCTATCTTGTTCAGTGCACCTTCGTTTGCAATATGCTCAGATGTTTGGAGATTCGTTCCATGCGATATGGGCTTGGTTGCAGATTTGGATCTCGTTCCAGTCAAATAGTGAATTCAAACTTGGCTCAGCATGGATAACCCTACAGTCTAGTCCTTCATCATCATCATCATCATCATCATCGCCATCATCGTCATCATCGCCATCATTGCGATCATTGCCATCATCGCCATCATCGCCATCATCGCCATCATCGCCATCATCGCCATCATCGCCATCATAGCCATCATCGCCATCATCGCCATCATCGTCATCATCGCCATCATAGCCATCATCGCCATCATCGCCACCATTGCATTCAGCACCATCAAACCACGATTCACCACGAATCATTCATGACTTTCTATTCAGCCTTACCTGAAAAAACAATTCGATTTACAAACACGGACCCATACCCATCCCATATCATCCATAGTTGTTGATCATGTTCCACTATGGCCATCGTATGTACTCTCCTCACGATCCTCCTCACTTTGACCATCATCCCTTTCCAGATCACATCAATCTCCTGTGCCTGTCTACCCGACACTGCCCTGGGCCTAAGATTTATAAAGCGTGATCCAGACAGTTCACACATGCGAGGCATTCACACAGAGGCATTTCGTTCGTTTTGGCAGAATTCAAATGAAACAACAGTAGTACCAGAGCAAGGCCCTACTCATTACCACTATATACATTGTTGTGAACATTATATACTCATTACCATGACCCATCTTTTTCAAATCTTGTGGTTCAGCAAGGCCCTCTGTGCACTGGTTTCAGCGGGAGCAGATGACGTCACTTTCGAAATTCAAAACCTACGCTCAGAGGTGATGCGCCTTAGGCGACTGCAGGACACCCGGACCATTAAGACTACACTGCAGCCCAGTTTTGTTGAGACAAAAAAGTCTTGAATTTGTTGTGTCTGTGTTTGTTGGCTTTGGGATTCGCTTTCCTACATGCAAGCCAAACACCAAAAAATCGAAAGTGTTCACATGCTTAAAACGACATCTCTGCTTGATGGTTTTCCAAAACCATCCTCCAAAGTGGAGGGTGCAAATGTGCAAAGTCCAAGATCTTGCAAGCACTATTCGAAGTAAAGCTGCAAACTATGGTGTCATGCGCAAAACGCCGCAAGCCATTCCGATTGAGAGGTGCAATGTCCCAAAGACTGCAAATTGCATGCCCAATAAAACGTGTTATGTCCAAAACGCTGCAATTCCCACGCAAAATGAGAGGTGTGTTATTGTCCAAAAGATTGCAATTTCCATGCAAATTGAGAGGCTTTGAGACCAAAATGCTACACATTCTTTACACAAGGGGAGGTGTCATGTCCAATAAGCTACCGATTTCGTGGGCAATCAGAGGTGTTATGCCCAACACCTTGCAGATTCCATGCAAAGCGAGAGGTAGAAAACACATAAGTCAAAAATTGTTTGTGGCAACGCTGCTTCCTCTTCCAAGGCCAAAGCCAAACCATCAGCGGGGAAGAAAAACAAAGGCAGCTGCAAAGAAAGCTGCTGCCAGCAAAGAAGTCAAACCAAAAGCAAAAGCAGGCAGTCTAAAGCCAAGCCAAAAGAAGAGAGTGCAGGAGCCAAGCAAAAGTTGCAGGAACTGGACACAAGCAGTGCTGAGATTCCCCACTGTTTGAAAATGCCTGCAAACACACGTGCTAACTTGGCAGTGAATCCCTACTTGAAGTAAATTTGAAGAATGAATGTCTCACTCTTGCCATTGCTGCAGCAAAGAGACGGTTCAGCAAGACAGAAAAAAGTGTGACCAGAGGAATGCTCTCCATGCCCTTTGTTGTAGCCTTTAAGATGCCAGTTAGTGGTAACTAGCAGTAATCCCAAGATCCCATTAGAGGCACCATGGTAGAGGTACCAGACTTTTCTTTTTGAAACAAAAACATGTAAAACATCTCAGATCAATGGTGCGCACCTCCGAAATTCTCATTTTCCCAGCCCAACGCCGCCACATGATTGCTATCCTCGTGTCACCTGATCGCAGGACAAGCAATGGACCCAAGTTTGACTGCCTAAAGTTTAAGGATTTTCAAAAAGTGCCAAAAGAATTCACAGAGTAGGAACGCGGCCATTGCCACAGCTGACCCTTGGTCTGCAGCCGATTGAATATACGTGATAATCTCAGTTCAATCCGCTTGAGCCCTTGATGCTCAAGTGCTGTCCAGCCCTGCCTCTCCAGAGACAGAAGATCTGGGTGACAGCTATGCACCAAGCAGTAAGCCCTGTGCACGTGGTCAATGCTCATTGGTTTGCCTTCGTGGTGACTACATTTCTACACTCAGCATCTCATTCCCTCAGAAGTCAACCTACTCCGTTCTTTTCTTTTTGGAATAGTTAGACCCTGTGAAATCTGGACATCACTTCTTGGAATCCATCTTCAACACCCTGATTGAACCAAGGGCATCCAAGGGCGCTGTTTCCCTTGAGAGTAGCTTGATGGACCGGAACAGTATTTTGCATGCTATGTCATCCAATCTTGCTAGTCAGCACTTGCTTGACATCATTTTTGGTCTGAAAACTGATCGTTCATTTAGCAAGAAACGTTTGATGATCATGTGGCTGCAGATGCCCCAGCCAGATCCCTTGCCAGGCATGATAACCTTGGTGCTGGCCTTCATATCATGACGGTTTTTTGTGATTCTAATGATTTGAGCTGCGAAATAATTATCTTCGAATAACTAATAGAGTCCTACCAAACACCCCCTTTTCAAGGCCATTCTGCCAGATAGCGACATTTATTTTTGGAGGCAGGAACAACCCAAGAACAACAGTCGTGACACACTTGAAATGTATCCATCAGAACAGTTTCAAAACAAGGTCAAAAAGAGGCTAGGCATGTGTCCAATTCATTTTGGGTCCACTTTGGATGTAGATATCGACCAGCCCACGCATTTGGCGGAGAAGCAACAGACTTTCTGAGCAGGTCATCTGAGGTCATGAAGTATGGCGTTCCCAAACGATAGATCCTACTACAGTTACTGCTTAGGATTACTAAGGATTACTAAGGTGTATAGTGTACATATAATGTACATATTGATATTGTACTATTGCGACATATTGCAACATATTGCGACTAGATTGTACTCTGCTTAAAGTGTGCTTTAAAGAGAGCAGAGTGTGTATTGTACATCGCATTCATCGCACTCATCGCACTCATCGCACGCAGGAGCCCAGCGAGTTGGCCAATGCGAAGGAGTTGAACAAAGCGGTGCCGTGATGCCTTGCAGAAGCGATGCCTCAACATGTGATGCCTTCTTTTGGATGCCTTAAACAACAAGCACTCAGTATTTACTCAGTATCACTCAGCACTTTCTCATGTGTTTCTTTGAAAGATTGAAGAATCGTCATGACAGGTCCTTGATTTGAGATCTTCAAAGTCTGATCAAGAATCTGCTTTGGCCACAATGTGGATTCTTGCTTCTTGGATGCCTTTGTGTTGTATAAGGTGAAGATGTGTGAAGAGCAGTTGTGATTTGTTTGAAGCATGATGCCTGCTGAGGTTTGTGGTACCTTGTGCATGTCTGAGACTCAGGGGTAGAAGGTTCAATTGGACGCTTGGTGCACCGGCATCCATGAAGCATTTCACAAGAAGAAAGCTGCTCTGGGACCAAGGATTTTGTATAAAATCGCAGCTCAAATGAACCAAAATGAGCCAAAATAAACCAAGGTTCATGCACGTTGGCTTCGCAATGGTGGAGACTGGGACCTGTCGGGCCAGAAATGCATCCGACTTGTTGATCAAAAATGTCTTGAGCCTCGGCATCGGCTGGCATCAAATCAGAATCCTGGAGCTCTGAGTCTCTGCACAGGCAGGCCTCAAGCAGGCCTTAGTCAGGTAGACGTCAGGCAGGCCTTAGTCAGGTAGGCATTGGTCACGCAGGCCTTCGCACGTTTGCACTGCATTGCTGAAGGAGTGTCTGCGTTGGCACCCTGGGCTGGTGGAGCTTTGGATGGGGCTTCGCTTTCGGCGAGGGGAAGTATGGACTAATAGGCACTACTGGTCCTTTGGCACATAGGGAAGCCATGAAGCGCATTGAAGTGCATTGAAGTGCATCAAGTGCATTGAAGTGCATTGAAGTGCATTGAAGTGCATTGAAGTGCATTGAAGTGCATTGAAGTGCATGAGCAGATGTGTGCAGATGTGTGCAGGGTACTGTGGATGTTTGCCTGAGATCGTGCAAAAGGGTTTTGGACAGGCCAACACTTCAAGGCAACACCAAAGGTTGTCGACTAGTTGGCAAAAGTGGCAAGTTTTCTACAAGTACTTTTCTTGAATGAGGCTTCTTTGCAACTGATCTCGTGCGAGAGACGAGCTGGGGAATGGAGCCAGTGGAAGATTGTGATGGGCAACTTTGCACTGCGCATTTTGGCACAAATGCGAAAGAAGTCAGACAGAGAAATGATTGTTCATTGCACAAACAGGTTTTCTTTGTTATTATTGTTCATTTTTATTGTATCTCAAGATGTTTGAAAACGTACAGTGTTTATGTTTCCAAAATAATCCTAGCAGGTCAAAGATGACCCAACCGTAAACCTTCTAAAAGGGTTCCCATAAAAATGCAGCTGTCCCATTGGTCGTTGCGTGGAAGCAAGTCACATTTGCAGTCACTACACGATTTCTGGATTGACTGGCAAGTGTTAAAATCTTCCTTTCCACACAGGAGTGCAGTCGTGCTTATTGCTGGAAAGTTGTTCAGGAGAGTGCTTCAATGTTTTTTCCAATGGGCTTTCTGCACAACAACAGCAAGCATTGTGACTCGGTGGAAGGGTGTGGAAGGCAGATGAAAATCCTTTCGTGTTGTAGAAGATGCATGTCATTCGTGTCGCTTTGCGACACTGCCCGCACTGGAATGAGGGGAAGGTTTCCAAGATGAAAATTCAAAGCATCCCAACACTCTCTACAACAGGCCACCGAAAAGCTTGTCAATATTGAGCATGTCCCCGCCATGTTGAACCCATGTTACTAGGCAGCTCTCTATATGCGGGCCCGCCATCCGCCCATGTTAAGAGACAAATGGGCCCATGTTGAGAGCAAGATGAGCCTTACAAGTGGGAGGTAAGCAAAACGGAAGAAAATATGGGAGAACAAAAAGGGAGACAATTGGGAGTGAGACCAAATGTCCACGGCCCCAGATGAACAGATTTCTGACCCAATTTAGAGAATGTTTGTTGCTACCGAGCCACAGTTATTCACCTTTTGTGATTGTCAGATTGCATGGGATTCTTCCCCAGCACCTCCAACTGCGCTGTGCGGGCGGATTTCTGCCACAACATGTGCTGAAGGCATTGGAAACACTGCTTTTGTTCGGTTCACGATCTCGCTCTCCTAGGTCAGTGGAGCAGTTGCCGAGCGAATTCGGAGCCCTACCTTTGCAGTGCAGCTCGCCCCGCTCTTTTTGATTATATATTACTCACAAAAAAGAGACCAAGATTATCCAAAATTCTTTCTTTGCCACAATGTGTAGCAATGCGTCGAAACCTTGGTGCCGAAAATGGTTGGGAGATATTTCATCTAGATGCATTTAGTATTCTGTGTTTTGTTTATGTCATGAGAGCTAGCGTCAGCTAGCTGAGTCTCTCTTGCTGTGGCAAGAATTGAAGGGGAAAGACTCGGGAAAGACGGATTCAATGAAATTTCATGGCGAACCCCTCCCTAGCGTCCTAGGCACCTCTTGCAATCGCATGGTCGTGGGCTTGATTGCCCTCGCCGAGTGGCATCCATCCCTTTCCTCCCTACGGCCTCTTTTTTCTCTTTTGTCCTATGGGCTTGACTTCTTGATGCCTTTCTTTTAAGGCTTTTTTTGTGCATCGAGCAGCTCAGTTCTCCTACATCCTTTCACATCCTTTTTTGCCACGGCCTTTGCAACCTGTTTCCGATTATCTACTGGTGTCCATAATCTTCACTCCTGGTATGGTACATGTCTGGACCTCCCGCATATTTTACCCCTTGCCTTTACATGTCATGGTGCACACCCCCAGCATCGCCTTGTGATACCCTCCTCGTTTTTGTTTCATCTTCCTCCAAAAGTGCCCCAACTGAAGCGTGTTCGGTTAAGGCACTTTTTCCTCGTTTTTTCTACTTACATTAAAACCCCCACTACCTATCCAACGCAGCTCATTGGCAAACCCCAACCCAAAGCCTACAAGCCACCCTCACTGCGCTCTGCTGCTTGCATTTGGGACATCTGCAGGCTTGGCGTACGTTGATGTTGTTGTGCCTAGCCATCCCTGGCTGTGCTTTCACTTGCATGCATGCCCCCAAAACAGCCAACCACCCCTAGCTTTTCCACCTTCTTTCGTTCCCCTCCCCCGGGGCCTCAAGCAGATTCTTTTTTTTGGTTGGTTGTGTGTTTATGTTCTTTGACATCTGGACTTGAACCAAGTAGCTTCGTGCACTCTGCAAGAGAGATTTCCGGGGCAAATTTGAAGAGGTCACGTACTCCGCAGGCATGTCCTCTTCATACCCACGTCGAGGGGGAAGTTTCGATAGGAAAAGAGCTGCCTATAGAAAAGGCTTTGACTAACGTGATTGTATTGGCTGTTCCTGAGTCACAGGGCATATGCTGCAAGTAAGTTGATGCAGTCGATCCGTCCTTCTATCCATCCATCGATCTAACCTAATGCAATCTCATCTAGTCTAATCCAATCTAATCTAGTCTAATCTAATCTGACCGAATCCAATCTAATCCAATCTAATCTGGTCTAATTTAATCTGACCGAATCCAATCTAATCCAATCTAATCTAATCTATTCTAATTTAATCTGACCGAATCGAATCTAATCCAATCGAATCCAATCGAATCTCATGTAATCTCATCTAGTTTTATTAGATCTCGCCGAATCTTTACTTTTTTCTTATCTCATCCTATCTACCTATCTATTCATCCAAGGCATCCTGGAACACATCCTGCACTGCAGCCTGAGGTATTCCCTTTGCATGTCGAGTTTCATCTATCCAGTTGTGGTAGCGTGGACATGGGGCGGTGGTTGGCTCTCTAAGCTCTTTGAGGTAGGCATTACTGACCTTGCAGGTGTCTCGGAAAGCAGATCCACCTGCCCCGCTCACGACGATGTCTTGTTCAGTGAGACAAAGAATTTCTTTCCCTTCTCATTTCTATCATTTCTATCATTTCTTTTCTCATTTCTTTTCTCATTTCTTTTCTCATTTCTTTTCTCATTTCTATTCATTTTGACTTTCTCATTTCTGCTTAAAAAGTTGCTCACTGAGGTAGCGGTGTGGTCCACCTGACTGGAGGAATCGCTGGCCTTGCTGGCGCAATCATCGTGAGACCTCGTATTGGTCGCTTTGAGAAAGGCAGCAACTTCGAGGCTCACAATCTTCCTTTGGCTGTGCCTGGGCACTTCAGGCCCGTTGAAAGCTGAGGTAAGAGGAGATCAAAGCCTTAGACGGATGCTCCCAAGAGAAGAGGATGTTCTCAATGTTGTTTTGAAATGTTTGCCCTAACATAATCTAATATAATATCATATAATGTAACATGATTTAATAATATACAAAATAAGATAATTGCAATAATATACAATATGGTATGATACAATATAGCATATTTTAGTATAATAAGAACACATGATATGATATAACAAAACATAATATGATTTGATTTGATGCAACATAATGAAATGAGGTATGATACAGTATAATATAGTATAATAGAGCATAATATCAAATATCTTAATAGAATAGAATACCAGATGACATAATATAATACAACAATATATATATATATATATCATATGGTACACCACAATATGAAACACTATTGCACAATCAAACATAGTATAATGCGGTAGCATTTGATATAATCCAGTATCATTTTATATGAAAGAATTATCATTCAATATGATATCATGTAATTTAATATAGTACAATATAATATAATATAATGTAATATAATATAATAAAATATATAATATAATATAATATAATATAATATAATATGATATAATATAATATGATATGGTATAATATAATATGATATAATATGATATGATATAGTTTAATATAATATAATATGATATGATATTACATCGAAAATACAACATAATAAGATATGATAAGATATGATATCATATGATATAATATAATATGATATAATATAATTTGATATTATATAATATAGTATAGGATAATATGATATAATACATTATAATATAACGAAATATGAGATGTATTATGATATGCTCAAATATGATATAACAAAATATCATATGATATTATAATGTAGAATATAATACAAATATGATTTGGTATAGTAAAATATGATATAATGAAACATAATATCATATAGTAAAATATAATGTGATACGATTTCATGTAATATAACATAATCATAATACAGTGAAGTATAACATAATGTAATATATGTAATAGTATAATCGAATATAAGTTAGTTTCTTTTAATAACAAACAATGGCATGATATAACATATTATGATATGATATAATACAACATAAATTGATATAATATGATATGATATGATATGATATGATATGATACAATATAACATGACATGATATAATATAATATGATATGGTATAAAAGGTTCAAGTTGTGGTGATGCACAACTTTTAGGCACTTGAAATCAGCTTGAAGCTCACTGAGGTTTTGGGGACCCTTTTTTTGTGGGTTGGTTGGTTTGGCTTCAACGCTGGCTCTCTGGGTGCTCTCCACAATGGCTACTTGGCAGTGACAGTACAGACCAAACCACCTTGAGCCTTCCAATGGCGAGTGACGAGTTGAGTGGAAGCTGTATGTAACTCACAAGTCAACTACTGTACTGTCACTGAGTTTAATTTCGTGAGGAGATAGTGCAAAGTGAAATAAAGTGCAGGAGCACCTGAAGTATGGTTTGATCAAGTTTCAAGGCACCTGGTCATCCCGTGCGATATCAGAAGGAGACATCTTACAGAAATCGTGAATGTCATATGATAGTGCCATGGTTGCGATTTGTTTCCAGCGATGTCAGTAAGGGGATATACTGGGTGCATGACTGAAGGCCTCACTATCTTGTGGTGATTGAACTAAAGGGGTAAAAGGATAAAACTTGGAAAATGCAAAAACGGAAAATGCAAAAACAGAAAATGCAAAAACAGACTGCTTTGCTGAATGCTTTGTGTCTTGGCTCTGTCTTTGCTACCCTTGGGGTGTCTGAGGTTTGGAAGCAGCTTTAGCCGCACAAGTTGCCATGAATACAGTTTTGGCAGGAGCAACAGGCGGGAGCAATGCATGGAGCACTGCATTGCCATCAGCAGCAATGGAAGTGGAGTGCCAGTGGAGTGCGCGGATATTGCAGAACGTCAACCTGAGGCGGCCTTACTGTCATCTGCATCAAATGGATCGCCGTGCGAAAGCATCTTTAAAAGCACTTGTTGTTTGCAAAATATACTGTACGTCGAACATATTCAATCACATATTCATTCATTTCTGATTATTTTGAAATGTAATTCAAATCAACTGAGGTATGATGTGGGAGCTCTTTGCAATGGCATACTGGCGGGCGTCGTCTCCATCACCGCAGGATGCGGAAATATCACCACTCTCTCTGCGATTGGAGCAGCCGTCCCTTGGATCTTTCTGAGAGTCCCTGAAACCACACTTTCGCTTAGAAAAGATGACGAACGTTGACGAAGCATCACGGTGAAAAACATACATATGGACTCCACAATATGGACATACGTGGCCTGCAGTCTTTTGGCTTTCATGGCTTTTTTGGGTGGCAACCTGATTCTAAGGCGGTTGGCGGCTTGCTGTATCAAACATTTGCAAACTTGCTGCTTCGACTCCACATTGATGACCCTGTGAATGCCTTTCCTGAAACCTGGCTGAAAAAGTATCACCCTGATATAGGCCACAAACTTCTTACCATGGGTGTTCTGGCACAACTCCATTTCTCGAGGGGTTTTGCTCCCTCCTGAAAGAAGGAAACTTGCAATGCTGCCTCAGTGGAAAGGAGTGGCTGCAAAAATGCACAGATGCTGACAGAGTCGGTGAGGCCCAATGCATAGGGAGCAGTAGTGCCATCAGTCTTTGCAGGGCCTTGATTTCAAGACCCAAGATGACGCCAAGCTGAGGTACATGGGGTGTGTGGCATGTGGGGCTGTCTGGCTGCAGTTCTTTTCGATTGGGGCGGTTTCGATAGCTTCCATGGAAGCAGCGGCTGGGAGTGCCTTCCTGCTGCTGATCGCAACTGCTTTGGCCCGGAAGCGAAGTGGCTGGCTCTTTTGGTGCCTTGAACGAAGAGAGAGATGCGAAAACGAACAAATAGATTTTCATAATATATCATAGTCACACAGAGTCGTACCAGTATGATTCAAAAGGCCAGCTGACATGTGAACACTGATGAAGTGACAATGCGAACAGCATGGGATGGTAGCACAGGCTCTTTTGACCGAAATCGATTTAAAGGCAAAAACAACAACAAACAGATGGCACAACTGTACACAGCCGTGCTCAAGCTTTTTTGGGACCTCCTTGTTGCATCGAAAGCCTCAGCTGTACAGCAATGAACTCGAGGATCAAGACTCAGCTTACCAACCCCTCAGCCTCGAATAAGACTCTTGTAGATACTAAGTTCCAACAAATGCCATACTATGATAGCAGTATAAACATCTCGAGCTTCCCAGCGAACCCCAAACGCACAATAACCAAAAATATATTGTATTTCTACCTGCTAGAGCAAGTCTTATTCGATCTGCAACCAACGCGTCATCAGTCCCACAATGAGAGCCTACCAAGAACATTAGAAGCACACACACACACCATACAGGTGACTTACAAAGCTGCCTTACCTTTTTCATCCTTTTCTTGATTCGGGTTCCAAGGGAAGGGTCCAAAGTGAAGGAAAGTACCAATGGATGTCTAGGGTCGAATGCGGAGGCAAACCATGAAAGGAACAAATTATTACTGGCGGTGGCTTAGTAGCTTCCTGCTGGAGGATTGAGAGGGAAACCCCGAGACCATCGGACGCTGAGAATGACAACAATGACAACAACACCGACCACGAGGACTTCCACAACAACAGCAACTGCACCGACAACCAAAGCAACAATGATAGCAACGACAACCAGAAAAGCAAGGGCAACAACAACAGCATGCAACAGTGGTAACAACACCGGTGCCATTGACGGCAACAACGACAACAGCGACGACAGCAACACAAACGACAACCATCAGAGCAATGCCAGCGACGACGACGACGACGGCGGCGACGACAACGACGACGGCGACGACGACGACAACGACGACGAGGACGACCAGGACCAGGACCAGGACCAGGTGCAGGACCAGGAGCAGGACCAGGAGCAGGACCAGGAGGACGAGGAGGACGAGGAAGACGAGGAGGACGACGAGGAAGACGAGGAGGACGAGGAGGACGACGAGGAAGACGAGGAGGACGAGGAGAGGACGAGGAGGACGAAGAAGATAAGGAAGACCCAGACGACGAGGAGGACGAGGAGGACGAGGAAGACGAGGAGGACGAGGAAGACGAGGAGGACGAGGAGGACGAGGACGTGGAGGACGAGGAGAGGACGAGGAGGACGAGGAGAGGACGAGGAGGACGAAGAAGATGAGGAAGACCTAGACGACGAGGACCACGAGGAGGACGAGGAGGACGAGGATGACGTGGAGGACGAGGAGGACGAGGACGACGAGGAGGACAAGGAGGACGAGGATGAGAAAGCAGACAGCTACAACAATGGAAACGGCACCAGTAGGGTCAACACAAGAACGTCAAACGGGAGATCAACAGCCACAACAAACACATTGACATCAGTGATGACAACGTCAGCAAAGACAGCGACGTCGAGGACAAAAGCGACAGCAACGCCAACGACAACAAAAGTCACACGACCGGAACATCAACGATAGCAACGACACAAACAGCATCACCAACAAGAACAAGAGCAGCAACCACAGCAACAACAATTACTGTACATTAACAATGGCAACGGAAATGGTAGCGGCAATGACAACAACAACGTCAACGACAACAACTGCAGAAGTGACAGCAAGAACAGCGATGAGAACAACAAGCATAGCAACGACAACAACAGTGACAACAACGAAAAGCAGAGCAGCAACAGCAGCAACAGCAGCAACAGCAGCAACAACGACAGCAATAATGGCAGTGGCACCAGCAGCGGCAATGGTAACAACGATGTCCACGATGACAACTATGACAACGACAACAACCGCAGTAATGCCAACAACAACAGCAATGAAGACAACGACCAAAGCAACAAAGACTACGACAGCAACGCCAACAACGTCAACAGCAATTTCAACAGCGGCAACATCGACTATGATCACCACCGCCTCGACGACGATGGCATGATGACAGCGGGAAATCAATCAGAAACAACTATTTACAATACCTTAAGCAAACTTGCTTTTTTTTTTTCTTTTGCACCCCTGTAGTGCCTACCCTTTGTGTCACCCCTTTTCAAGTATTCTTCTGACCCATGGCTATCGAAGGCATGGTGTTTCCCGCTTGACTGAGAAACCAAGCGGAAGACAAGACTTTTCAAATTTCAACTACATTCCCCTGCAGTGCTGCTGAAGTTGATGCAAAAGGCTGGTGTGCAGTTTTGTCCTCCCCCGGCTTTTCTTCACCCCCATGAGTGGGTGTTATTCGAACCACTACTCAGTTCTTTTGCACCCCAGGTGACCCAAACGGCAACAACTCAAGGCACAAGTTGGTTGATTTCAAATGATTTTAACATATTTTAACATTTCCTTTAAAATTAAGAATCAAATGATGTCAAACAAATCCTTTGGAAATCAAAGTTGAGCCAAAAGCAGGGCACGGAACCCCCCGAATGCAAGTTTGCCTGACCTAGCAAAGCCAAAGCTTGTATAAATTGACATGTCAACAGGAGCTTCGGGACGTTTGAAATCTTTTATTGAGATGGTTTGTTGCAGGAAGACAAGTATGTGACAACAATGTAATGAACTTTCAAGTATCAGACAGTGTCAGACAGTGTCAGAGCCTTCGATCGGAAACTAAGCAGAAACCAGACCTTTGTCACAACATTGAAGGCTTGATGCATCTTGATGCAAGTCTTGATGCACCTGTCACTCCCTACAGGTGTGGCTCATCTTTGTGACATGCGTCGTTTTCTGGTCTGGGGGCTTCTTGGTGATCGAGTCGAAGCGGGCAGGGTGCAGCTGAGCAGTGCCAAGTGTTCTTGACAGCCAACACTTAAGAAACACTTCAAAAGCAAGAAACAACTAAGATAAACAAAGTATTCTAAGTTTTCTAAAAAGCACAAGCAAGATGTTTTCTTGTGGCTGACAATCCGGTTTTCTTTTTCACAAAAAGCTGTTGCCCTTTAGAACAGATGTTTCGTCACACAACCCAGAAGGCCCCAAAGTTTGACAAACAGCCGTTTCATCACACCTGAAAGTGCTGTGACAAGGGCTGCCTTGTGGTTCGACCTCTGGATTTGGTGGAGAAACCAGGTGCGAATCTCTGGGGACGTTGAAACCAAGGCCTTTCCTTGATCTTCTTCCAGGGTGCGAATCTCTTGGGAGTGCTCCGAGTCGACCATGAAGCAGATCAGAAAGGTATCGATGCATCGGAGCATGCGCAGACCCCTGGAGAGAAATGGGAACAGATGGAGACAGAGAGAATAAAAGAAAATAGGTTACAGAGTAGGAGAAAATCTGATAAAACTAGGATAAACTAGGAAGAGCAAAAGGAAGAAAACCACGGAGTTGAGAAAAGGATAAACAACTAGAGAAAAAGAACGCAATTGCTCAACATAAAAAGGAGGATGATTGATTATTGTTTGTATAATCTTTATGTGTGTGTCAATGTATACACTCCCAAAGTAGATCAATGCCGCTAAAGAACAACGAAAAAGAGGGACCAGCAAATATTGGTACTCAAGAAGACAGGACCCATGCAAGAATTATAGCAAAAATCATAACAAGAAAGCATACACCATACTAACACTACTCAGCGGAAGACAACAACAGCGACAGCTAGACACGCAAGAAACAGAACAGATAGAAAAGAGAAAAAAAGAAAACACGCAGAAATCACACAAAAGCACCACATAGAGAAAAGAAGACAATATAAGGGCAATGAACATGACAATCAAAACAGAAGATCAAGAAGATAGCCAAAATAAGAAGAACAAAAACAAAATAATGCAACCATGTGAAAGGAAAGAGATTACTAAGATTAAGAGCCATAGAAGCAAATACGAAAACTATTAGAAACAACTGATAAGAATAAAGCAAATGATCAGGAAAGGAAGAATAGAGATGACAATAGGGATAACGATAAGACCACTGTATGCAATGACAATGGCAAAACAAGATTGAAACAAGAAAACAAACAACATGATCAACATGACAGTATGAACAGGAATAATACTTAGAATAATGAGAATGAAACAAAAAGAAAAGCATCAGATGAAGAACACCACCCATGTTTAATCACCAGCAAAATACCTATATAATCACTTTTGTCACGATGTCTTTATCATCCCCTTTTCCTCATCCCTTTTGTCATCGTCGTCATCGTCGTCATCGTCGTCATTGTCGTCATCATCGTCATCATCGTCATCATCGTCATCATCGTCATCATCTTGTCATCGTCATCGTCATCACCATCATCATCATCATCATCATCATCATCATCATCATCATCATCATCATCATCATCATCATCGCCATCATCATCATCATCATC
>VSDK01018258.1:54365-75149 GCA_009767595.1 Symbiodinium kawagutii
ACAGACTTCATCGCCATCATCATCGTCGTCGGTATCGTCATCGTCATCACCATCGTCGACGTCATCGTCATCGTCATCGTCATCGTCATCGTGATCGTGATCGTGATCGTTATTGTCATTGTCATCGTCATCGTTATCGACATCCTCATCATCATCGTCATCGTGATCGTCATCGTGATCGTCATCGTCATCATCGTCCTCATCCTCATCGTCATCGTGTCATGGTCATCGTCATCGTCATCGTCAACCTCATCGTGATCGTCATCGTCATTTTGTCATCATCATTGTCATCATCATTGTCATCGTCATTTTGCCATCGTCATCGTCATCGTCATCGTCATTTTGTCATCGTCATCGTCATTGTCATCGTCATCGTTATCGTCATCGTCATCGTCTTTGTCTTCGTCATCGTCATCGTCTCTGTCATCGTCATCGTCATCGTCATCGTCATCGTCATCATCATCGTCATCGTCATCGTCATCGTCATTTTGCCATCGTCATCGTCATCGTCATCGTCATTTTGTCATCGTCATCGTCATTGTCATCGTCATCGTTATCGTCATCGTCATCGTCTTTGTCTTCGTCATCGTCATCGTCTCTGTCATCGTCATCGTCATCGTCATCGTCATCGTCATCATCATCGTCATCGTCATCGTCATCGTCATTTTGCCATCGTCATCGTCATCGTCATCGTCATCGTGATCGTCATCGTGATCGTCATCGTCATCATCATCGTCGTCGTCATCGTCATAGTTATCGTTATCGTCATCGTCATCGTCATCGTCATCGTCATCGTGATCGTCATCGTCATCGTTATCGTCATCGTCATTATTATCAGCAGCAGCAGTAGCAGAATCTGTGCAATGACCAATTTTCCGTGTTTTCCCTATGCTACAGCTAAGGGGTGGGTGGGTCTTGACAAAATTATATAACTTTTTGGACCATAGCTTTCTCCCCTTTGGCTGTTTTCCACG
The DNA here is from genome assembly GCA_009767595.1 of Symbiodinium kawagutii. Taxonomy (NCBI): domain Eukaryota; class Dinophyceae; order Suessiales; family Symbiodiniaceae; genus Symbiodinium; species Symbiodinium kawagutii. Next base: position 55,340 of record VSDK01018258.1, read on the forward strand.
GGTCCGCGTAGGCTGCATCAACGCTTGGTCTTGTCAACCAGTTTTCACCTCTCAGACCTTTCATTCATCCACAGGAGCCTATTCATCAAATCTATTTCCACTTTCATTCTGTTTCATCTCTCTCAGTCACCCTTTGCCTTGATTAAACAAACTTCACATATATCTTGCAATGGTTTACCATCATCATGCTATGCCCCTACACACCAACCTCACCCTTTTGCATTTGTTAGACATTGACAAAGTGATGGTTGACGGGTCAGCTGTGGCTTTGCATGGCTTTGCTCCGTGTCTAAGGAATCGAGCATACAACTTTACAGAGCAAGAAGGTGGGCCGACGCTTTTTGGAGATCGAGAATAACTAAAGAGAAGGTTTTATGAAGATAGTTAGAAATATTGAAGTGGAGAAATATTTTGAATTTTGAAATATCAATCTTCCAACTTGTTCTTTTCATTTCTTCCGTTTTTCTTCATTTTTTTCCATATTTTTATTTGCCTTTCTACTACTTAAGGTGAGGTGAAAAGTACACTTGCTGGCTTCGGTGGCGGTCGCACGGCCTGGTAGCTGCTTTGGGTTCTCCTCTGTCTCTTTGCAAAGGCAAACTTCTAAAATAAATTCTTTCTAACACACAAAGCGGTGATTGATGATGATGATGATGATGATGATGATGATGATGATGCTGATGATGATGATGATGATGATGATGATGATGATGATGATGATGATGATGATGATGATGATGATGATGATGATGATGATGATGATGATGATGATGATGATGATGATGATGATGATGATGATGCCGCCGCCGCCGCCGCCGCCCTGCTGCTGCGGCACCACTGTGCCTCTTCGAACATCCAAAAACGTTGCAGAACCCTCAGTTTTGGATGATTTTTTCCTTGCAAACGCGCGTTTCGCCAGAGGCCCGTGCACATTTGGAGATCTGTGATGTTTTTTCGATTTTGCCTTGCAACTGTGCGTCTCGCTGGAGCAGCGTGCAATTTGGTCGTGCAATATTTTCATGCGCAGATTCTAGTGTCTTGTCACACCTTTGTCCTTGCTTCGTGCACCCTTCTTACTATGCTTCTTACGGCTGTGTTCTTGTGCTTCTTGGCTTCTGACATCTTCAATCTTCATGGAATTTTGTCTTTCCTCTTGAGAGGGGCGAGAGTCAAAGTAAAAGCTCTTTTGTTGAAGACTGACGCCGGTCCCCTTGTTTGTTTGACCCCAGATTTTGCCGGGAATATCTGCGATTTTCTTTGATGGATTAGGTTCGAGAGGGCTCCAGATAGCAACTTTTTTGGTCAGGACTACAGCCAGGAAAACTATGAAGGCAAACATGAAAAGAAGGGCTTCAATCTGTCTAAAGATTAAAAGATAATATGCTTGTTGAAGAGTGTAATGAAACGGAAGTGCTTCCTTAAGATGAATGAAAGAAACACTTGCAGAGGGAAGCTGAATCATTGCAAGAAATCAGAAAAAATGAAAAGACAGACTGCACAGGAACTGCGAGGAGGTATAGCCCGAGATCCCAAAAAGCTTGAATTTTTTGTTTTACGGGGAGGTAAATTTGCTCGTTGCTTTCCTATAGAGAAAACAATCGAGATAGACAAGTAATTTGAAAGTTTATTGGTAGATATTCGTAGCTAGTACAAAGCGACCCGGAAATCTGAAGCATTTCAAGTATTTGGAGACCCCACCTCCAAATCCCAAAAACACGGTTTCTTTCCTCGATTGGTCTGAGTTTGATATTAAGTAATCAAATCACAAGAATTAGCTTTTGACAAAGCAAAGTTGCAATTTCAAAAACACGTTTTTTCTTTGCCCTCGAGTGGCAACCAACATGTGTAATTTTAGCTTAGAAGGCAAGCGATTTGGGATCCCGGGCTGCAACTTCTCGATGATGGTCCTTGTTTTGCTCCATTTGAAAAGGTTTGAAAACTAAAGCGATTGCAGTGCAAAATGTTTGGGGCTAAATGTTTGCGAAATGGGCAAGTGCTCACTCAGCATGGAGCCTAAGCCTGGAATCCAATTCGTGTCAAAGATCAGGCTCCTGTCGGCTCGTTTGGGCAGTTTGGGGTCGAAAATAGCTCGCGAACTTAAACCTTCGACGTGCTTCACCACAACAGACTTCTCATCTCATGCTCTGTGTCTTTGTTGCACCGGTCCAGGAATCATTCATGTCGAGAATTTACGAACAGTAGATATATTTATCCACAGTTCCTTCCTGGTCCTTTTCCACCTGTATGGAAGCATGCTACCGCAAAGTCTTTGACCATGATTGCTCAAGGTCCAAATTCATGGCGAGTGCTATGGTTTCAATGAACCTCTCCCTCTGCAGTTTCTGAGTTTTGCAGAAGTGGCAAAGTCCGAAACCAAACGTCAACAAGAATCGAGATGGATTAGAAGAATTCATGTGGAGAAAATTTTGACTTTATCTTATTTTAGTCTAAATTTTGCACATTTCTGGTGAAGTCTCCTTTTCAGTCAAGAAACAGCATCGCCGATGTCCGGCACTGCCCGGTGTAGTCTTGGCGAAGAGGATCTCGGTGCAGAGTAATTGGAGCAAATGACGTATCCGTATAGATGTAGACTCACATAAGACCCGCACACCCAACTTGGGGGGAAAAAAAAAGGCATGATTTTATATGATTTTAGTGTTTTGGGTTCAAGGCTTTGGGGTTTTAGGGTAGGGCTTAAGGCATAGGATGCGCGGGCTTAGGGACACACTGCGCCTGTGAAAGCGCACTTCTCCGGGGAGGGTTTAGGGATGGTGTTTGGCGATGTTTCTTGCAAGTGTTGAAGTTAATTTTGTTTTTACTACTTCACGTGTACGTTGGTTGATCTTGATGTTGGTAGTGAATGTATGTAGATATGGTGTTGATGATGTTGAGGGCACAAATGTGGGTCAGCCGTTAGCCACTTCGCCAACAAATGAACACGCAAGACACTGCGCCTGCGCAGTCAAAACGCACTTCTCTGGGCAGCAGATTCGGCTTGGCCGTACATTTACATATATGGTGTGTGTAAACATATATGTATATATATATGTATATATTTATATATATATATATATAGCTATATTATATGCACCTGCATGTAATCGTATTCATTGATACGTACGTCTCGAGACACGCGTACATGATTCTATATAGTGATTTTTTCTCTGATGAAGCTTTTGAAAGAAGTGCCAAACGGTATGCCACCCGCGAGTCTTACAAGCTCGGCAAGTCTTCCAAAGCTCTTGCGAGTCACTGCGATTTTTCAATTCTCCGATCCTGGGTCTTTCCTGATGCAATGTGGCTAAGCCACAATGCCCTTGAGGGAATTGCCAGAGGCGGGAAGCTGACTGCCATTCGCAATGTTCCAGTCATGTTCACTGCAAGGTACAAAAAGAAGAGACAAATCCACGTTCTTGAACGTTTCAAATAGGGTCAGCAAGCTCTCTTCTCTGTATATTATGTCTGTGTTTGTCCTTTCTATTTAGATTTTGATTACATTTTGTTTTCTCTCTTTGATTGGAAGGCATTTCAAGCTTTCAATTCGGTGAATTAGAAAAGTGTAGATGAGCCAACGACCCCGACCTGCGCATCACTAATTACAGGGATTCAGTCTTGCGTATGCACAGCCTCAAGGAAGACATTGGTTGAGATCTGTCAGTCGTACATTGACGATTGGAAACATGGCAGTCTTGCAGCAAGTGCAAACAGACTCGAAAGGATGGCTGAAAAAGGTATCAGTGCTTGGGCGTGGCACGATGGACGCACAGCTTCAGTAAGACTGACATGTGCCGAATTTTTTCTTGCTGACTTTAGTTTGCTTTCAGTAGTGTGTTGCAAACTCATGTGGCAGCACAACAACGATCGCACTACTCTCGTTGCTTGTCTCTTGGCTTTGGCAAACCTGTAGATTTATGCAACTGCAGCTACATTGCCTTCAGTGCTTTGAAAGAGCTTTTTCGGAAGGTTTCCAAGATGTGCAGGGTGGAAATGGGTGGAATGTCTATACTCGCAACCATGCCAAGCACAATGAGGGAAACCAACCATTTCTTCCACTGCAAACACCATAGGCATTTTGAGTGGAAACACCTTCACTCCCAACAGTTGACAAGTGAAGGTGGTGACCAATTGTGCCCATGTTGACCATGCAAATGCAACACCATTGGATGGCCATGCCGAATGCTTCCCAGCTCCATCTTGTGACTTTCCCAGCACTTCTACTCGATGGCATTCCATTGGGTAAGCACTTTTCTGATCTTTTCCGAGGGTTTGGGTTTTTAAAGGTTGACAGTGGCATGCCAGATTCCTGGCACCCATCGTAGCTTAAGCAGCCCCCGAGCTCGGAAGAAATCGCACATATTTTCTGATTTGAATTTCCTCAATTTTCTTTGCTGTCTGAGAAAACTTGCAAGGGTAGGTGTGTCAAATTGCGCTGATTTTACATGGAAGCTTTGGATTCAGACACAGGTTGAGAAAATTTGCATTTTGCCAATTTTCCCACACCCTATGGATCACCATCGAGAGACAGATTCCGCTTCGGAAGCTCATAGAGCAAGTTGCGATGGGATGCGACGGGTTGGTCGCGTTTGGTATCTGATGATTCGTCCCAAGAGTTTGCTTGTTGAAACTTGTCGACGGATTTTCTGCAATGGCATCGCATATTCTTTGAATGAGATGAAGTAATATGTTTTAAAATCAGGGGTACTATGCAAGTACATGTGGAAACATGTCTGCATCATGCATGAACACATGTATATATATATATATGGTTGATAGATGTTTAATGTTTAAACCGATCAATAAGTACACATATATATATATGCAGTTGCATGTATGTATGATATATAAATCTAAATGTGGGTTCATAGATACATTTGCAGATAAGCATGTGCACACATACATAGATACATACACAAAAAAAATGTCTATCAATCAATCTATCGGTATGTTTGTCTATCTCTATCTACCTACCGTCGTATCTATCTATTTATTTATCTATCCATCCATCCATCCATCCATTTATCTATTTATCTATTTATCTATTTATCTATTTATCTATCTATCTATCTATCTATCTATCTATCTATCTATCTATCTATCGATCGAATTTTGCAAACACTGATGAGATTGCAAGCAGCATATCTTGAAGGTTGATAGGCGATGAAGACCAATTCCGAGACGAGTTTCACATCCAGATTTCATTCCACACAATGGATCACAATTGAGCCTGTAGAAAATGAACGGTGGGGGGTCAGGCTGGGTGGGGTTGGGGTAGCATTCACGACGTTGTTTCAGGAGCTAGTTTTCGAAGCCGACTTCACTACAACCTTGATGCCTGATGCCAGTTTCCAAATTCTGACTTGCGGTTGTAGCTGGGTCATTCATCAGCCTCGAGGTCTGTGGGCAGCGAAGAAGTGCTCTTATGAGAGCAAGAGGTTTGCAAGTGCAGCTAGCGGAGAAGGCAGAAAAAATGGTGACGGGAAGAAGAGGAGAGGAGGAGCGGATGATAGGACAATGAAGAGAAATAGAGAGATAGAGATGAATAAAGTACTGTAGAAGATAGAAGAATAGAGAAAACCAAATATACTGCATTATATTTTCGCATTTTTAGATTAGAAGAGACAGAGAGAAAGGATGGGAAGTCGCTACTGAAACAGGTTCTTTGTTGCGGCAAGGCAAAGCAGATCCAAGAGACGTCCCAAGAGGAAGAAGCCGAGGCCATAGCAACGCTTCAAAGGCTTCCTGCAGGTGAGCTTTGTCACTTCTCCTGCAGACACAAAAGACGTCCAAATCTACAACAAGACAAAACAAGACAAAACAAGACAAGAGGATTTGGACGTCAAGTGGAATACAATTCAACAATTGAATTCACAATTCAACAATAAACAATTCCATCAACATTCCATCTTTGTTGCTTAAGCTTTGCTTAAGGTTTGCTTTTAAGTAGATGTTCTTTGCAAGTGCTGAGTTTGTTGAGGCGGAACAAAGAGTAAAACTCCTACTGTCTGGACGCCAGCGGGCCGAGGACAGGAACCTTTCGGGAAAACCTTTTGCAAGACAATGCAATGTTTGGAATTCAATTTACTGAAAGTGTTGTCTATTTTTCATCTGAGCTTGTGTGACTGCACGCTCCCTTCTGTGCCTGAATGCACTTCCTTCCGAACAATTGCGTTTCCCTCGAACCTTTGAAGATCACGAGCGGGAGAAAAATGGAAAGATGGAGAAGGAGGAAAGAAGGAAAAAAGAAGGAGGAAAGGAGGAAGGAACGAAAGAAGAAAGGACAAAAAAAAGGAAGGAGGAAAGAGGGAGGGAAGGAAGGAGGGAGGAAGAAGAAAGCAGGAAAGAAGGAGGAAGGAAGGAGGAAAGAAGGAGGAAGGAAGGAGGAGAAGGGGGGGGTGAGGAAGGAAGAAGAAAGGAAGATAGGAGGAGAGAAGGAAGGAGGAAGGAAGAAGGACGGAGGAATGGAAGGTAGGAGGAAGGATGGCAGGACAGAAGGCGGGAAGGAAGGAGGAAAGAAGGAAGGAAAGAAGGAGGGAAAAAAAAGCAAGAAAGAAGGAAAGAAGGCATGGAGGTAGAAGGAAAGAAGGAAGGAAGGAGGAAAGAAGGAGGAAGGCGAGAAGAAGGAGTGAAGAAGGAGGACAGAAGGAAGGAAGGTAGGAGGATAAAAGTAAGGAAAGAAGGAGGCAGGAGGAAGAAGGAAAGGAGAAAGGAAGGGAGGATAACGGAAGGAAAAAAGAGAAAGGAGGAAAGAAGGAGGAAGGAACGAAGGAGGAAGGAAGGCACGAGGAAGCAAGCTAGTAGGAAACAAGGAAGGAAGGAAGGAAGGAGGAAGGTAGAAGGAAAGAAGGAGGAAGGATGGATGGAAGGAAGGAAGGAAGGAAGGAAGGAAGGAAGGAAGGAAGGAAGGAAGGAAGGAGGAAAGACGGAAGGAAGGTAGGAGGAAAGAAGGAAGGAAAGAAGGAGGAAGAAGGGAGGAAAGAAGAAGAGAGGAAGAAGGAGGAAAGAAGGAAGCAAACAAGGAGGAAAGAAAGAAGGAAGCAGGGACGAAAGAAGGAAGGAAGGAAGGAAGGAAGAAAGGAAAGAAGGAAGGAAGGAAGGAAGGAAGGAAGGTGGAAAGCAAGAGGAAGGCAAGAGAAAGGAAGAAGGAAGGAGGACAGAAGGAAGGAAGGTAGGAGGATAGCAATAAGGAAAGATGGAGGAAGGAAGGAGGCAGGAAGGAAGGAAGGATGGAAGGAAGGAAGGAGGAAAAAGAAAGAAGGAAACAAGGAGAAAGGAAAGAAGGAGGAAGGAAAGAAGGAGGAAGGAAGAAGGAAGGAGGCAAGAGGGAGGGAAGGAAGGAAGAAAGGAGGGAGGAAGGAAGAAGAAAGGAGGAAAAAAGAAGGAGGAAACAACGAGGAAGGATGGATGGAGGAAGGAGGAAAGAAGGATGAAAGAAGGAGGGAGGAAGGCAAGACGGAGGAAAGAAGGAAGGAAGGAAGGAAGGAAGGAAGAAAGACAGCAGGAAGGACGGAATGAAGGAAGAAAGACAGCAGGAAGGACTGAATGAAGGAGGAAAGAAGGCAAAAAGGAATGGGGAAGGAAGTAGAAAAGAAGAAAGTAGGAGGGAAAGAAGGCAGAAAGGAAGGGAGGAGAAAATAAGGGAGGAAGGGAGGAGGAAAGAAGGAAGGAAGGAAGGAGGAAGGAAGAAGGAAAGGAGGGGGAAGGTAGAAGGAAGGAGGAAAGAAGGAAGGAAGAAAGGAAGAGGAAGGAAGAAGGAAAGAAGGGGGAAGGAAGAAGGAGGGAGGGAGGGAGGGAGGAAGGAAGGATGGAAGCTGGAAACGGGGATGGAAGGAAGGAGGAAGGAAGGGGGAAAGAAGGGGGAGGAAGGAAGAAGGAAAGGAAAGAAAGAAGGAAGGAAAGAGGAGAGAAAGAGGGAAGGGCAAAGAAAAGAAGGAAAGACAGAAGGAGGATAGAAGGTAGGAGGAAAGAAAGAAAGAAGGAAGGAAGGAAGGAGGAAAGAAGGACGGATAGAAGGAGGAAGGAAGGAGGAAGGAAGGAGGAAAGGAGGAAAGAAGGAGGAAAGATGGAGGAGGGAGGAAGGATGGAGGAAGGAAGGCAGGAGGAAAGAACGAAGGAAAGAAGGAGGAAGGATGGAGGAAGGAAGGTAGGAGGAAAGAACGAAGGAAAGAAGGAGGAAGGAAGGAAGGAGGAAAGAAGGAAGGACAGGAGGAGGAAGGAAGGAGGAAAGAAGAAAGAAAGAAAGAAAGAAAGAAAGAAAGAAAGAAAGAAAGAAAGAAAGAAAGAAAGAAAGAAAGAAAGAAAGAAAGAAAGAAAGAAAGAAAGAAAGAAAGAAAGAAAGAAAGAAAGAAAGAAAGAAAGAAAGAAAGAAAGAAAGAAAGAAAGAAAGAAAGAAAGAAAGAAAGAAAGAAAGAAAGAAAGAAAGAAAGAAAGAAAGAAAGGAGGAAAGAAGGAAGGAATGAAGGAGGAAAGAAGGAAGAAAGAAAGGAGGAAAGAATGAAGCATGAAAGGAGGAAAGAAGGAGGAAGGAAGGAGGAAAGAAGGAGGGAAGCAAGGAGGAAAGAAGGAAGGAAGAAAGGAAGAAGGAAGAAGGAAAGAGGACAGAAGGAAGAAGAAGGTAGGAGGATACAAGGAAGGAAAGAAGGAGAAAGGAAGAAGGAAAGAGGACAGAAGGAAGAAGGTATTCGGATGGAAGTAAGGAAAGAAAGAGGATGGGAGGAAGAAAGAAGGAAAGAAGGAAAGAGGAAGAAGGGAGAGAGGAAAAAGAAAGAAGGACAGAAGGAAGAAAGTAGGAGGATAAAAGTAAGGAAAGAAGGATGAAGGAAGGAAGCAAGGAAGCAAGGAAGGAAGGAAACAAGGAAGGAAGCAAGGAAGGAAGCAAGGAAGGAAGGAAGGAAGGAAGGAGGACAGAAGCCAGAAGGTAGGAGGATAAAAGTAAGGAAAGCAGTATGAAGGAAGGGGAAAGAAGGAAAGAATGAGACAGGAAGAAGGAAGGAGGACAGAAGGAAGAAGGTAGGAGGCTAAAAGTAAGGAAAGAAGGAGGAAGGAAGGAAGGAAGAAAGAAGGAAAGAAGGAAGAAGGTAGGAGGATAAAAGTAAGGAAAGGAGGAGGAAGCAAGGAAGAAAGAAGGAAAGAAGGAGAGAGGAAGAAGGAAAGAAGGAGGAAGGAAGAAGGAATGAGGACAGAAGGAAGAAGGTAGGAGGATGACAGTAAGGAAAGAAGGAGGAAGGAAGGAAGAAAGAAGGAAAGAAGGAGAGAGGAGGAAGGAAAGAAGGAGGAAGGAAGAAGGAAGGAGGACAGAAGGAAGAAGGTAGGAGGATAAAAGTAAGGAAAGAAGGAGGAAGGAAGGAAGAAAGAAGGAAAGAAGGAGAGAGGAAGAAGGAAAGAAGGAGGAAGGAAGAAGGAAGGAGGACAGAAGGAAGAAGGTAGGAGGATAAAAGTAAGGAAAGAAGGAGGAAGGAAGGAAGAAAGAAGGAAAGAAGGAGAGAGGAAGAAGGAAAGAAGGAGGAAGGAAGAAGGAAGGAGGACAGAAGGAAGAAGGTAGGAGGATAAAAGTAAGGAAAGAAGGAGGAAGGAAGGAAGAAAGAAGGAAAGAAGGAGAGAGGAAGAAGGAAAGAAGGAGGAAGGAAGAAGGAAGGAGGACAGAAGGAAGAAGGTAGGAGGATAAAAGTAAGGAAAGAAGGAGGAAGGAAGGAAAGAAAGAAGGAAAGAAGGAGAGAGGAAGAATGAAAGAAGGAGGAAGGAAGAAGGAAGGAGGATGGACCACAGAGGGAAGAGGAGGGCATCTGCGTTTGGTGACAAAGCAAGGAGCGATCAAAGGCTCTGCAAGCTGGTCTGGTGGAGATGACGCAGGAGGCGCGCCTTTCGCGTCCTGAAGACCGCGTAAAAGTCTAATAGAATTCAAGGACAAACACGCATAGCATATACATACAGACAGATACATATACATTCAAGTAAATCATTTTTTTTTGAAAAATCATGTTTTTTTGTGTTGAGAAAGCGTTGCTAGCCTTTCCGTATTCTCAATGCCTCATGGGTGAAATCAGCTGTCCCATGGGCTTCAGCCATTTCAGGGTCCAGTGTGGCTTTAGGGGTTTTGTGTTCAGATTCAGTCCAGATCGCAACTTCGGAAATCGATTGCGTTTGGGAATTTGTAGAATCAGAGCCTTAAGACAATTCTACAGCTTAAAGTCAATTAAGGTAATGAATTTGGTCTTAGAACATCTTAGATTGAGCCTTAAGTCAAGTCTTGAGGTCCTGGTGAGTCTTGCGATGAATCTGCGGTCAGTTTCATGCTTTGCAAACACTCTTCGCGGTCAGGTCGAGAGCCTTCGTTGGAGAGTGGGTGCACTGCAGAGGCTCAAAGCCTAAACGAAGATATCGACAAAAACTGAGGATAAGAAGACAAACATAAAATCAAAAGAAGATAAAGAAGATAAAGATAAGGTGAAAGACATGGTGATTTTTCAGGTGATATTTCAGCCTCTGCAGAAGTCTATAGCAGATCTGCAGTGACACCTTTCCGCAGCGTCCCCCTCTCTGTCGCTGTGGCTTCGCTCTTCGAAGCAGCTCTTGTTGTACGGTTGTACAAACTTGTGCCTCGGTGCTGACGAGTGTGCACTTTCCCGAAAATCCCTTTTCCGATCAGGACACATCATGGCAAACTCCAAGAGGTAAGTTCATACTTATATTTGCATATATATATATATATATGCTAGCCCCCCCCCAAAAAAAAACCTATGTTTCTGAGTCCTGATGTTACTTCGTGTGATTTGTGTTGGATCTTGGTTTTGGGGAAGAATGCATTCTGAATGCATTCTTTGTGAATGCAAATGCCCTAAGTACAGGGAAAAATCAAATTCTGAAACCTGAACCCTAAAGCCTAAATGATTTTTTTGTTGTGTAAATAATTTAGGCATAATTAAACAAAACATATATGTATGGTAAAGGTAGGGCATGAATTAATAGAGCACTAGCAAATACACCATCTATTTGAATTTACCCTATGTGACTATTTCTATTCCAGATTCAAGCATGTCTCATTTAGTCATGCTTTATTCAGTTATGCCTTGCCTGCTCATGATCAAACATATTGTATTCAATTTTGCCTAATGCCTCACATGTGCTCTATTTTATTTTCTCACAGTTGCTTTTACTATTTGATTTTACTATATTCAATCTTGCATTGGATCATGATTTTTGTCTCCAACTGGGATATTGAATGATAGTATATTCAATGATGCTCTAGTATGGCACCATGAAGCCATAACTAAATAGGCTCAAAGTATTGTAAATAAGGTACATGTAAGGAATAACTGCACAAAGCAAGACCCAAAACAAGCCATAAGGCATAATTACATGGGAAATTAGCAACTAGACCACAGTCAGGCAATAATGCCATAGGGCATTACTAGCAAGGCCAAATGTAGGACAGCATCTTTAAAGAGGCCATAAGTCAACAGAGCACAATAAAGTAGGGCAACATTAAGTAGACTATAGTTGAATAGGCCGCAATTAATCTATTGAACAGGGCACAAGTAAATAACACACAATTAGGACACAACGCATAAATATGAAATCATCAAATAATCCCCATAAAGACTATAATGAAATAAGATATTCTTGACAGGTCAAATACAGCGCAATCTATTGAACTGAAATTTGTGTATTTTATTGTCTTCCAGTATGGCACCACCAAGCTATGATTAAAAAGGTTTTTATGAATACAAATGGGGTAAATATAAGGCATAATTAGATAAAGCATATTTAAAGATAGGTCATTATTTATCAAACTCTGATTATTGAGAAATAATCAAACAGGGCACGAGCAGGCTATAATGTGATAAGGCATAGTCAAATAGGTTAAATATAGGGCTGCAAATTTGAATAGACCATGAATGAATAGACAACAATTAAATAGAACAGAATTGAGTAGGCCATAATTAAACAAGCCAAATTCAAACAGATTAAATAGGCCACACTCAAATAATACACAAAGATAGCACTATGGAATGACACAAATTTATCTAATATGCACATATGAACTTATGAATAGTTAGACCCCATAAAAGGTCAAAATCAAGTAAAATATTTTAAGGTAGGTCAAGTCATGTGTATAGTTGAAGAATAAATTGTAATTGGCCACAATCAAATAGGACATAATGAAATAATACATAACTAAATAGATATAGCTCAGTAGGGAATAATCAGGCCATAATGAAATCATAGACAGCACATGTATCCCAACCATTTGCTGGCAGAATGCCAGAGAATGCATTCCTTCCCAAAACCAAGAACCAAGAACCAACATTTGCACAGAAGTCTTGTGGAACATCTTGGTTCTTGGAATTTGCCAGAACACTGTATGAAACCAAGATTTTAGCCAGGAGTCTTGTGGGAATCTTGGTTCTTGGTTCTTGGTTTTGATCATGATCAAGAATGCATTCTGAATGCATTGAATGCATTCCTTCCAAAGTCATTCAACATGCTGGAATTTAGAAATTCTAGACTCTAGACAAACAAGTTATGTAACCTACCTGCACAACAGACATATATATATATATATGTATATATATATATGTATATATGGTACCCCAGAAGCCCAAAAAACCAAGGTCAAAAAAGGCCTCCAAAAGTAAGCACGAAACATCGCAAATACCAGCAAAAATGACAGAAACATAGGTTTTGGGGGGGGGGGTACCATATATATATATATATACACATGTATGTATAAAATCATGTAATGTATATGTATATATGTAAATATGTATGTTTGCAAGTAGAAAATGATGTAATGTATATGTATTTATATATATATATATCTATTTACATTTATATACATAGTTGGAAGTGCACTTCATTTATGATTAAAGACAATCTCTTTGCCTGACGCAGGTTCTGTCTCAGTGCAGAACAATCCAGTGAGTGCTACCGTTCTTTTAAAGGAAACTTTTGCAGGGCGTGACAAGGTCAGTTGTCCAAAACATTTAAAGGTAGCGTTTGAGGCTTGGAATATGTTGAAGTTTAAGTCAAAAGTGGCCTTCCAAAAAACAAACATCACACCAATTAACTATATATATATATATATTTATATGTACATATATATAAATGTATATGTATATATATAGACTGATATGTATATATATATATATGTAGATTTACAAATATATATATATATATATATATATATAAATATGTATATATATATATATATGTATATATATATATATGTATATATATATATATCTTTTCACGTCCTTTCATTTGCAGGCTTCTGGACCGGGAGGAGCTTGAGAGCCAACCAGGCGGGGAGCTGCCTGAAGTGTTCAGCAGATGGCAGGATGTCATGGACATTGGTTGTGAAAAAAAGACGTAACCAATACGGCGGACTGGAGGTGCTGACTTTACATTCTGCATGACACAAACTCAGGCAGAATTTGCAACAATTGTACTGTTTGTGCCAAATGCCAGTTTCACAAACTCACAAACCCAACCAGAATAACCAGAAATAGTTTTTGAATTGGCATCCCAGCAGGGGAAGCGGTTGAGGGGAGTGAAACAGAGGGCGGCCTGTCATAAAGATCAGTGGTTGTGTCTGAATATCTTCCCAAAGTCTGAAAAATGTGGAGAAAGACTCAAACATTTGGAATTATCGGAACATTTTGTCTGCGGAGAAAGCAAGTTTGACCGGTCTGACGAAGGTGAGTTGCATCAGTTGCACGAAAGCGAGGAGGTGTTCCGGTGAGGGGTAAGAGATGGCAAGGAGTTTGCTTCTATAACAACAGCACCGTGGAGCAATCACTTGTTCCCCAAGCAGCTTGCTAGTAAGATTCCTAATCAAAAAAAGTGGGTGCATTTTGCCCCCGCATGTCTCGCACTGTCCCAGTCAAGGGGTGTTCCAATATTTGCCTCTTGATTCCGGTCTCTTGAAGGAGTCTATTTCCAGAACGATCTGCATCCGGTCTCCCATGTGTCAATTACTTGCCTCCTAGTTCTCCTCCAAAGATGCACGTCTCCCACTTCAAGGGGTATGGTTTCAACATCATTTCCCTTTTGAGGGTGCTTGTTTCCAACATGATTTGCTTATCTGCAACTTGTCTCTCACCTCAGCTGGTGAGGGTCTCGATTCCCAAGAATTATTTGCATTCCAAATGGTTACGAGTGGTCTCTTATTTTGAATTAATTTGTCTCATTCAGCTGTTTGTTTCCCATTTAGAATATGACTCGTTCCTTACTCCATTGTACCTCACTCTGGGCCCCACTCTGGCCCCACTCTGGGCCCCACTCTGGGCCCTACTCGTTCCTTACTCTCATCTTGATTCTCGCCAAATTGAAAGCATTTCTCTAAGCACATTTGCATCTGGCACTCTCCATTGTTCTCCTGGATCTCCCCTACACCTTACGAAATGTCATTAAACCCGAAACCTTATGCCTCAAATTGCCTCAATAATTTTTACCGTAATGATGATGCTCTGTCATACATCACTGTGCCTCGACAAACTTGATCGTTTGGAAGTTTATTCTGTCTCTACCGTTTTTGCTGATTTCTCTTCCCGTCATTCCAACACCTCGGTGATACCTGATTGTATAGTACATCACACTCCATCACCGAGTTATCATATAATTGTGACCGGCTTGGAATTTCAGGGGGGATGAGAAACTGGTGTGATGCCTGGGTGCGGGTGTTTAGGGGCCGGTGCAATACAGGTGCTGGGGATGATGCGGACGAGTGATTGGGTGCACAGTGCGGCACGCACTTGTAGGTACGGACCATTTTACCTATACAGTAGAGAGTTTTGCTCATGTTTTTGTTTTTGGGTGCACCAGCTATCCCTCTTTTCTTTGACATTTTGTATGTCTCTGGAACGCCCACCAATCCAGTACAGATGACAATATTATATTTCAACCACGAAAATGTTTCAGATGTTGACGTTTGTTTAGTCCAGACTCTTATCGCATTCGCTTGAGGAGCAAAGTTTCAAGTTTTTAGTTTCGAACTTGGAGTTAGCTTCAAGATCTTCCATAGCTGCGAATACGCTGGCAGTTACTGCAGCTGCGAAAGAAGCGTCTCGCAGTGGAACAGGAATGCAGGACCGGTGGGGGTAGCCGCCGCAGGGGCAGAGGTGAAGTGATCTGAAGAACATATGCCATATATGCATTTACTTTTTTTCCTGCAGATTAAACAAATTTTCTATAATTTCTCTAGGCTTCCCTAAGGCTTCTAGATTAGTGCTCTTTCAATGTCATGCTGTAGGATTTTCCTTTACTTTTGCTCCAAACAAAAGTATTTACATATAAATATATACCTGTTCAATATATAAATAAATGAATAAACAAATGAACAAATAAATATATATATATATATATATTTACATATATATTTATATACATACATGAATGTATTTACAAATGCGTGACATTAAGCTGTCCACTAGCACCCTGTGTAGAATGTGTATCTACCAGCATCAGTCTTGCCGCAGGCCTTTGAAACTTGAGAATGCTGACTACTGTTTAAACAAAATAGACATTTGAAGATGTAGAAATGTAAGTTTAAATGAGTCTGATTTGGTCTGACGGGGTCTGATTCGTAGATTTGTAGAGTTGCAAGTCATGTCACTGTGGCGCGGAAAGCTTACGGCAAGGAAATGCAATGAAGCCAACGAGGTGAGCCAAGAGTTTTGGAAAGCCGGTGACCCGTGGCAGAGGATCACAATGTGTAAATTGCCGTTCTTAGCTACACGGAATTCTGACTATGGGCATACTTGTGTAATCTTGTGTATACTGTCTAGGTTTGATAATGAAGCTTTGGTATATCTGACCCAGGGTCAATATGTGACACGTTCACTGTCATCTGATAGAATAGGATTCGTTAGACTTCAAATTTTTATTTCCTCTAACAATTGACCATCCCACATTGGCTGACAACCATAAGATACCATAAATAAGTATACCTAAGTGATCCTAAGTACTTAGCTAAGTACAGCTGCCAAAGCCCAAAGATTCGGAGAGCCTTGGCAAGGCTCTGGCGAAGCTCCAGGAGAACAGCTTGTCGCATGGTAGCTTGCCTTTCAGTGCAGAAAATATCTGAAGTTTGAGATTATGTAAGGCAATGCAATTTCATAATGTCAGAAGTTTGAAACGTCTTCCTGGACGATTCTGTGTTCCCAAGATTCTACCCTTCTCAGAAGCTGATCATATCAGCTGCGTTGTTCCACTGTTGCTGTCAAATGCAGTTCTTCCTTCAGGAGAAGTCCAGGAATGTAGAGAGTATGACTATGACCAAGGAGCACTTTTTGGAGCGTGGAGACTTTGGAAGAATACCTTTTTACAGTTTTTACTACATATGTTTAGTTTCTGGTACTTCATGTAGGCAGCGTTATGACCCCCCCCACACACATACACACAGCAAATTTGTATCATAGAAGGGCTGTAAGTATGTATAAAGAAATATGTGATATACATAGATATTTTATGCGCACATATTTACTGTATTTCAATTGTATATGAGTATGATTAATCATGTATGTAGAAGTAATGCGCGCATAAGTACATACTGTACATATATATATATATATGTATGTATGCATATATGTTTACAGGTATGTAACACATACATACACCCAGATGTGAATGGATGTGAAAATGCAACTTTGTTATGTTTGCATCATGTGTAGACCTGTATATATATATACATGTATCATGCATCCGCATATGCATACAAATTGCATACATTTTTGCCCAGATGAAAGCAGGTCTGTACGCACACATGCATACATACATACACATGCATACCGATGTATATGGTCTAGGGTGCAAACACAATGCTACGAATGTATACAAAATTCATTTTTTGTATGTGCGTAGATGTGTTTATTTGCATGCATGCACGCATGTGATGCTGTTTGTTTGTGCAAGCATGCACATGTGTACATCTACGTAAATATATGTATATATAAATTTCTATCTCTGTCTGTGTTTGTTTGTTTGTTTGTTTGTTTGCTTGCTTGCTTGCTTGCTCGCTTGCTTGCTTGCTTGTTTGTTTGTGTGTGTGTGTGTGTATGTGCTTCTGTACGTCTCTATGTGTTTCTACATTTGCACACATATTACTTACACATATGCATACAATTTGTCTATGCATATGCATGTGTATATATATATACGTATGATTGCTAATGTACTTTGCAAACAAGCGCAATTCATACATATAAGTATATATATATATGTTTGCAAAAAATATGTATATATATATATATTTGCACACTTACGAACACATTTATGTATGCATATGTATCTACATTTGTATATTTTGCACACAGAGGCATGTATACATATATGTATATGTATATGTTTATGTTTATGTTTATGTTTATGTATATGTGTTCGTATTTGCATATGTATATGTAAATGTGTTTGTATATGCATATGTATATGTATATGTGTTCGTATATGCATATGTATATGTATATGTATATGTATGTGTATGTGTATGTGTATGTGAATGTGAATGTGAATGTGAATGTATACATATAAATATATACATATCTACATAATGTGTGTGGATATTTGACTTATGCACGCATGAATGAATGTTGGCATATCTTCAAATATGAAATCGTTCTTATCTTATTTTTGGGTGTGCGTATACCAGCATTGAGGTTTTAGGATTTTTTTTGCAGAACCTAGTTCGTCTTGCTTGTCACCAACCAACCCAGCACAGGTAACAGCATCTTTTGCACTGTAAATCACAATTTGGCGGTGTTCAAGCCTTCTATAATCTTCTGCTTGTTTGGGATCGCAACAATTGACCTTTAGAAGTGGGGCACCTTTCGCAGGAAGCGTTGAAGGCATTCGCAGAGGGTGCTTGTGCCACCTTCGGTGATACATTTCAAGCTCCACTCATTAGGCCTCTCGGGGGTACCATGTGTTCACATGCGAATTAGACAGAGGAATTCAAGTTTGACTAAAGTCTATCAGGGAATGCAGTCCACTGTTCAATTGGAAGATCAGTTCCGAGTGTGCTGCAACTCCCAAATCCAAGAAGGGTTTGGTGTTTGAGAACTTTGAATTTCTTCAGATTATGAAACTCCTTTTTGACAGAGCATTACAATGTAATCAGTCCGAACTTGACCTGTGGATAGTTGAGCTCCGGTTGGACTTCTTTCAGTGCGAGACATTGAGTGGACAGCCCGGTCCCTGCAACAGGCATTTGAAGCTCTTGGAAGACTCGCTGCAGCGGATACACCAGCCGTTGCGAGGTGCCGTAGGCTTCAACTTTTCTTTGAAAGAACGATGTGGCTGTAAATGAAAGAAACAATATATACATATATATATATACATACATATTTACATATATATATATATAGATATATGAATAATGTACATTGATAGAAGTACACAGCGTATATCCTACAAGGTATACTGTAGCTATACATACATTAAACAGAGTTCCTTTGTTGTTGACTGTCATAGTGATTGCTTTCTCTTTGACAAGTCAGTAGATGGAGTGAGGAAACATGTTTTTACTCTGAGCAAACAATTGTGATTTCACAGGGATCAGAGGGCACCAGCAAGTCGATCCCTGAAGTGATCCTTCCAGTGACAGGACTGCAAAGTCTCGATCGACCAGCAGCTCGGAAGAATTGATAACGAAAAAAGTCACAACATGTGATTAAATAGATATATATATATATACATATATATATATATATTAATGCAAAATCATTTGTGTTGTGACGTAGGTCGTAAGAGTGCGACATATTGCAACAGAGTGCGGGTGGAGATGGTCACATTCTGAGGAAAGCAACGTGGTAGAGCTCCTGAACAGCGGGCATGAGCTCCTCACAACATTTTCGAAGGTTGTTCGGGCCTGGAATTTCACAGTGTGAGAGCTCCGTTAGGATTCACAGTATTCACATTGTTCTTCTAAGATTGCTATTTTTCCGTATGTAAGTGCATACATACCAACGTACATAAATGTATACATATATATATATATATACACATGTATATACTTGTGCATACATATATAGATACATATAGTTTCTATTCATCCCAATGCGTAGCGAAGGGTTCTCCTCCCTTGGAGGTCTGGGGGAGACGAGTTGTGCGGAGTTGCGTTCTGGGATGCCGTCGGCCACAGTTCGTTTGGGGTGCCTATGGCTGTGTCGAGTTTTCCAAAAGCCTAGAAGATCTTAGCAGATTTTTGAAGCTTAAGTTTATGACATCGTTTTCATGTTGCGGATCTGATTTTGCAGCTTCTTCGCAATCTGTCCATTTGCGTTTTGTGGCCGGCACAATTGATGTGTGTTTTGCGTGGGAGGTGCGGCACTTCGGAGTATGTAGTCCATGTGCACTTTGCGTGGCAGCCGCAGCGCTTTGGACGGGACATGTTCGTCATTTTGAACACTCCGCACTAGTAGTCGCCCGGAGGGGTTCAAATTTAATGCATCCGTCGCTTTCTGCGCGCTGTCATGGGAGAAAGGGTCTGAGAGGAGTCCTGCGTGTCTGCTGATACTCATGGCAGTAGTTTTTGCTTCACAGCAAGTGTGTAAAGAAGTGCTACTGCAAGGGTAGTGCTTGGAAAGAGATATTTCCGATGTGTCAAATCTTGATTTCGTGTGGCAGCCGTGATACTTTGAGCACCGGGTGCTGCCGAGTAATTTTTGATCTTTTTTTGGGTTGATGTTTTTGGTGGTGGTGGTGGTGGTGGCGGTGGTGGTGGTGATCGGCGTGGTGGTGGTGATGGTGGTGGTGATGGTGGTGGTGGTGATGGTGGTGGTGATGGTGGTGGTGTGGTGGTGGTGGGGATGGTGGTGGT
>VSDK01018258.1:75201-96567 GCA_009767595.1 Symbiodinium kawagutii
TGTGGGGGGGGGGGTGATGGTGGTGGTGGTGGTGGTGGTGGTGGTGGTGGTGGTGGTGGTGTTTATGATAGTGTGTCTGTCAAGCGTGTTCCACAAGAGTGTCTTACAAGAGTGTCCCAAAAGAGTGTCCCATCAGAGTTTCATGCCAAGAGTGTCTTGCAAGAATGCCCCCTCACTAGAGTCTCATAGCAAGAATGTCTTTAAAGTTTAAGATTGTCCCACAAGAACGTCTCGCCAGGATGTCCTACAAGAGTGTTCCCACAAGAGCCTTTTGCCGGGAGTTTCCCACTAGAGTCACTAGAGTGTTGTACCAAGCGTGTCTGACAGAATCCCAGTAGAGTGTCATGGCCAGGGTCTTACAGAATCCGTGTCCCAGAAGAGTTTACAGCAAGAGTGCTCCCACGAGAGTTTCGCCCAAGAGTGCTCTCACAAGAATGTCAAACCAAGAGTGTCTCCATAGTGTCTTCCACAAGAGTGTCCCCGAAGAGCGGCTTCCCCACAAGAGTCTCCTGCAAGAGTGCCCGCACAAGAATCTCCCACAACATATGCTTGATGTGTCCTATATGTTTGATGCAAACGGGGCTGCTTCGATTTATATATATATATATGTATTTGCATTTATATTTATAGTTGTATATATATATATATCTAGATAAAAAAATATATGTTTGATGAGTCCTATATGTTTGATGCAAACGGGGCTGCTTCGATTTATTGACATGCCCTGGATTCGACTGGATTCCACATTACCTCTAAGGACAAAGATGACTGTGACGGGCGCTCAAGCAGGTTCTTCATGGTTCTTCTCCTGTCAGCATATGATTCAGCTGCTAACTTCCCTTTCACTTCGGTAGATTCGAAGTAGTTCGAAGTGAAACTTTGAATTTTGAGACTTTTCACAGCTTTGCATTCCTTGATTTTGGAAAGTCTCGGGATTTCTTTGGAAACTTGGTTCTCTTCCCACTGGGCAGTTGCTCCAACACCAGGCTTCCTCTGCAAGAGCTCTGTGACGCTACAAGGCGCTGGCGAGCCTCGATCTGAAACAGACCCCACGAATAAACAAAAATTAAGACATTATGACGCATTGTGAAGCATTGTAAGAAACATCTTCAATTTGGGTGCATAAAATGTTCCAAAGAGACTTCATTGGAAAGTGCGAGTCAGATGTTCAAGACATGAAGTGACACGTGCCAGTGAAAAAACACATGTAGAAAGTATGCCAAACATGTCGGGAGCCTGGGACATACTGGTGCTAAAGGAGAGACAAGTTAGCATTGTAAGAGGAGCCATGCCTTTTCTGCTGCTTTGGCTTTGTCTGAGCGGGGTTCAGTCGGGTTGCAAATGCAAAGACTGGTGTTGGAAAGCAGATGACACCAGATGTCACCAGATTTACATGTCCATGTCATGTCTTTTGCCTAGTCTGACTGTGAATTTCCAAAGACTTGATGCGGAAATTTGCGTCGTTTGCCAAGGTGAGTGGCATGGACGATCTTTTTGAGTTCTGGAGTGCTGTGGCCGGTTCTGACTTTCATCAAAATGGAGGGTCAGTTGGACCAGTGACTGACCAGTGTGTCTAGGAGTGGAAAAGTCGGAAGAGAAGCAAGAACCTACCGAGATATGAGCATCCAACAAAATTATCACATTTTCATTAGTTTGGTGGACACGCCGATTTCTAGCGTTCAGGAGAACTTCACAACCGATACGACACAGCATCGACACCCCCAAAAGCCGAAAAAACACCAAACCCGGCAAAACCAACAACCGTACCAAACGACTTAGTTTGGCATGTGGCAGCTTTTATGGTACATGATTTTGCCCACTTTTCACATCAGCTTCTTGGTCCAAAGTGAATCAAGCAGCATGTTATACTTGATGCTTGATGTTCAGACATGTTGAGACAAAGTTCACATCTGAATTTTCCGACCCTTGGACTTCCGGACCTGTACAAAGTGACAGCTCAGTGACTCCAAAGATTCGAGTCCTGCCTCGCGGCAACGAAGACAGCAAGTCATGCTGCCAAATCATTGCATACATTGCACACATACAGTGCCGGCAACAGAAGAAAGGAACTTTGCAAAGGTCGCCATTGAAGTGGCAAACAGTGCCATAAAGGCAAATTTCCTGTGCGATCCTATGCACAGAAAAAAAAGGGTTTGCGACAGCACGGACCTCATAGTTTAGCAGACAAGGCCGAAGAGGTTGCAACTTTCTTCCTAAGGGCCGCAATATCTTTGGCTTTGAGGTTTTGAAATTTTGTTTCCAGGGTGCACCACTATGTCTTCGGCAGTTCGTTTGATAAGACTTGAAGTGGTGCTTTGAGAGGCGTTGGAGACAGAGCTTTGCGCACGAGCAAACTAGATACTTGTCAGGCTCTTGTCAAGATGTGGAGGCAAACGCAATCTAAACAGCATATTTTGGCGCATTTTGACAGTCATTGGCTCGCTTTCCTATTCGCTTTTTGGATATTTTAGGGATCATTTTTGACTATGCAGATGCTTTGGCTTCAAGCTTCCACCATGGAAAATGACATGATGTCCATATGAGGACAATCCAATCTTCAATGAACTGTTTCGACTCCTAAATTACTTAAACTGTGAGCAAGATCATTCAGACTTAATGAAGTGCGCGACCTCTTTAACCAAAAAAGTACTGCATTTCCCAGTAAGTCCTCGGAGCCGTCAGCGACAAAAGGATCTTCTGAGTATCACTGTGAGCACCTATGAAGCGACCAGGTTTACACACATTTCGCAAAGTGCAGCAACCCAAATGTACTGTACACACACACATACGCGCACATACAGAATGCAGATATGTTTCCATACAGATCTGGTTTGGAATCCTTTGGCGCCTTCGATTTTCCAGTGGGTCAACGGCAATGCCGCCCATGGGAGGGAAACCCTCCTTTCAAATCTTTGTGGAGGCATGGTGCATGGCTTGAGATGCCTTTAGGATGGCAAGGATGGCAAAAGAGGTACCGTGCATTTTTGATGAACTCAAGAAAGTTGCTCCTCATTCATCCTTCCCAATGCCCTTCATCATATAACTCTTGGAGTCGGCAGATTCGAATTAGAACCTTGTGACTTGTTGAAATTATTTGTTTTAAGCCGTTTTCAAAACTTGTCAAACACTTCCATTTCCCTTGGCTCAGGGCGCTTTCAGGCGAAGGGTGCGCTCTGAGCAACGGGCCGTTTGGGAATGGGAGGAGTTGCGAAGCTGTTAAGTGGAAGCCTTTGTTTGCAACAGTGTGTCATTGATGCAAGAAAGCATAGCCCCAAGGCAGCCAAGACCTCCAAAAAAATGCAGAGAGACAACGGAAAGAAGGAACATAGAGACCGTTTTATCTCCAAAAAAGAGTCCAAAACCATGGACATGAGACACTTTTAGCTGCTGCAATGCGGTGCGCATCAGACAGTGTGAAAGCATACTATGTATACGAAACTTGATTTCGACCTCCAAACTGATGCAAATCCCAGTCAAATGCTAATGAGATACTTTTTGCTGCAAACAGAAAGGAGACAATTCACAAAAAGAAGGAACATCGAAGAAGAGAATCAGGGCTAGAAGGACATGTTTTTTAAAGATGGGAAGGCGCTGTCCGCGAAAGCTCCCCTTGTGTAACTGAAACATCGGCGCTTTTGACGCAGCATGATGCAGAAGCTGTTTGGGTGCAAACTGCTGTAAATTCTCTTTAACCACCCAGCAACGATCGCGGTCTAGCCCTGACATGTTGCAAAAGCCTGCAAATGGAACAGTTGCCACCATGGAATACAGTGTATTCGTTTGTCCGTACTAGTTCGGCTTGTGTGATATCATTACGTTCCAAACGTGGCTTCCTGAAGAGAAGGTTCTCAGTGGCACGGCCTACTGTAAGTGCAATTTCCCAAAGGCACCAAGCACTCCCCAAAGCACGCGAGATGAAACACCAGGCTCCTACACAAAAGGATTCTAGAGTCCTAGAGGAGTCCTAGAGACAAGATTCTTCAGAATTAGATTTCCGCCACAAGGTCCACAAAGTACAAGGTTTTTGGATGCGAGCTTGAAGATGACAAACTTCCAAGAACAAAGTAGAACAACCCTTCCAAAAAAACCTGCAAAGGGATCACAAAATACAAGGTATTACTCTAAGGTTCCCTTAGTATTACTTTTAAGGATCCTTAAGGAATGGGTTTGGACATGTTTGGGCTGCTTGGCTTCGAGAAAAGACTGCCCAAAAACTGCCCAGCAGAAGAGTTCTGATGCGTTTCGAAGGTTTGCGGTTTCCAGTTCTCGTTTGAAGAGGCGTTGTCAGGGAACAGTTGGCACGTTTTCACAGAACCTTTGGCAACAGCTTCAGCACCTTCCCAAAGCATTGCAGAAGACCAAAGAGCTTCGCTGCTAGTTGATTGACGTTAACAGTCTTCAAGTCACGAGAGCTAGCGTCAGCTAGCTGAAGTTTCTTTTGCTTTAGCAAGTAATTGGCAGGGACAGGACCTCCAACAGTCACTTATGGGGCCTCCCCCCCGCTAGGCTCAATTCCCTGCAGGGCCGTTTTCTTCAACAAAATGAATGCATGCTTTATCGTTGTTTGTTCTTCTAGTCAGGTCAGTTGCCATGCTAGCTTTCGTCACCCACCCCTGGCCTCCAGTCAACTTGTTCACAAAGAGAAGGTTTACAAGAAAAATACATCCAGTCAGGCGTTTACGTTGGATGGACAGAAGGCATGAAACAGAATCGTATATTTGGTTGCTGGTGAAAAGTCATTACATGACTGAGCCAAATGGTGGCTGCTGACATGATATTATGTGAATGTTTTTCCATGATGACAACCTGCCTCCCAAATATTCACATTGTTGGCGCATTGGAGGTCTGCTTGACTGAGCGACAGGCGCTAATTTCTATTCGCAATCACGGCGCGCATGGAGTATGAGCACGTGTTGAGCCCAGCTGACGGAATGTCACCAGCTGAAGACATGTTGAGACACGTCCTGTTCCAAGCAACTCTCCGTTCGTGCTTAAGGACGGCACACAAGAGCTGCTCATTGACTCTGCCCAGGAGACGCCACGGCACCTTGAACTCCAAGCTGAGTCTAAGGCAGTCCTCATCCAATTTCGATACCCCAAAAAGATCATGGAAGATACTCCAAGCAGTGGGGTCCTAGGTCTACGTTTTATTCGAGCAACTAAGCTATCTTTTAAAGCTACCTTTCCTGTGTTGTTCTTGCTGCAGCCCAGTGTCAAAGCACAATTGCGTGCCGCCACCACAGCCGCCGTCGCAGCAGCATCTGCATCTGCATCAACATCTGCATCAGCATCTGCATCAGCATCTGCATCAGCATCTGCATCAGCACCACAGCCACGACCACGACCACGACCGCGACCAGCACCGGGGCACCAACAGCAGCGGTGGCGCACCAGCAGAGGCATCGGTAGTTTACATGGAATGAATTCATATATACATATATATATACATATATATACATACATATAATTCGTCCAAATTGAAACCATCAGCGCGACCTTGCAGTTTTCGTGCGTCTCCAGCAGCCGTGTGATACTTTCAAGCAGAGCGATGAAGAAAATGTCAAGTATATTGCATTGTAAAATGTCTTATTGTCAATTGTATTGTCAATTGTATTGTCAAGTGTATTGTCTTGTATTGGATCGTTTTACTTTATACGGTATATACACATAGATAAACACATCAAGACATATTGTATTTGTAAACTCTTGTGATTGGCCCCTGCATTTGACCTTTCTGGCAAGCTGATGTCTCTTTCATTTGCGCTCGTTCTCAAGTAGACTTTTCTTGCATCTTCTCTCTTCTAGCTGATCACAGTTGCAGGCAGACGGCTCTTGCAGATTATCGAATACTTCTAGCATCTCTGTTGCAAGCTGGTCTTGCAAATTGTTCTCTCTTGCATTTGACCACATCTGACCTTTGTATCTTGTGAGCCCGTTGTGTAAGCTGATCCCATGGGTTGGAAACCCTCCAAGCCAAGCTGGGGGCAAGGCCCGACTTTTTCAAATTTGGATTTTTTGGAGGCATTCTTTGGCATGGAGGCATTTTGGACACCAAACATTTACCGTACACAAAGTAAACCAGATGGTCACTTCCCGAGTTAGCCAGTCCGATGTCCCGCTCCTTTGGCACTCCCAAAGGGCTCTTTTGGGGTGCCATCGAACTGCAGACAGCGCAAACTAACAGACTGAAAATCAGGCACAAAGCTCACAACACAACACACACACACACCACACATTCACAACACACACACACACATTCACAACACACACACACACACATTCACAACACATTCACAACACATTCACAACACATTCACAACACATTCACAACACACAACACAACACACAACACATTCACAACACACAACACAACACACAACACACACACACACAACACAAAAACAATCTGTACACATGCGAGCAACGCCAAAATGAGACCTTGTGTACTAGGGTACCGCATGTTTGGCACCAGATTCCAGCTGATCTAGAGCGATTCCACCATGAAAATGCCGACGAAAGCTGCAAGGGACACGTCCACGACCATCACGACCACCATCACTACCACCATCAGTATGAGACAAGGAACGAATGACCTGGACTGCCACCTCCAGAACTCATTCCCACTCACATCCACTCACTCCTCTCACTCTCATTTATTCTGAATAATTCCTTTTTTATTGCTGCTACGTTTTCAAAAAAGAAGTATCACCCCTCGTCACTTGATCACTTGATCACTCTTGGAAGATGAACGCTCATGAGAAGGCATGAGCTCCTATCACTTATCACTACTGACGCTCATCACTGTGAAGTGTGGATCATCATGAATCATGACCCATCCAGACCCATCCACGTCCCGTCATTTGTTCTTATGATCTATCATCACCCAAGTTGATAGTTGTAATTCTTGACCACTCAATAACGCCCAGTCGACACTAGCTAGGCATTTTCTGGTCACTCAAAATGTGCTTCACAATTCAGCCAGAGATGGAGATTTTGTTTTTCAGCTTTCTTCAATTTCTTCTCTTTTCTTCTCTTTTGTTCTCTCTTTCTCAGATTTTTGTTGGTTTTCTTGGGAGGAGAAAACTGCAAAACGCACTCGGCACCTACTTGTAGGAGCCAGGCCAGCCTCTGTTGAAACTTTGTTTCCTCTTAGAGGGGTTGAGGATGAAAGTACTAAGTACTTCTGGGGCAAAGTTCATTGAAGTTCTTTGGCAAAGTACTGCAGTGATACACTAGGAAGAACCAGTTCTTTCCAAAGGACTGAACCGACATGGAACGACTGCTTGTTGCCACGGCGCCGCCCAAAACG
The DNA here is from genome assembly GCA_009767595.1 of Symbiodinium kawagutii. Classification (NCBI taxonomy): domain Eukaryota; class Dinophyceae; order Suessiales; family Symbiodiniaceae; genus Symbiodinium; species Symbiodinium kawagutii. The sequence continues at coordinate 82,511 of VSDK01018258.1, forward strand.
TTTCATGTGTTGTCGCTGGCGATGAAAGGCTGACATTCTTTTTCTCCCACGGCGTTCTGATCATCTTGGCCTCTGCAGCTCTAGGGTGGCAGGCGGTCCAGTTGTTTTTGGCAGTCTAGCTTCAAACATGATTCAAAATATGTGATTCAAATCGGAACATGTTTTGCAGTTTATTTGGTTTGCTAGGAGTGGTATTGTTTTCATTTAGTTAAGAGTTGTATTTTTATGCATTGACTGAGAATGCGAAGGTGACAACCTCATGGTGGCTCATCTTCACTCCAGCTTGGCTTGAGCCTCAGACTTCAAAGACCGTGGAGGCTCTGAGTTACCAGTGGAAGTTCCTTCAGTGCTTTCGGTTCCTTCTTTGATTCCAACGTTTATCATTTCCAAACGATTCCAACCCTCTTCTTCTCAGTGCTAGTTCCTTTATCCTCAAGTGAAGAATCTTCTATAGCAGCTTGACCAACAGATCTTATTATTGTGCACGCTTTCACAGAAGAAATCTTTTGCGCTCCTTGTGTAGGAGGGTGTTTTGTGCACTAGTGCGCATTGCATCCTTGGCAGGATCGGGGATTTCCTGTCTTTGCTCCTGGTGGTGTTCTCCTGGTTTGGGTCTTGCCCGTGCGCGCAGTGGAGTGTTCTTCTGAGGATTTGACTCAAGATGATGTTCATAGCAAGACATCTCTTGACTATTTGCATTTCACTTATAGTACTTATAGTCTTGAGTTGAGAGAACTGAATGGCCGTACGCGGACATCATGAGCTGAAAGATATGGAGTTGTTTCGTAGCTTAGTTCGGGGCCATCCACGTCAACCCATGTCACTGCAACCTACAAAGGCCGCTTGGATTTGTCGCGTTGATCCTTTGCAAAGGTCAAGGCATAGTCATCTCAAGCAGCTCGACATTTTAACTTTGCCGAATCCAATTTGGAATCCAATTTGGAATCTCTCTTTGAAAATATACTCTCTAAAAAATATGTACTCTCCTGAGTATATATATATATATTCTTTCTTTCTGATTTTCTTTTACTCTCCTTAATTTTACTCTCTGTTCTTCATTCACCTCGAGCAGGTACATACATCTATGCCTGCAAGAACGACAGGCGGGCAGAAGTCTCAAGAAAAGAACCTTCCATGCCAAGCTACATGTATGACAAATGTATGAATACAAGGAATGTCTCCACAGATCAGGCAGAGCATCAGGCTGAGCAGGCAGCTTAGTGAGGAGCACAGCTTAGTTCATGTACTGCAGGCGAGATTGGGCGATGCAAACCCGAGCATTTTGACGGAGATCCTTCCAGACATTTGCACCTTGGCGGATTGCCCTTTCCATAGCTTTCCTTGGAGCTTTCCTCCTTGTCTCAGTACAGTGTGGCAGAAAAGGGGAGGACAGTGTAGGATGTTTATTCTGTGATATTGCATGCTATTGTTGTAGAATTGTCTAGTTTTCTATTGTTTGACTTGTTTGGTGTTTGATCTATTCATTTTGTGCACTGCACATATGTTTGTTCTCAGCGTTTCAACAGCACCAAGACAGGGCTTGTGCATTGTGTGCTTTGCTTTTTGCATTTGCATTGCATTTGCTTTTTGCATTTTTTTTTGGCGCTTTCTCTTTGGCAGTTTTTGGAGTCCTTTCGTTGATCTACATTATCCTTACCCTCGTTGCTGAGATCCTCCTTTGCAGGCGAGGAACTTGCGTTAGGAAGGCTTATCATTTCATGCAGCGTGATTAGTCAGTTTATTTAGAGGCTTTGTCCTTTGAAACTAGAACTAGATAGAACTGGCACGTTCCATCGCATTCCAACTTGTTTTGAGTGTACCAATATGGAGAGCTGACTGAATTGGGTGTCGTTGAAACAGTTGTTGAAACAGTTTGCTGAGAAAAAGTGAGAGAAAGAGAGATATATATATATATGTTTGCAGTTTGTGTTGAGATGTTGAGATTTGGATTGCGCAGGCACCTCCAGCATGTGTGGCATTCGAAGGAGCCCATGGAGACCCCAACAGCCTGCGCGGTTGTCGCTTGGAAGCATGTCGTGTCGTGTCATGCCGTGTTTTCCAAGGTGTGATGATGTTTGAATATGTTTGAATATGTTTGAATAAGTTTGATGAGTTTTCAAATTTTGTTCTTCGGTTCCTGTTCTTAAGTCGTCCGACGTCCACGCTTCACCAAGTGGCCTTGGACTACCTGCAAAAGCAATGCAACTGGTAGTGGTGGTACTGTTATGAACAAACACTTGCATTTCCCGAACACAAAATACGTGAAAGTGTCAGAAAATGACACAAAATGACAGAGTATGTGACTCGCCAAAAAGTTTTTGCTCTTGGTGAAGTGAGACTTGATCTTGTACTTCAAAGCAGCCACTGAGTTCTTGATCCTGGTGTCCTCATTGACTTGTTGCAGAGGCTACCGGCTGCCAGTGCCAGCTGTTAGGATCCGTTAGGATTTGAGTTATGCTCTTAGCACTTCCCAAGAAGTACGAAAGTCGTGGAAGAGAACCTTGGTCACAGATCAAAAGAATTACCTACACGTATCAGGTATGGGGTCCCTGCAGTATATGTTTCATTTCCTACGACGTTCTGCCATTTGGAAGTATATCGATTTGAAATCTTTTGAATGTATCTTGGTCAAGATGGAAGTGTCTTTGGCCCAAATCACGAGCTGTGCCGGTCTCAAAGTTGTTCTCTCACTGTGTCACGGCAATTTGCATGTCATTGCTCGCACTTGTGGCTGCAAGATGCCAGCATCCATGGTGACATTGTGTTTCCAGGTAACCTGTTACCATTTCTTTTAATATGATTTGTAGGTTGGGGGATGACATCTAGGTCTTGTTTGGGTTTTGTTTGGCAAGTGTCATGCCGTGAGCTTCCGGCTGGGTTCGTTTGCAAGGAGGCTGTAGGAAGTCGCATCCTAAAGGCTTATTGCAAGGCATCAAGCACTCTCTTTTGTCTCTCGTTCCGGGGCACCAGTTCATCCCAAACGTGGCTTTGCTTCGGTGCGGCTGATTCATGTGCTCAGGTGGTCAGTTTTTAGTCCGATTGCTTTTCACCTCGCACGCAGACAGAAGACACGTGCATTTTCCATGAGACCTTGCCTGTCTCCCCTCAACTGTCCCCTTGGGTCGCGAAGGCCCCAAAGCCACCCTGTACCCCGTGCCCTGTGCCTGGTACCTATCATTCAAGGTTGAAAGCAAAAGAAGCATGCAAAGAGCTCGTAAATGATGTAAATGTCATGTCATGTTTGTTGTACATTTCTCCAGCTTTGCTCAGAGAAGATCCAACTGCCCTGGACCGATGACAAGAGGTTCTGGTATCACAACGGATGGTTTCCCACCAGAACTGATAGGGTGGGGTGGGATCCTTGTTGCCGAAGCCAAGTGGTGAGGAACAGCTGCAAGTGACGTCGTAGAAGAAATAAATGAGAAGCAGGTTTTAGATGTGTAAGAAACCTGAAGAAAATGAAGAAGTGAATGGTTTGCATCTTCTGTAAATTCGAAACTTTATGGTTTGGACCGCAGCACTAGGGCCGGGCGAGCCTCGTCAAGAGGCAGACTCGGGGACTACACATCCTACACGTCCCACTCGTCACACGGCAGGTCTCCGGTCATGCCCTGCAATCGACCAAAGTCGATATCATCATCGTCATCATCATCATCATCATCATCATCATCATCATCACCATTGGCACTATCTTCATCATCATCTTCGTCATCACCATTGGCACCTTCTTCATCATTCACCATCATTCACTAGTATCAGCCGTTTTTGTATACTGCATTTTTGTCACCCAGCACTGCACTAATCACCCTCCGCAGCCTCCCCTCTCTCATGACCATCCTTCACTGAATCACATAAATTTACATCTTCTGCACCCGCTGTTCAGACCCATAGTTTTTGTTCAGGACCCTGGGCCTCAACTGGAAAAACTAACCAAGCCACCAAGACCCTTTGTTTCGAAACCACTCGAGTGACAGGAATCTGCATTTACACGGTCCTGCTCTGCCTGTTTTGAGCTGGGGGGAATGAAGGAACGCATTGCAGACAGCTGGATTGTTTTGGGACTGGGAAGGCAGACGAGTGATGGGACAGTGTTGACATTGCACAATTTTTACTTTCACCCCATGCATTCTTGTGCTGAGAACACCAGCTCCTGCAGCTTCTGTCCAGATCAAGATTCTAGGAGCTGTCACTGAAGAAGATTCCAAACGTACATCCGTACATCCCAGTACATAGAAATGCATCTCCCTCCATCCATCCATCCATCCATCCATCCATGCATGCATGCATGCATGCATGCATGCGCACCCACGCACCCACGCACGCACGCACGGTCATTCATTTGTTCGTTCATGCATTCATTTATGCATTCATACTCATACATATGTATATACATACATACTTACATACATACCTACGTACGTACGTAAATACCTACCTACGGACGTACATACATACATACATACATACATACATACATACATACATACTTACATACATACATACATACATACATACATACCTACCTACGTACGTACATACATACATACATACATAAATAAATGCATACATACATACATGCATGCATACATACATACATACAGACAGACAGACAGACAGACACACAGACATACATACATACAGACATACATACATACAGAAATACATACATACAGACATACAGACAGACAGACAGACAGGCAGACATACAGACATACAGACTGTATGTAAATATATATATGTATATATAATTATATATATATATATTTTTAAATTAAGTATATATATAAATATATAAGCAACATGTATGTATATATGTATATATATATATATATATATATATTTAAATTTTCAGATATAGATATAGATATGCATGTTTGCGTATTTTGGCGTATCTGCATACAGCAAATCAAACAGGTGCCCTTATCATGATGCTTCGTAGATGGTTCGTAGATTTAGGTCAAGAAGATCTTATGCGGAGAGGTCAACCGCTTCCTCTTTCAAGGAGCACAAACAACACAAAGACACAATCTTGAACACATAGGTATTGCATTTCAGTACTCCAGATTTGCATAGTGAAACAAGAAAGATAGAAGTGCGACGCCCACATGTAAATGAGGACGACTGGAATTGTTGAAAGATTGATTTGACTGAAACCATTTCAACGGTGCATACATGGCAGCAGATTCTGAGTTTGACAGCTGTCCATGCAATGTTCAGGCTGGGTGACCCCGTTGGACAGCGGGATAGGGACTGTGCAAAATCTAGCACATCGAACACTTTTGACAGGAAAGCCACACCTGTGAATATTCTTGGTGACGCGTTGAACTTGCTACAGGAATCTACAGGACTGATTTGTAGCACAGGATTTCATTTTTTGCAACTCCAACGAATGCTTTGACAACTGATTCGCGCGTCCGTGCAGCATGGGCATTTTTACATATTTTGACTCGAATCTGCCGCCATTTGCAGACTGAATTCCCAGTCAGTGTTGGCTGCGCAGCCAACTTGTTTCAGCCCGTGCCATGCGCGCATGTGGCCTTGCTTTGGTGCTGCTTCCCTTGAGCGTTGTCTTTGTAGGTCCATGGGGAGCTCGAAGTAACACAGCGCGGGTAGCCCTTCGGGCAGGACCACCGGGGCTACAGAAGGCCTGAACTCGTTTTGTCTGCAGACTTTTGGAGAAAGTATAGGTAGACCATACTTAGCGCATGCCAAATGAAAACACAGGGCATGGTATAGCTTAGTGCCGTGGTTGCCAGATGCAGCGTTGAAATCTTCACAAATCTGGTCTTGAAGGCCAGATTCTTTGGGCGCTGGGTGGATTGGACGCCGGTGATGGACGAAGCCTCGAAAGCGGAAGAGGTCGGCGGAGACATGCCCTTGGGAACCTTGGCAGACTGTGAAAGCAGGAGCTTGTGAAGCTTGTGGAGCGCAGCTCAGGTTGCCGCTCTGCATTCCTTGCAATTTGCAATCACTGCGCTCAGATCTGATCGAAAGATGTTCCTTTGTATCCTGGGGACGTGCTGGTACACTAACACTCTTCAGAGCATATTTTTGTTAGCAACCTATGATTTGGAAGCAATCTAATGTCTGGAGTCTCCGAAGTCCAGGTGCCTATGTTGTGTATATGTGTACATATGCATACTATGGACACATTTATAAACAGACGTATCCATCATCTCTTGTGTCAGCATAGGAAACCTTGAAGGAATTCATTGAAGTCGCTGAATGGATCAGCGGGCTGTCAGGAATCCGCTTTAGTATGAGGGAAGATGGGGCCTTCGAGATCACAGAGATCATTAGTGCCTTGGACGAAAGCCAAAGGAGAACAGAAGAAGAAGAAGAAGAAGAAGAAGAAGAAGAAGAAGAAGAAGAAGAAGAAGAACAGAAGAGAAATCATAGAATTGGCATAGAAGGCAAAGCATAGAAGAAAACATCAAACGAAAGCTAAGAGAACAGAAGAAAGCATAGAAGGCATAGAGAGAGACCCAAGGAGAAAGGAGAACAGGATATCCCAAGATTACCAAGGAGAAATAGAGAAGGAGAAAGAAGGATATCCGAAGGCAAAGAAGGAAAGGGAAACATAATATGAACAGAAGCTGACATACAAAGACCATGAAACATCCAGCACGTTTCGTTTTCCAAGCTGATTCAAGTCCATGCACCACCAAAACGGTGTTTGTTGAAAAGACTGTTGCCAGTCTTTCAACTAATCATGCTCAAGACCTATACTGGATACATGTTTTGAAGACCGCGTTTCAACAAGAACTTGAGAGGGCACCAAGGCAATCTACACATTACATTCTTTTCAGGCAACCAGAAAACAGCAGATCTATTTGGCAAAGCGATCGTGTGGTTGACAGATTGGATAGTTCCGAGGCATGCCTTAGCACTTTGACCCAAACTCCTCAAACTCGAGTCTCAACTTCTTCTATTTTCGTACACTTCAAGTTTGTTGTGCTTGCTCCAAAGGCTTGCTGTAGGGCTTGGGGGAATCGAATTCAGGACGCATGACCCAGTGGTGCCAAGACATAGTTCATGTTAAGCTCCTGACAATGGCCCACATTTGGTTCTTGTGGTTTGGGACAAAGCACTGCAGCAATCCTTCCTTGTGCAGTTAACGTAATATTTTTGCACGTGCGCCTAGACTTGCACAGATACAGTGCATATGTATCTATCTATCTATCTATCTATCTATCTATCTATCTATCTATCTATCTATCAATCAATCAATCAATCAATCAATCAATATATATATATAAACATGTCTATGCATCTATCTACATACATATATATATATAAATACATACGTGCGCGCATATACGTAAATATTTATATATAAATACAAATAGATAGATATCGACAAATAGATAAAATCTATATACACGTCAGCACATGTACATGTACACGTACACACACACACACACACATTCTATACACATGTACACATACACATGTACATATAGGAATATATTGAATACATGTACCATGCACAAACTCACCTTTTGTTCCTCATGTCGATGCGAAAGCGAGGTGGAGGTTCGGCCGCTGCTGGTACGTTGGAAGTGCAGGTTGGAAATATCATCCATGCCGTCAGTTGTGAGGTGGGACTCTGAGAGAACACGTGGCACACACGTCCTTGGAAGTCCTACAAACAATTTCTAAGCGAAGAAAACTCAAGTTCTTGGAAGTTCTAAATGTAAGGTTTTGACATCAAGGAAAGGGATAGCAAGGCAGCAAGGCGGACTTTGAGCTTGCACAGCTTGCAGCTGACACAGTGCCCTGATCAGATTGATGGCCGAAAAGATGTGGCCATGGCTGAAGGAATGACTGATGTGGAGCAAATGACGCAGGCCTTTTTTGAAATTTGGAGGAACTTAGCAAAGCTTTAGAAAGTTCAAAAAACCTAAGTGGCAGAATTCGATTTTTTTTGGAGAAATTGAATCAAGTTGACTTCCACATCTTCCTTGCAGGCGATCTTATCAAACACAGATCCTCGGCTGGGGAAGTTTCGCTGCACACGGATGCCAATCATAGTACAAGTAGCCACGGGTTGATAGGCATTCCTCACAGCAACAAACATATATAAGCTGTATTACATCATATAACATATAACATGAAATCCTATGGTCAATTATGCTATATGATATCACATTACATACAATACTATTTATGTTCGATTATCTGATCATCTCTGATAGCAAAACAGTTTGGGCAAATGGCACTTTGTACGTCGTATCGCTTTTCCTCTGCAACTAAGCCCATCGGCAAAATGAACCGTCCAAGTCAAGCAGGCACCAGCGAGAAACGCTGCCTGCTCGCATTCCTGCAGATGAACACCATACCTGACCATGCCATCTCGGTCTTTCCCAGTTCGGGTCCGGTATAACCCCTCCAGTTCCAAGTGTCAGAGAGTGAGACTCTCTGCCAAAACATCAAAACGTGAAGAGAAAGGCGTGGTATCCAAGTTGTGTTGGACAGAAAAGCTGTTGTGTTGCTGAGTTATTTTCTGGATTTGTGGAGCAGCTTGTTGCAGTAGGTTGCAGTAGGTTGTAGCATGCAGACGGAGTGGTCACATGTAGTGCTGCTGTTGCTGCAAGGATGAAGTGGTCATGATGCTCGTAGAGAAGCCTGATGAAGGAGCAGCGGGTTCGATTAGCTTCCTGACAAATGTTGCGAAAGGCTTCTGATCCCGTGGAGTTTCAATCGAAAGCAGCTTGACTCAGATAGAGCTCTGGATACTTGACGACTTGATCTTAGAGTCTTAGAGTGAAAAAACACATCCCTGCTGTTTTACTCCTTGTCTACTCTGTGAAATGATTTCGAAAGCGTGACTCTAGTTTTTATTTCATGCCCATGACATTACATAGATATTTTCAACATCATATACGAGAAGCATAGGAAAATATATGCAGACATAAATCACAAATTGACTTTCATACAATTTGAAATTGAATGGGTGTTTAGCTCGGCAGCTCCGCACTTGAGGTCCGAGAATCTTCGTTGCCATCGTCAACCTTTGGAATCAGTGGCGAGCAGTGGCGACCGCACAATTCAAACGAAGTTAAGACATTTCTCGCTTCGCAGCGAAAAAAAAAGACGTGATTGCAGTCCCACTAACTTGGAGCAATGCCCGGTAGGGAAATTCTGTGACCGGGAGCCAAACCACAAAAATGGGAAAGAGATTCTGTAGTTTAAGTACTTTTGACACTGGTTTTAGCTACAAGCAATTCACAACAAGAGTGCTCGGGCAAAGAGGCAGCTTGTAAGGTGGTCCTCTAACAAAATAGAAGGAAAGAGAAAGGCAATCTGCTCATGCAATTCTGTCATTTGGAACACACCCGGAGTCCCAGTCATCAGAGCACTTCCTGCATTGATGGAAGTCCCGTGCAAGGCTCACAGAGTCGCTGTACTTGGCAGTGGCAGGCAGGGTCAGTTTCAACAGCCCAGGGAACTCCTTGAAGATCGGAACGCAGAGACTCGAAGACAGAGACAGAGACAAAACACAGGACTAAGAGATGACAAATGGCGTAGCTCAAGTTGTGAAGTTCTTGGTTGTAACTTTGGAGACTCTGTGGATTTTTGTCAAAGAAATGTTCTTTTTGCCGAGAGATCTCTATGCTTGAGAAAATGTTGTTATGGGTATTGTTTTCATCCTATTGACACAAGACGGGGAGATTTTTTTCTGATTTTGCCAGAAAGCCCCCGATCCAATAGGACAAGGTCATTTGTAACAACTCAAACTCTCATTGTTTTGGCTATTTGTTAGCTTGGGTTTTGGTTTTCCAGCTTTGGTCCTTCGTCAGCTAGGCTGCCCAGATTGCTTTGCTAGCGGAAGCTTGCCAGGACAAACATGATGTTTGACGTTGATGTGCCTTATGTTTCCTTGCAGACCGATCCTTTGGCCTCCTTTGTCTTAAGATTCTTCTTGCACCATTTGCACTTCGTGTCTTACGATGTTTCAATGAAGTTGAATACACATTCTGTTCTAGGTAGGGTCAGCTGGTCGAGGGTCAATCTTTTGAGAACTGGTGCCATGTTGACACATTCGGACTTCTAAGGCCACAGGGATGTTGAGTGTTGTAATCTGCTGTGTTTCCGCGCTGTGCTTATCTACAGCATGTGCGTATGGAAAGGACCACTAGCATTCAAAGTTGCAAGGCCACCATTGAAGGCCTATTGAGCCATGTTTATGTCGAGGATATTGCCAACATTCACATGCGAAATGACATGATTACAGAAGCAACGCAAACCGTATTCCTGTGTCTTTATGATACTTTTTGACACCCCCTCAACTTGTTAAGACCTTCAACATGTCGACAACTAGAAACAACATATCTAAAACACAGGTATATGGTATATAGACTATTTTTTTCAACATGTTCACCCAGATTTTCCGATGCCTTACACTGACATATCAAAAGTTGGTTCAAATTGTTGTCTGTGCTGTTCGCTTCCTTGGTGCTGTTGGCCCCTCTGCCCCCTGGTCGGAGTTCGCTGTCTCAGCTCCACCTTTGTTGTGCCCGACACAGTCAGCTCTGCTCCATCTTTTGTGATCTTCGGATCTTCTTCGGACCTCCTTCCAATCTCCTTCGGATCTCCTTCCGATCTCCTTCGATTGGATCTCCAGTCAGAGAGCCAGAGTCGACTGATCGCCTGAATCCATGTTGGATCGTTGACACTGCGTCTTTGGGTCAATGGTTGCATCACTTGGCACAGCAACAGATCCCATGATGCACTTGTTGCGGTGTCCATGTGGTGTGACCTAGCTTAAGTCACAGCGCATGAAGGATTTGCTGTGGGCCATTGATTGGCTCACGGATGGATTTGATTACTGCAATGCCATACACTACTGTTGGGATTGGCCATTGCATGTCGCCATTTTCACTTGTTGCTGTGCCATTTTCTGCATTTGTGTGCCTGTTTGATTGATCTGCAAGTGTGGGCATTCATTGCTCCAGCGTGGAGATTGTTCTCAAGCCATGCTTGAGCTACTGCCTCCCAACATCGGCTAATATGGAAGCAGTTTGCTGGGTCATGCAGTCCCCTTGGTGCGGAAAGTGAGCAAAGGCATCCAGCAAGGTCCCACGTCGCGCTTTCCACTTCGTTAATCTGTGCTGAATTCACAATTTCTTGACCTTCTTTCCACTTTCCTCATCTTTCCTCACTTTATTTTCATTGAAGGAGGGTTGTCATCAGCACCGTGTACCCTCCAAGAACCGTGGTTTCCTGAGCTTTGATTCCCATTGAACAGGACAACTGCAGCAAAGACGTTTTCCCAGCACAACTTCTGACAGCCTGCAGCAAAAAAGAGCGCTCAACTCATGCAATTGTGTCAGAGGAAACAACCTGTGATGCATGAAAGGTGAGACAAACTTTGATGCACATTGCCTCATGTTGTATGTCTTTGTTTCCTTCGTTGTAAACAGCTTCCCTCAGCGTCCCTCGCTTGCCAGAGTGGTGAGATCTTCACTTTGCTTGGCATCGGCGCAGGGTTCCCAGATTGACACAACTGAAGATACTGACGGACATGCTGCAAGCCACAGAGGATTGAGGTGAACCGGCGAATGTTTTGGGTCCATTCTTAGCACCATGAAAGTTTTGAATCACTCGATCGTTGGGTCCTCATTCTCTGTCCATGCTTTTCATTAGGTTTTGTGAAAAGCATTCAGCAATTCTGTACTCATCATTCAAAAGGTTGGTGCAAGAATTTCCAGCACTATCTTGGGATGAAAGCGGCTGCAGTTCTGCTTGAAAGTTCCATCTCCTTTCAAATCTCGGCCCGCTTCCTTTTTTACTCCAAGTTTTTCCCCAACAGCGTAAGCTTATGGGGTCTTCAGCCCAGTTAAGCTCCGGTGTGAGCCGGTGCAGCTTCCAGGCTCAGGTTCCGGGGGTTCCAGCGGTTCCGGAAGGTTCCGGGGAGTTGCGGTGCAGTTGCCAGGCGAAATTCCGGAAAGTTCCGGGAGGTTCCGGCGAGTTCCGGTGCAGATGGTAGGGCAGGTTCCGGAAGGTTCCGCAGGGTTACGGAAGGTTCCGGGGAGTTTGCCAGGCAAGGTTCCAGAAGGTTCCGGGAAGGTTCCGGAGGGATCTGGCGCAAAGGTTCCAGAAGGTTCCGGGAAGGTTCCGGGGAGTTCTGGCGCAAAGGTTCCGGAAGGTTCCGGGAAGGTTTTGGAGGGATCTGGCGCAAAGGTTCCAGAAGGTTCCGGGAAGGTTCCGGAGAGTTCTGGCGCAAAGGTTCCAGAAGGTTCCGGGAAGGTTCCGGGGAGTTCTGGTGCAAAAGTACCAGAAGGTTCCAGGAAGGTTCCGGAAAGTTCTGGAGGGTTCCGGTAAGTTCGTGCAGATGTAAGGCAAGGTTCCGGAAGGTTCCGGGAAGTTGCGGCGCAGCTTCCAGTCTCAAGTTCCGAAATGGTGTGGGGAGTTCCGATGCAGTTGCCAGGGAAGGCTCTGGAAAGTTCAGGAACGTTCTGGAAGTAAAACATGAGATTGCGCAGAAGCAGCCTAGGCGAAATTTACACAAACTCAACATGCCATCGTGATCATGCCTCAGATTTCTTTGTTACATAACAATTTCCTGCAAAGAAAAATACGCGCGGAAGCAATCAGATCTGTGGCTCTTGCTGTTGGGGATACCACCTTAGCTTATTTCATGTTTTTTTCCGTTCATGTATAGGACATCCCGTTTGCAAAAAATTATGGCCATGCAGTGAAAGATCTCTGACCCTGAGGCATTAGCTTCTAGCATCCTAGCGATGTTGCACGGCAGCCCGGAAGCTTGCAAATTCCGAAGAGAATTTGAAACGTTTCCCGCCTCGGAGGTATGAGTTGTATTGCATTTGACATACGTATATGCAAATACATATTATGATGTATCAAATTTTGTACATATATACATAGATATATATACATATATATATATCATTACATAGATATATACATATATATATATACAGAGCACAAATGCAGAAGTGTAAAATGCGTGTGCGATCATGTATGTATTCTATACTGGATTTAGGAATCTCCTCGCGAGTAATTGAAGCTGGGTTTGCCTCCTAGATCTTTGCATTTCATTTTTAGGTTCAAGAGTTTCAGGTATCAGACGGGAGAAGAATAGAAACTCTGATGAATTGGATTTATATTCCTCTAAATCTCTTTGCAAGGCCCGAATCACTTGGAGACTCTGCTTGGGTCCGGATGCTTACCTTCACAGAGACATGGGCACAGGGTGACAAACCAGTCCTTTCGATCGGATGAAAAATCGCTCACTTCCTTCCTTGTTGTTTCAGCATTCGTCAAATCCAAAGCTGCATTCACATCCGCAACAGGTGCTTTTTTCACCCTGGCTCCTAGTGGTCAGACCCCCAGGAAAGCATACTTTTCCTCAGGCGTTAGGTAGTGACAATAGTAGTCAAGAGAATTGCAAAACCAGCCATGCGACTACATCAAACCAAGCGTCATCAAAGTACATTTTCACATTTTGTTCGTCCTGCCGCAACGTACGATGAACTTGCATCAAAGGGGACACTTCAAACAATGTTGAAAATGTTCGAATTTAATTGAATCATATTTATGTCATTTTTATGTTTATGTCATATTTGGGCAATGCCCTCCACTCTTCGCGGCCCTGAGGCTTTGGGGCTCCAAGTGACCCTGTCTTTTCGATTGAAGAAACTTCGCCAAGTTCTTTGCCGCGAGGACCTGGTAAACCGAAGGCAGCGGTCAGTAACCTGAGCTCAACGAGAGCTCGGCATAGCAACAGAAGCATAGCATCATTTTGATTCATTTTTTGATTCATTTAATTCATTTATGCATAATTGATTGCATAATTGCTTTGTTCAGATCTAAAGAACCAAAGGAAGAAGTAAGAAGAGCAAAAACAAGAGCGGAGGCCATGAGCAATTTGTGGGACAACTACAACTCTTTTTGGTGGGGAAGGTTTTCCTGTTTCAAGAGATACCTTTCAAAGATTTTTCTTGCTAAAAGAACGACGTTCAAACGTGGCCCAAACTGGTTCAGAAACTGGTCCAAAGAGGTCAACATGGGCGAATAGAAATAAGGGAAAG
>VSDK01018258.1:101400-119171 GCA_009767595.1 Symbiodinium kawagutii
CCCTCCCATTTTCAATTGCTGAGCACGTTTGAACACTTGAAGCTCTACCCGAAGCTATCGTTCTTCCTGAGTTTCGCAAAGCCTCAGCAGCAAGTAATGGTTCTTCCTTGTTTGGAAATTCCTGGTGGATCTGACAAGTTTCAAGTCATGTTTGGAGTGCTGAAACTCAAAACGTTCTTCTGCCCGTGTGGTTGCAGGCACTGGATGCTCAAGCACCTGCTTGCTTGGAGGGTGGACGGGACCGCTTTGAGGGACGGGACCATTGGAGTCAGTGTGTTGTCCAAAGCGTCGTGCAGCAACCGCGACAGCACTGATTCCTTCTTCACTTTCTTCTTCGGTTCTGCCTCGAGTTCTTCTTTTGCATCCTTTCTTTGTGTCCAGCAAACCCGTCAGAACAGTGGCAAAAGTTTTTGCTTGAGTTCCGAAATAAGAAACTTTGAGATCTTCCACACCCTTTTTGCCACCAGATCAAAGAACCATGTTCACTTTGTAACATTACGCTCCAACTGTGTTGATTCATCCGAACTACAATATGTCGATATCAATAGCAATATAAATATAAATACATATATATATATATATTTATGTATAGATAGATAGATAGATAGATAGATAGATAGATAGATAGATAGATAGATACATAGCAAGTCTCAATTTGAATTCTTTATGCGATAGATTTCGAGTCTTTGTCAGGGCGCTGGTTTCAGGAGTGCGAAAGCGCGCCTGAACGAGCTGAATTGAAGGCATTCGCCAGATCGATCGATCAGAGCTTGAAGGAGAAACTTCGAGCGACGCTGTGGAGATGTGTGGAGTCGTTGCTTTAAAAAAGGAAAATTGAGAGAAAAAGGAAAAAAGGAAGGAAAAGGAAAAAATCATATATTTCTATATGTGAACATTATGTAAACTATATATTTGAAGAATTTGAAGCAATCGAGATCGATGTGAAAAGGCCCCAGCGTTCAGGAAGCTTTGGAGACCACAAAAGAGGCCCGGAAACGCTTTGAACGACGCGTTGGGTGCTCAACGACTTTGTGAGTCCTTGTGCTGCCGGCAGAGGAGGCACAAGGGCTCCCAATCGGCTCCGAATCATCACAACTTCAGCTACAAATCAAGAGCTTGGGACTGCCTTGGCCATCATTCTCTTGAAATCTTCTGATTGCTTCGACTTCATTTTCTGCTAGAGCAACTGCCGAAGGTGTTCCTTATGAGGTGTTCTTGGTGGCAACCGAGATGGGTTAATCTTCACCCAAGAAGGAATATTGAAATTTGTCCCGCATGATTCTGCTTTGGTTCTGATTGTGGTCGTATTTTTTCACTATTATATTAATCGTACTACTTGAAGCCACCTGATTGCTCCTAGTATTATCTATCTTGTTGTTGCTTTGGTAGTTATTGGAACTAGTTGCAACATTTGTTTAAATTTCCTGATCTGTTTCCTATGGTTGGTAGTTCTCATTGAGATCATGATAGTTTTTCCTCTTGTTTACTATGGCATGTTGTGACATCAGATTGCTCTTATTGTTATTGCTATTGTTGTTATCCTTGTAGTCATGCACACGTACATACGTTACATATGCATATATCCGCACATATACATGTATATATATATATATACACTTATGTGTACACAAATACATACATACATAAATACACAAACACATAAATACATACATACATACATACATACATACATACATACATACATACATACATACATACATACATACATACATACATACATACATACATACATACATACACATTTACATATACATATACATATACATATACATATTGATCTACATATTCATCTACATATACATATACATATGTGTATATACACATATACATATGTATATTTTCATATATACATATGTAAAAATATACATATATATATATTTATTTCTTTAAATATATATAGAGCCTTGCCCGCACCTTTGTTCCGTCAGGAGGGGGTCACCAACCTGACTGGTGACACAACCAAGAATTTCTTGCTATATTTGGCCTGATCAGTAGCATCCTGCGGCATGCCCCTCAAAAAAAATAGGATTCCGCACAAAAAAATTAGAGACCCTCAAAAAATGTTTTAGGAACCCTCAAAAGAAAATTTAGGATCTATTCCTCTAGTCCTCTGGTCCCTTGGTCCTCTGGTCCCTTGGTCCTCTGGTCCCTTGGTCCTTTGGTCCTCTGGTCCTTTGGTCCTCTGGTCCTTCGGTCTCTGGTCCTTCTGTCCTTTTTGGTCCTTTGATCCTTTGGATCCTCTGGTCCTCTCATCGCTTGGTATTCTGGTCCTTCGGTCCTCTGGTCTCTTGGTCCTCTGGTCCTTCGGTCCTCTGGTCCTTTGGTCTTTTGGTTCTCTGGTCCCTTGGTCCGTTGGTCCTTTGCTCCTCTGCTCCTCTGGTCCCTTGGAGATCTGGACGCTTGGTCCTCTGGTGCCTTGGCCCTCTGGACGCTTGGTCCTCCGGTACTTGAAGAAGAAAAGAAAGGAAGAAATAAGGAAGAAATAAAGGAATGAAGTCAGAAAAAGGAAGGAAGGACGGAAGGAAGGAAGGAAAAGGGATCAAGAAACAAGAAGGACCAAAATCACCAAGAAAGGAAGGAAGGAAGCAAGAAAGAAACAAGGTACAAGGCAAGAAACAGGTAGTTTAGCAGCCAAATGGACGGGAAGGCAACATGTCCAATTTGGATAATGTCTATGCAATTGAAAAAACATTGGGTAGTTTCTCAAAATAGGGAGCCCCAAAAATGGTTGGTTTACTACTAGACATGATTATTAGTAGATGATTTGGGGGATGCCGTAGTGTGAGAAACATCCATATTGTTTTGTTATTCTCAATATCATGTGAAGTATTCTTGGCATTCGCATCACTGCTTCTTGTAGAAGATTGTGGTCCATTGTGAATTGGGACAATCCAGATCATGGCGGTGACAGCTGAACAGTGCTAATGACCTGACCTTCATTGGGTGCGTGCGCTGACGAATCCGTGTGCCACGGGCATCCTCAGGGAGGTTTCGAGGTAGAGGAGGTCGCAGCTTGTGCGCACCCTCGTGCTAATGCCCTGACTGACGGGGTGCGTGCGCTGATGAATCCGTGTGCCACGGGCGTCCTCAGGGAGGTTTCGAGATAGAGGACGTCGCAGAGGGCTTCGAGAGGTGAATGGGTGTTTCTGTATGTGGGACCCGCAAGCCATGATGGTTTCCATGCCTCGGGCACGCGCAGGCAAGTGCAGCGTCGGGAGGTTGAAATTCTATTTCTGGCAGCAGCAGGAGCCAGCGTGTGTTCATATTCCTTCCGACGAATTGTGGTTGCACAAGAGCCCCAACCAGTAACCAGAATACGTGGCAGAACATAGTCCTGCGCTGCAGCTGCAACATCTGGTTGCGCTAAATTTGTTTTTGAACGTCGCTGATTTTTTTTTGAGTGCCCATGTCATGGTTAGACGCTAATTTTTTTTTGAAAATAATTTTCTTTTTGAGTGGTTACCCGCATCCTGCAAAAGAATTGGCGTCAAACTTGTTGGCACGCACAGGGCTAAGTCAACCCTCTTGCCTACCATGCAAAAAAACAGTTCCAAGATTGACATACCTCCGGTAGGTACGCGCTGTGATGCTACTTCAGATTGACTTTGGTTAAATTTGTCAGATCTAGGTTCACTTTGCTTGCGTTTCTATGGCGAACCGGAACCAACATCCAAACTCTGCAGTGCCTTTGAAACCTCTGGCTACAAAAGGTTGTCCGGTTGTGTTGGCTGTTCATGTTCCCTCATTTGTGTTCTGCTTTTCCTGTTTATTTCTCCGTTTCCTGTCTCTCTTGTTTCTCTTTCACTGTAGACACATGTATAGATAGATAGATTGATGGGTTGGTTAATTGAAGATAGGACCATGCTGAGCACAAATTGTCAACACACGAGCTGTCACTCAGTGGGTCTCTCCTTGTGGGGCCGGTCATTTTTTTGTTTTCTGTCTTGACTTAATGGCATGTTCCGAGACGTTGTTTTTCGTGTAGCGCACAGCCGGCGGCAAGAACAATAACAAAAATGCAGACGCTGCGGGAAGCTGGGGCACCGTGCCCGGATCCGTTCAGATCGTTCCGGGTCAACTCGTCGTGTGCGACGGCTTGAGGATCTTACATGGTTTATTCGATCAAATCGCATGAAAGGGATGTCTTTGGCTGACTAAGTGGACTGACGGTCTACCTTAACGCAAAAGATGCAGCCAAATGGCCCAAAGATAACACCAGGCACCGGCACAAATAAACAATGTCAAAATATTACCCGCTTGAACTCTGACTTCTGATTTCACTTCGATCTTTGCGCACAACCTGTTTTCAGAAGTCGAACACTCGGATGGCATTGCGCCAAAGCGCTGGAAGTGCCCAAAGTGCTTGCCCGCCCAACAGTCTTTTGCTGTGCGTTTCCTTCATCCTCAGGGGGGAAATGTTTGGGAAAGACAAAAAAAAGAACAAACTACTGGCAATGCTGCAGTAGAGTGATGGTGAGAACGACAATTTCTCGTGAATAAACATGTTATCAAGTTAGTGTTCACATTTGTGCGTCGATTTGTGACATCAAGGCTTGGACCTTGTAAAAATTAAGGCCGGACAAATGGTTGCCTATTTTTATGTCACACGATTTTCAGGTTACTGAAAATGATTCGACAAAAACAAAACGGATTGAATGGCCTTAAAACTTGGAAATGTCGCATTCATTGATGACCATGCAACCTTTTGACAGTGAGGTTATACAGATATTTCAATCCCAGTCAACTTGTTCCTGCAATGGTTTGCGAACCCCTTCAAACCTCACCGAGGTTTGTGACTATAGATATGCAGAGATCGAGGACTTTCATTGATGGGGGGCCTTATCATGTATTTGGAATCTTTCCCGAAGAGCTAGCAAGTTTTCCAGCATATAATGTTGCACAGGTTCGAGAACCAAACATGAAGGTTTTCCTATTGTTCGCAATATGGCTGTCCAGTTCCTTTGTTGCTAAGACTCCAACTTTGGATCTTCAAACAACTGCTTTACTTTGGCGATGAAGGACAAAGGGCAAGTGCTGGCAGATGCGTATGGTGTGATTCTCAGAGCCATTATTGTTAGCCTGCTCACTGTAATTACCCCGATATGCTGCAGCATCAGTTCGTGCACTGAGGATTATTAATGTATCAGTCGAGTTCTTCACCTTTTTTTGCCTTTCTTCGCCTTTCTTCGCCTTCCTTTGTGTAAGTTCAATTTCTCTGCGGGATTCTTTCTTTCCATTCTCCCGGACAGTGCCCTGGTCCTTCCCAAGGTCCCAACGGGCCAATGAAGCCTGGCGGGAGCTATTTGTATGAGTTGAGGCACCTCCGGGATGGTCCGCTCAACAGAAGTCCTTGAAGAAGTAAACTAAGTAAACTAAGTCCTTGAACGAATGATAGTCATAGTAGTCCTTATCCTTAAAAACTGATGTCTCTGCAGAGCTCTTACCCCTTGTTGAGCCGATCCACTTGAGTTGGTAGAGCTTTGTATGTACACACTAGTCTTGCAGGAAGCAAGCACTTCGGATTATGTCAAGGTGGCTATTTGTATTTATTTGTACTGGCTTTTCCCAGCAGCCTAGCAAGCGAGCCTTTCCGATTGACAGACTAGGTAGTTGGAATCGGAATGTAGCTTTAGCCCCTTGGTCAAGGGTTGGAACTACGATGTGCGGGACAAAATCGATTCTTTCGAGCAGAGCACCAATATGAATTCATAAAAGGTATATCATATATTGAAAACCATTATAAACTGACACATTTGTGCAACAGCAGCGGCTTTAGCGTTTGTCATGTTGGTCTCGTTCCTAGCTCAAACAAAATGCTTCCCATGCTCATCAGTTCCATGAGGCGTTGGGTGGATGCAGTTCAAGAACTCAACCACGAGTGCTCTTTGCGGCAAGGTGATGTTTGTGTCAGCAGCGTGGCTGCACAAAGGGATAGCTCTAAAACCCTCAGCTGTCAGTTGTGGTTTTGTATTTGGATCGTTTCAATTCTACTTTTAATTTTGCAAATGCTTTGTCGACATTGTGCCCCTTGGTTGGTGGTGCACGGAGACGGCTACAGTTTCACCAAGTGCCGTAACCAATCTGCACGGGTGACGCCAGACCTACTCTCCTACCTGCGCAACTATCCGCAAACGGATCAAGATGCAAACGGAGGTGCCACGGACGTATTGGATCCGTGGCATTTCATGTCAATACCAAGCAAATGTATGGATGTAATTTGTATGTGTGTCTGCTATGTATAGTGTGTGTGTGTGCTATGTGTAGTGTGCGATTTAAGGGCAACTTGTGTGCTATGTCATTTATGTATGTCATGCAATGTGGCTTAATGTAATACTTGTACAATGTAGTATGATGCAATGCCAGACTACGTCATGCAAAATTTACTGTAAACAGTGCAACGGAACGGCACTTCACGTGATGTAGCAAATGCCATGTACCGTACTGGAATGGAAAGGAACATGTGTCTTTGTGTAGTTTGTTTGCTTGTTTGTTTGCTTGTTGAAGGTACTTGTGCATCCAAGTATCCACGCATTTATGTAAATGTGTGCAGTACAAACCAATACCAGACAATTCAAAACAATACCATGCACAATGCAGGTTTGACTAGCAACCATCTACAATGCAGGTTTGACTAGCATGAAGCAAGGTTTCTCACGAATCCATGAAATGTATTGCCTTCTGGTTTCACAAGGTCTTTGGCGCATACACTGAGGAATTGCAATGGACATCGGGTGATATGAGATCAAATGATCGTGGTAGATGGTTAGAGATGGCAATTTAGTTTCAGATTGCGGCAGTCCTGTTTTGCTCTACTTTGGTATGCTTGTGTCGGTCTGGGAACCACCTCAGTTCCTTGTTTGCAATGTCAAGAAGTTGTCCAGTTTTGAGATCATCCGCCCCCTGCTTCTTTGTCAAACTGGCTGTTTGATGCCCGGAGTAACAAGGATTCGGACACACACACACATAAACAAGAAAAGTGAAAGACCATCAATAGTTTTATATATAATGTTTGATTGACAACTTCTCCTTCTTCACACCATCTTCAACAACCCACATCTTCCCTTCATCTTCCCTTCATCTTCCTCAGCCTCTACTTGTGCCTTCTCACCTGCCACAGCTTCTGCCACAGCTTCTGCCTCTTGGGAGGTCACGGAGTGCTGGGGTCCGGACCGTCAGAAGGGTCGCAAAAGTATGCTCCACTTGGAAATCCGACAGCGGTACCTGCATTGGATCAAGTGATAGTTTTATTATGTTTTATTTGATCCAAGCGTGTTTTCAATAGCTTTCCAAGTGGAATATGCAGCTAATATGCATATTATTTCATTGCCGTTTCTATTGCAAGGACATTTTAGCTGCTTCGAGAGGCAACCTGTCAGAGATACATCCTGTTACCACCGTGCAGTCACTCTGACATTTTGGTGCCGGGTTTGCTCATGGCTCACCAGCCAGCCCAAAGCAAACCAGAGTCAATGTTGTTTGAAAATGTTTGAAACACATTTGCACGGTTTATAGTCTGGAGACGTGTCCTGGTTTGTTTTCTTTGTATATTCTGTTTGTGTTCAGTTTTCATCACAGCTTTGCCCGCCCCTTGGCCTTTAACGTCGAATCTGGTGTTTCTTGACGTAAAAACGCAATGGCGCATGGCTCACATCACACGCATGGCCTGCGGTGCTGCAGCAGCAGCACTTTGTCGTGCCCGACAGTGGCAGCAAAGCCTGGCACTCCTTGTCACGCAGAACGACGGGTTCAACTCGTCAAGGCAGCCTCCCACGGTTCGCTTCGACCGCTCTGCCGTTGGTTCAACGTTGGTCGCTTTGAAAAACGGAGTTCTTTGGGAAGACGCGTTGCAAGCGTTGCGCATCCTACGGCGGAGCGCAGATGCCGGCGCCTTTGCGGCTGTGCTGGGGGCCTGCGGAGCGGCTCGGCGCTGGGAGCTATGCCTGCCCTTGCTCGAAGAAATGCGCGACTGGCGACTGGAAATGGATCTCGCCTGCTACACAGAAGCTGTGCAGCCCTCAATCGGATCTTGATGTGCCGTCGTCGTCATCATCATCATCATCATCATCATCATCATCATCATCATCTTCGTCTTCGTCTTCGTCATCGTCATCGTCATCGTCGTCATTATCATCATCATCATCATCATCATCATCATCATCATCATCATCATCATCATCATCGTCTTCGTCATCGTCATCATCGTCTTCGTCATCGTCTTCGTCATCGTCATCGTCATCATCATCCATTCCAAGTGTCTTTACAAGCTCTTCACTAGCAGAATCTTGAAACAGTGGAATGATAATCGCTGGTGCTTAGGCAATGTAGAAAGTGATAGTCTTCAGAAGCCGAATCATAGAATCATAATGTAACTTTTTCGACATCTTTAATCTTGCGCAAAGAATTTGCCTCGCAGCCACATGGTTCAAGGGAGTAGGGAAGGGAGCAGTGGCCCTTCCGGCTGTGACTTGTATTGCAAAGAAGAAAGGCACGCAGTTGCCCTGTTTGACTTTGTTGAGTGAGGTGCTTTCATTGTTTCCGGGGGCACTTTCTGCTTGGTTAGATTGTTGGTTGTCTTCTGCTTTATTTGTGGATCGAGTTTTGATGCACATAGTGGCACATAGCACCTGTGATCACCTGTGCATACTGTGCTCCAATCCATGTGCCTGATACATTTGATTCAGTACATTGTCCTGAAATCGCACTTTTAGGCCCATGCTGCACAGCAGCACTGGCGTTCCTTGGACGTTTCAGGAGCAAAGGTTACTATTGGAAATTACCTGTTTCTGTTGCTTCTCTTTCAAATGATTCTGTTCAAGCGACTTCGCAACTTGAATTTTCCTCTTTGGGGCTGCTTTTTATAGACTTCTAGCTTTACTATGCTTTACTTTTCTATTCCAATGCAGAGGTTTTTTCGTGAGACATGAGACCTTGGAAACATATTGGATCGTTTCACGGGCACTCCCTCGAGGAAAAGCTTTTTCAAAGGCTCTGTTGCTCTACAGGCATACCATGGCATACCACTTCCCAAATCGTCCTTATACATGTTTATACATGGTGATTTGGAGATTGTGAGTGTGGCATTGGTCAACTCAGGTGTTGGGATGGACCATTCGACTGGCACTGCTCGCGCAGGTTGCGAGTATCAAGGTGTCCATTCAACTGCCAACCAGAGATCTTCGGAATTATCTGGGCTGAACACCTGGAGTTGAGACGGAAGAAGAGAAGGTGACAAGAAGGTGAGGAGAATCATTTACAGCTCTTTGTAATTGATCCATGCTATGGAGTTCCGCATGCGCACCAGCAGTGTAAGGTTCTAAGTCACGAGTCACAGAAAACCAAAGTGAAAAGAGTGGGATGGATCATACATGTCATGAATATTCTGGAGTGTTTTAGGCCAAATTTACAATGTCCGTTTCTTGGGAATCATGGGGGTGGCTTACAAACATAGCAGGCGAGGTTCTCTGACGTTCCATCTTGATTTGAATTTGATATTCTGTTCATTGGTTTTAGGGGTACGAATTAGCTAACATAAATCCACACCAACCATTAAACATAGAATCACAAAACAGCACCTGCTTCACTTTGTTTCTTGTTGTTGCGATATTGAGACTTGTAGGATAGTACAGATTTGTAGGACAGGCGATACATGAGCACTGAAAGTTGGCAAAAACAGCCATCAGAGGTGCAGCTAGAGAGAGAGGCATACGCATGTGTGATTTTATGTATTTGTATATGTATATATGCATATATATATGTATATGTTTATTTGTTTATGTATGTATAAATGTATGTATATACAGGCACGTGCACACACAGGCAGAGAGGTTAATGCACGTGAATTTCCTTATGTATGAACCGAAATGCACACACACATGGACACCCAAATGTGCGCTTTCAGTCACCAGCATGTCTCTCTTGTGAGCGATGGATTGTGTGGTTCGTAGCCGAGGAAAAGAAATGCTTCGGCGAACAGGCAGCAAAGTTGGAACTTTTAGTTCCTTGTCTGGAAAAAAGACAAGTTGGATTTCAATTGTGAAGAAGAGAACTAAGAGAAGTTCTCTTTGTGTTTTTCGAAAAATGGAGCTAAGAAATGGAACTTCATGAAATGTGTTTTTCTTTTTGTGTTTTTCTTCTTTTTCTCTTTGTGTTTTTCTTTGAAGTCACGGGGGGTCGTCCTTGTCCTCAGGTGGTCGAGCTCAGTGCCTCTGAGAGTAGTAAGGCGATGCTTTCGACATGCAGTTTTTGTTGCAGGTAGTCTTATGTCAACTTCTTATGTCAACTTATGTCCTGCAACTTTCACACAAAACTTAGTGAAATCCTTTAGATTTGAGCTACATGGTGATCAACTCCTTGAGTTTGAGCGTTCACCGTGCAAGTTGCGTGCAGGTGGGTGTGACAGTGCTTAGTCCTCATGCGACCATCTTCTCTGAGCATGACCGGCAGCAAGTAAAGACAGCCAGGGATCACAGAAACGATTCGCAATTTGAACAGAGGGTGAGACTACTGGAAAAATCTGTAAGCTTATGGATTGAAATCGTGCTCAGCGACGGCATTTAATGATTAAAAGCCGTGATTCATGATGGTTTTATGACAAGAAGCCTAAGAAGCCTAAGAAGCCAATGTAATTTTGGCTGTTTTCAATGAAAGTTGTTGACACTACATCGTCCTGGCATTTCGACAAACTGATTCAGCTTGAAATCTACTTGCAGTCAGGAATATGCACCTTTACAGACATTCAATGATACACCATGATTTGCATCACTGGATGTTAATTTGTTGTGAAGAGATTCTGAATGCCTACGAAATCTCGATTATGCTGCTGCAGGTTTCAACAAAGACAACTACTGTAGATTGATCACGTGCAAAGCCACCTCTTGACGTTTGGAATTTGGCTTTGCCAGCTCATCTCTTGCTGAAACACCGCAGTGGTGCAGTCTTTAAGTGGCTTTCATCGCTGTGTCCTGTGTCCATCCAACCTCAAGGCTTTCACAACGCAAGATGCTGGGCCACATTGGATCTGCTTCTTGGAATGCAAGTTTAGGACTTTGGATGGGAACATGGTGGACACATTTTTTGCATATGTCAAAAGCATATTGAGAGCATTGAGGGGAGGGTACTTTGCGGAAAACACCAGACACAAGTTGAAAAATAGAGGCTTCAAGAGAGATCCAGAGGAGATAACTCTCGAAGGACTGGTAACAAGATCCAAGGGCAAGATGTCGTTTCCGGTGAAAATGGGCGATGCGCCTTGATCCTTTGACTCCTTTGACCTGTGCAGATCCAAGTATCCAATAGCTTCCAATAGCATCCAATAGCATTCAATAGCATCCAATAGCATCCAATAGCATCCAATAGCATCCAATAGCATCCAAATTCACATTTTAGACATGCTACTGTTTGACGTGATTCCGGCACTTTTGGGCAAGCAATCATTGTATTTCCAGGATAGCACCAACTCTTTGACCCATTCGCCTTATGCAAAAGCTCTTGGGCCAGATCGGCAGTGCGTCGCTTAGGCATACAGAACGACGAGGCGACAGATGCAGAAGTTCTGTTGACAGCACCTTGTCTCAGCTTGTCTGAGACAACTGCTGTGGAGCAAGTTGATTCCTGGAGGAGTTGATAGAGTTTGTGCGTAGATCGGTGATTGTTTGGGTATCTACATATGATCTGTGGATCTATATGTACATATAGAAAAATATTTATGTATGTATAATGTGAAAATGTGCATGTGCATGTTATGTAAGATTTAAATAACGAGCGCGAGCCGAAGGCTAGGCGGCAGTTTACATGGGGACAGAAGGCGCAAGCGACCCCCTTTTGTCCAGGTCCTGTCCCATGCGGCAAATGGGTTGAATTGGGTCATGGTAGGGCTTTGAATTTGGAGACAAGTAGAACCTGTGAAGAGGAATTTGCGGTGACCTGGCAACTTTTGGAAGCATTGCAGAGCAGTGGGAAGAAACCCACTGAGACAGGGTGAGGAGAAAGAAGAGAAAGAAGAGAAAGAAGGAAGAGAAAGAAGGAAGAGAAAGAGGGAAGAGAAAGAGGATTAAAGAAGAGATCGATAAGTGAGGAGAAAGAAGAGAAAGACAGGCCGAAGACGTGTGAATTCGAAGAGGCCAGTTGCTGTTGCTCGTTCAGATGGCGCAGTGCTTCACCTGGAAGGGCAACTGCTTGTGTTTGAATGCCGCATATATACCGAGCAAGCTGGGGAGAGGTGAGAGGATTGAAGGAAATTGTATCATACGCGGGAAAGAGGAGGAGAGGGAAAGATGGTATATGAGGTGAGGAGGGGGTGAATTGGGAGGACATTGGGAGGACATGATAGGATCTGATCTGATCACGCTTGGAAGGTTGAACATACGACCCATATCCAGGAGGAAGCAAGGTAAGAGAGTAGAAATGGAGACAGCACTGGGTGACTTTGCAGTTTGTGACGGTTTGACGGTAGGAGAGTCGGCGAGAAAAAAAGTATAGACAATAAATGTAAATAAATGTAAATAGTATTGAATAGTAGTAAAGGGATGTAAAGGGATGTAAAGGGTAGTGAGTAGTGAGTAATGCAGGTGCAGAAAAGGCTCTTTAGATGACCAACAGCTCTTGTCCCTGACGTTTGCCAAGACCATCTTTGTGCACAACATGAGCACAAAACATCACAAAACCATCTCTTTAGAAATTATGCATGCTGTTTGTGTGTGACAAAAGAAACCTGGTTTTGCTCCCTCCGTTCTCCCCATTTCTCCACTGTCAGGTCTGTGTGTGTATTCAATTTCAACTCACATTTTCCTTCTCGTGCACGCAACCTGTTCAGCTTAAGATGCTCACATAACTAGGGCGGACGGGTAGGGCGGCTCGTCCAAGGTTTTGCTGGGTCCAGAGGCCAAAGACTATTCGCAGATTGCTAAGAAGGACAAAGGGTCAGTGATTTCACATTCTCGTTCGGACTTCAGCCGTTCCAAAGCGCAAGATTTGACTTCGAAGTGCAGAAACGCTCAAGAAGATATTCCGCTTGGCTCTTGCTCCAGGAGCATCTGGAAGAGTCACAAGTAATTCTGAGGAGAGTCACTGAGCGATTCATTATTTTCACAAAAGAGGACCACAACGAACAGACCATTAACTGACCACATTTCAATACATTTTGATCACATTTTCTATGATTCTTTCTTTCTCGTTGTGTTTCAGAAACTCTGAGGCTTATTCTGAAAGGTTGTGCAGCCAAGGTCGCGGACAGACTCGGACATTATCACAGTAACCTGCTCTACATCCGTGCTCGGGAGGAAAGGATGAGGCATGGCCGGTGCCAGATGCAACTTATCAAGTCGAGTGACTGTGAAGCTGTCGAGTGTGACTCTGACCGTTTTCAAAGGTTCGGCCAGAGATCTCCTTGCTTTGCACTTGACAAAACACTGCTTGCGATGAGACAAATTCCCAGTACAGCACTCTCGTTGCGCCACCATGAGAATATCTTCTTGCAGTTGAATCGATTGGGAACCCAGCTCGAAATCAGTCTCTGATTCTGTGAATCGGCTTTCCTGGCACAATCAATGCACCAGCTGAGCGATGTTTGTAGGTTGCAATGGAAAGAAGCCATTGTCATTCCTTCTATTCCCCTCTCCTGTTTTGAATATATAAATCAACATTCAACTGAGACAAATTAAGTTTTCAATTTCAATTCTAAGTATTTCGAAGTATTTCTAAGTAATACTTATTAGAAGTCTTAAATGATTCATTATTCTTTTTGTGTTTTTTAATTCTTTCGAAGGGAGCACTCCTTGCCTTCTCCCGCAGGCGGACAAATGACTCCACCGCTACCAGAGTTCCTGTGCGGCAATCTCCCAGGGCATTGCACCAGCCTAACATCGCCTAACCCTGAAGATCCCTTAAGAACCTGGAATGCCAAGCCTCATGACTCATACCTAGATCCAGATAGCATATTTGCAGGTGACTCTTGAAATGGAACACCAGTTTTGTCGAGATTTGCATCGCATCTCAAGAAACAGTCACACATGCACGCACATATGCACACGCACACATTCATCAGGCTAACATTCAGTCTCCGTGCGTTCTACATATGATTACGCGTGCATGCTACATAGTACAGTACACCTTATCTCACAATCTCCTGTGACATATTCCTGCTAGAATTGCATCGCCCATGCAAGCAGATATTACGACGGGACATTAAACTGCTCCACGCTTGATGATATTACAGTACACTCGAACATACTTTTGTTACTTTCCATGACATGTTACCACATGCCCTGGGACAAGTCATTGCATTATATTCGAAGACACTATATAAGTTGTAAACCTGACAGTACATGAAATTCACATTGTACTACTTGCCATTGCAGAATGCACCGGGAAAAGTCATTGCATTACATTCCGAAACACTATATAAGTTGTACACCTGACAGTAAATGAAATTCACATCGTATTATTTGCCATTGCAGAAGAAACTAACGAGGGAACACGACATAACATTTCATAACACATCATAAGACTATACATATATGTACTGTTTGACATTGTTTGACATGTCTATTTATCGCATTCAAATGACACTGCCTGATATTGCATGACACCGGGGCATGGCAGTAGCAACCAACCATTGCCAACCATTGCCAACCATTGCCTGGCGTCAAGCTACACTGCATAGCCGTGGATTCTGCAGCAGTTTGCAGTTTTACGAGGCCATGGCAGCTTGATCCGTAGCTCAGGTGATATTCTTTTGCCTCTTCAACGTTGTGCTGATGAGACTTGGACGATCTAGTTGCCTCCAATGGACTAGAAGTGTAACTGTAAATGCGTTGCAGGAGGATGCACAATAATATCCCATACCTGTTTTTCCCTCAGGGGTTCTTGAGGCCTTTGGCTTTCCCCCCAAATCCAACGGTTGTTTGCCATTGTGCACATGAAGATGCTGCTGATCTGCCTTTTTCCCTCCAACATGACATAGCCAATGTAGACGACAGCTGCCAGTCCTTAGTCAAGCAGCACAGGACAGGCTTACGGTATTGATCAATAGAGCATGCAAGACTAATCAAGAGTGCCCGTCAAAACATGACATTGGCTGCTGCCCCTAAAGGAATATTAGATTGTTGAAATCCATGTTGGACTCCCTTGGTCCCCTGTGCCAGGATTGGAGTTGGTGGCTATCAGATGCTGTACTTTAAGCGCTTTTTTCGATCAAAGAAGATCATTTGAGACGAAGAATTCGCATCGTCTCACAATTTCGGGTCTCTCCTCGGAAGAAAAAGAAACATCCCAGTCGAAAACGAAACCATCCCCGAGTGATCTCAAAGTGTTGGTTGATGTTGCAACCGAGTTTAAACTGATTTTGATTGATTGAGTGTGTTTGAGAAAAAGCTTTTTAGGTCCACTTAAAGGCTTAACTCGCTTCAAGTCGCTGCAACGACTTGATTTGGAAAGGATCCCTGGCGCAAGGGATCCCAAGGCGCCCATATGCGCAAGCGCGCGCAAAAGGCGCAGCGCATTGGCCGTGCACGGTCCATGTCGCTCTTTAGCTCGCAGAAAAAGCTTCCACTTTATCAAGAGCTCCAAGTTCCACTTTAGCTCTACTTTAACTCCACTTGAAGCTCTGCTCTTTAGCTCTATTTCTTTCTATTGAAGTCGTTGAGTTCAATACGTTGAACCTGTGAGTTCCAAGGCACGCGCTCATCTCAAAGCTCACAGGGACTTTCGGCTGCCACTGGGCTTTCCAGGTGAGAAGTGTGTAGCGAAGACTTCGGATGCACAACACTGAAACGGCAAACACTGCAGACGTCCATGTGCACAATGGAAGCGAAAGCTCAACTCTCAAACCAGTGCTCTGTTTCATGGTGCTATCAAGTGCTATCAATCTTGGGTCAAACAGCAAGCACTCGGTTTTCTCCAAGGGCAGGATCATACATGCATACATGCATACATGCATACATGCAAAATATGCATACATGCATCCATACATCCATACATCCATACATCCGTGCATACATCATTACATACGTGATAGTGTGCACATACATACACGTATATTGCTATTTATACACGCTTTGTTCTTTTGTTGTGTTCCCAGAATCCTCGAAGCACCCTACCTTGCAGGCAGCGCAATGCAGTCAAAGGCTCGCCAGCGACAATGATGAACAAGTAACAAAAGCAGAACAAATGCAGAACAGAATAAGTAATGAAGTTACGTATTTTGAGATGTCTTGAATGCATATGTGTGTTTAATTATATATATATATATTTGCATTTGATATATGCACACAGTACTGTATACATGTCATACATTATTTTTGGTGGTCTCTTGTATCTAAGCTTGACTTGATATGAACATTTGAGTTGCCCTGTGTTTGGCAGGCTGAAATCTTCCACCACTTCTTGACCCGTGCAGATGGCATTGCTATGAGGCATTGACATCAAGTTGTTTCCCGATGTGCTGCACCAACATTGTGCAAAGTTTGCAAGCAGACATCATTGGAGTTATAGAAGCATAAATGGGTGTTAAATTAGGATTGCATTGATTGCATTTGTGAAACATCTCATCCCTTTGCTTCGAACCCCTTTGGCCTTGCTGCAAGCTTTAGCTATCCACCGTTGTTCTGATTCGGAGCTGCTTTGCTGTGCAGGGCCTGGACTGACGCGTGCGAACAGGCGGGAGTTAGTCTTACAAGTGCTACGGTTTGCCGTGGGCAACCCCTACCTTCATCTACCTTCACCTTCCAACTCAGGTGCAGCATTTGGATGATCTAAACTTGGCAGCGAAAGGTGTCGCCGACTTGGAACCTGCTCAGGTTCTGTTGAGGTTGGAATCGAGTCAGTTTCTTTCTTTGTGACTTGGAATTCTATTTGTTTGGGATTTGTTTCCTTGAGAGAAACCGAGGCTCAAAGACTGCTGAAGGTCCTGCCACTTCATCCTGGAGAGTACCTGAGTTTGCAATCCTTTGCATTGTGTGGACATTAGCAGACTGCAGAACGAGAACTGTAACATATGCTTCAAATGCCTAAAATGTTCCACTCTTTCAATCTCTTTCACAGATCAGTTTCGCATAAAGTCTACTGCAACAATGAAAATTAGGGAATTCCTCAGTCTACGTTGTCTACCATGAATTCTCCACATTTGGGTCACAATGCGTTGTTCGTTTGACGCTACCAGGGCCCTGAAGATTGCTAGAAATCCACCGTACTAAAAGGTTCTCTCGGATCCGGATTTGGTCGAGGTGGGTGATTTTGGCATCAGTACTTCGAATGCAAGGTCCGTTGAAGCGCCTCTTGCAGTGCGCAAGTGGATGCTGTGCTTTTGTATTTGTTGAAGAGCCTCAAAAGAACCAACATAGCAGGGTCAAAACGGGATTTACTCTGCTGTTGCTCAATGTTCTTATCTTCTTATCTTCTTGTCTTCTTATCTTAGCTTCTCTCGTCTTCTTCTTATCATCTTCTTATCAAAGGAGGTTTAAAAGTCAAACATCCGGAACAGGAAAGTGGAAGCAGCCAGTCTGTCAGATCAGAAGAAGATCAAAGATATGTTTGTGTGTGTGTGTGTGTGAGCACCACCCGTTCCGAGGGACAATCATTCACCGCAGGGGGTGGCAGCAGGGTTCAGAGTCTGCCACCAACGAAGACACTCTGAAATCCCTGGTGATGCATGGTCTGATCAACCATGTGTACCTGCTCACGAATGTGTTCCACCGATGTTTTCGCCTTTTGTTCCATAGCTGTGTTTCTGCTGGAATCACCTGTGAAGCCGTCAG